>JAOTRH010000008.1:10606510-10620409 GCA_034768845.1 Heliamphora exappendiculata | reverse complement strand
CTACTGGTCCCGTCCAAGCTGGCAGTTATGTCAGAGGAGAATGCCACGCGAATGCATGCACAAGAAAGAGGTGAGATGCCCGTCGATAGTTTTATATCGGTGGACCCTCCGACAATCTAGTCAGGCAAGGGGTCTTATAGAGAATGAAGAGATTAAGAGTAAATTTCAACAGTACTTTGGCTTAATAAAAGAGAGCCTTCATTTTCTTCTGAAGATGTTAACTATTTATAGGTGGAAATATACTTGACCCGTCTATAGGGTCCGACCTGACTCGGGCAGTTCGGGTTGTACCTCTTCTCTCTGATCAATGCATAGCAGTTAATGTCTCGATGGTGACTTATCAGTGCCATTATTGAATATCTCTGCAAGATATATCTATCAATGCCTTTTGTCATGTCTAGATGTCCTTCAGCGTCCAAGCCTAGCTTAGGCTAAATCACAGGCCTATTTATTATTGATCTCTCATTATCACATCACTTCTCTGACTTGTGTAGCTCGGGACACGATCCTCCATGTCATCCATCCAGCTCGGCTCAGGGGCCGAGCGTCTAGCCTTGCGTGGCTATGAAGGCCGAGTATTCCTCATAAAGGCGCCGAGCTCCATGTCCTCAGTTTGTGGGAGCCGAGCTCCCATTGAGCCCGGGTCTTACCCTTGGAAATCTCTAGAGCTTAGATACGCCACCGTATAGCTCGGCTCACACCTGAGCTCATGGGAATTGCTGCGCTGTACGACCTTCCACGTGGAGCACACGTGGCTTTAATCGGAACTTGATCCCCACTACATATATATATATATGGCATGTTTAACAAATTAATACTGATTAGGATATGGTATCAAAGCTTAGGTTATAGATTATGTAGACCCATCAGATAAGAGTACCTTATATAAGTTGTGCCGAGTAGTCATAAATGGATACTTTGAAGTGAGTCGCCAAAATATTCTCATGATCATCACGAGCACTCGGTGAGACAACGTTTTCAAGTATGATCTAGGGTTATTTAAATTAAGTATTTTTTGATTACTCATAAAAAAAAAAGAGTCTAAAAGGCATACAAAATTGAACTAAAATTTTAAAAAAAAAGGATTATTTAAAGATGAAAAAAAACTATCCCAAACATGATCGTAATTGAAGATAAAATTTGACCTTATAGTGATTTTGGATCCAGCCATTTGAGCCAATATAAGTGTGCATCGGAATAAATTGTTATATCGTCGCATTTTCCTTCATGGGATGGAAATATGGAAAAATAACAATAGAGTATTTATTTGACAATTTGATTTTAAGTCTTTTTTTTTTTTGCGAGTTTTAAATTAAATAAATACAAAACTTTTTATTTAAGTAGTTACTTTAAGCATCTAGTATAGAAGCAAAATATAACTTTTAAGTTTTTAGTTTTTAAAACTTTAAATAAATTTTTTTTAAAATAATTTTAAGCTACGAACGGGATGAAACAAAAGCATATTCTAAATATGAAGAATTTATATGTCTGCAAAAGTCATTTTTTCGCTAATTTTGTTTAAACGAATTTGCTTTCGGTCGTTGTGAATTATTTTATTTTTAGGTTAAAAAAATTTACTAAAATTAAAAATAAATTAAGTACAAATAAATTATCCCAAACACAGCCTTCCTTCTGTTTGACTTCTTAAAATGCACAAACAAGGCAAAATTTCAAACAGGGCACCCAACCCAAACCTGCTAAGCTTTCAACCGCTTAGCCTATATTTAGTTGAAGGATTAAATTTACAAAATTAGTAACGTATCTAAATTATTAATATTTTTTTATATTTTAAAGTGTTCGAGCTAATTTATATGTATTTTAACTAATTTTTAAGAGATTAATCTTATCGTCCACTAGTGGGACTCAATTAAAGCCGATGTCCACTTTCATTCTACTTGATCTATTATGAATAAAAGTAATGGTATAATTTATTTTGTACCAAAATGCATTTATTTAGAGAAACGATAACAAGGAATAAAAAGAGGGCCGATCATTTATACAAGCGAAATAGTTAAATTTCAGTGAAATTAGTTAAGAGGGTTTCGATTTTTCTTTCTAAATAAATCCCCAATTAATCGAGAAATGACTATATAAAACTATTCCCATATGGTTTGTTCTTAACTCTCTAAATACATGGCTTAGCCCTGTTTTGAATTTTTAAAAAAATATATTTTTTTTAAAAAAAATAGCTTTTTGTTAAAGAGTCACTAACTCTCTATAACAACTTAGAAAATTTTAAGAATAGTACGAAAGATTCTAGAATTTTCTTAAAAATTCTAAGTTGTTGAAGAATTTTTTAAAAAATTCTAGAGTATTGAAAAAGTTTCTAGATGACTCTAGAATACTTTGGAAGTATCTTTAATTTTAAAGAGATTGGAAAAATTTTAGAACATTTTAGAAAAAAATAAAAGATTTTATCACGTTCTAGAGTAATGTAGAGTATTCTAGAATATGAAAAAACAATATATAACCTTAAAAGTTTCTTAATTATTTTAGATGATAAATTAGAGCTATTGAATCAAAATGATTCTAGCCGTCTATTGAGGAGGTGGATGGTTATAAAAAGAAAATGAGGTCTCACGTGTGAAAATTAAGATATCTAAAATAAATATTTAAAGTGTTAAGGAGAGTGAACTCTAGTGAGGTGTAAGTGAGGTGTCTTAGAGTAGAATTTGAATACATTCTATTATACAAGTGTTTATACTTAATAAAATACGTTATCTGTTGTGTTCCCAATTCAACATTTTTAAGTAATATTATTTGGCAATCCAAAAAAATCAATTAACTTATTTTCGTTTTTTTTTAATAAAAAAAATCTATTCATATCTCAAATAATAAAACTTTTTTTTTAAAAATAAAATGACTCTACTATCTAAAACAACAAGAATCTTGTTGTTATCACAAATACAACTTTAAAAAAAAAGACATATTGGATATTTCAAAAAAAAATTTATCCTAAGAAAATATCCCAAATAATTTAACATTTTATTCATTTCTCTCTTTTTTTTTTGGGTAATTATTTCTCTCTCTTTTTTATGTTAAAAACTCGAAAAAGGCTTTTAAGTACACAATTTCTTGATTACTGAGTACTATCCAAAAGCAGAACAGGAAAGAGTGGAGTCCACCTTCCAAAGTTACAACTCAGAGTCGTTGCAATCGCATGTGATCGGTTGCAATCGCATGTGATTCAAACCTCATATTTGGGCAAAATTATTAAATACTTCTGGAGTACCATGTAAATTATCTTACGTGAATTTTTTGATAAATAAATAATTATAATTTATACAATGTGGACCACGCTTTGTTTTACAACCACCTAACAAAGGTAAATTATCATATTTCTACTATAAAATTCGTCGTCACCATATTAGATGAGAACACCACGTAGACTTGCCACGTGAAATTCTGGAAGCACCAAATAATTATTTCATATTTGGGGGTGTGTCAAAGCCAATGCTAGTATTTTTTAATTTTCTGTTATTAATTTTAGTTATAAATTATAATTTTTATTAGATACGTGCAATTTCTATTATAAGTTATAATTCTTTTTTCTTTTATTTCAACTACAAGTTATAATTTTTATTAAACACTCACAACTTTTACTACAAACTATAATATATAAGCTACTAATTTTATTAATTCTAAACACCGTCATTGTGTTGTAAGTCAACGACATTGGTACGGTAAAATTATAAAGTCTCAAGAATATACATTTGATTACCACGTCAATATGTTAATGTTGTGTATTTATTTAATACATATGTAGCATGTGTCACTTTAATATAAGGCTATGCTAATGTGGTACAAAATAAAGTTATTCTTTAAAATTATAAATATATATCGTACATATGTTAATTCTTAACACTTTGGTGTTTTCCACCACTATAGTCAGAATTACATGCAATCATAGCCAACCACCTTGAATGGTAATTGTAAGGGTATGGTGGAATCATGATAAAGGGGATTAGGTTTGATACAACTATACCATCTAATCCAACTATATTCTATCCTATGAATTCATTGATAACTTTTATTCAATGTGATGAATACTTTTTTTATATCACATTTAGTTTGATATAAGCTTATATAGTCTATGTTTGAGTTCACTTAAAAGTTGAATTTTTTTTGCAAAATAATCAACTTTTAAGTTGTACCATTTGACACATTTAAAAAACTATTAATATTTTTTAACCTCTTTTTCCAAAAAAAAAAAGCTAAAACACATCCCAAACACTCTTAACTTTTTTTGGGTGTAAAATAACTATATTATCCTTAATTAAAAAAATCAACTATTTCCACACAAAAAAAATACAGTTCCAAATATCCTAAATACTACAATTTAAAAACAAAAAATAAAGACATTTTATGCATTTTAATAAAAAAAAAAAAAAAACTACTACAAAAAATAATTCTAAACAATTTAACTTTTTTTTCTTCTTTTTTTTTTCTAAAAAAACTAAATCAAGGCCATAATATCCGTCGTATAAAGTTAACACGACCATATTACACGTCAATGTCATTTGCGTATTGTATAAACCACATCAGCACAAATACTGAGCAAAAAAAATACCATTCTAAACACGGTATAAAACTAAATATGTTGACTCATGTCTTTATCTTATATAATCCAAATCCTTCTTATTGAAACTCATTAAACTGACAGCAAAACATATGCAACTGAGAAATGCAGAAGAGAGAGGTTTAAAGGTGAGACGATATAGCTGCATCAGAGATATCAAGATCTCAAATAAAAATAATAATAGTAAAGTGCATCGTAAGGCGAGACTCGATGCATAAGGCGAGACTTGTTGCAAAAGAATAAACACAAGAGCAAGGTATAGACTATGAAGAAACGCGCCCTCAGCAAACATGAGATCTATCAAATATGTCATTTTCATTGCAGCAATAAAGGGGTCAATTTGAACCTTGCACACAGTAGTAAATGGCCCCAAGTCCAGAAGAGCCATCCAACTAAGTCTTTTTACCATGATCAAGGAATGAAACAATTGGCACTACTAATGCGGGCCTTCCATTCCAAAAGAAGTGATTTCAACAAAATTCCCCACAATTTAACAATGCATAAGTTCAACTAAAAGCATCAATTGTTCAGGAAATAGTAGTAAAACCCGGAGGCAGAACATTAACCACAATCAGTGTATCCGATAAATGTTCTCTAATATACTTGTTGAAATAGATATTATCAGGAATCCACAAAATAGCAAGTCAAAAAGGAACTTCCCAAGAAACAAGAGAACAAATAAGTAACTAAAACAAGTTCCCTTTTATTGCAAATAAAACTCGGCAAGAACGCCAAGTACTCCGGCGCAACATGTTCTTTACTTTGCTAGCCGCCATCCTGTTTACACGTCAAGTCCCGGCAAGGCAACCACGACCAGAGGCAACTCCATATTCCAGCAATGGATTGATAGGCTTCATGCGTCACTGAATAACCCGTGGATTCATCCCCCCACCTTCAGATTCTGGAAACCCATTTACAACTAAAGCTGATTGGGGTTGAACTTCAGGTGTAGTTTTCTGGCCATCAAAGTTAGAACTGGCCCCTGATACTTGATGGTTTGGATTATGCTGAAATGCAGAACTTGAGTGGTGAGCTTGAGGAGGCATGGAAGACCCCAGAGGAAGATATGAGCCCTGAGGACCATAATAAGCTTGTTGAGGAGGGCCTTGAGGGTGGAATAAAGACTGTGCAATAGGGTTAGGAGGGTAAAGAGCCTGAAGCCCCATAGGCCCATACATAGCTTGATGACCTTCAAATCGCTTAAGCTTCGAAATATGCTTTTTTCCAGAAAGATGACGGTCAAAAACCTCCTGTGTGTCGCACTTGACATTGCACAAGTCGCAAATCAAGGGAATCACCACTTTGGGTTTAGGAGGTTCCATTGGCTGTCTTAGAGCATCAAAAGTTTTCATGCGCTTCCCTCCACGACAACCTCTCATCTTGCGTTTCATTCCACGCCTAGGGTCATCTAAACGATCTATCCAAGGTTTCGTTCCTTGCACGTTGGACTGTTCTGCCACGGGCAGTTCTGCTTTATCATTTTGTTGTTCAGTCTTCACTTTGTTTTCATTGTTAACAGATTCACTGGTCGAATTTTCTAGGAGGGTCTGCTTGTTGTCTTCACCTTCCGGTACAATTTCAGGATGCGAAGTCACTTCAGGATTGGATTCAGCAACAGGTTTGCTAGCCCTTTGCAACTCTTCAAATCTTTGCAAGTTCTTTTTGTGTCGCTTTCCATTCTTGTGCTGCTCAAGGATTTCAAAACTAGTGCAATCAGCTCTACACAGCTCACACCATGCAGCTTGTGGAGGTCTCTTGGTAGGAGCTGTGCTTCCCTGTTTCACTGCAGATGTCGACTCCTCGTGATTATCAGCAGTAGGTTCTGCCTTTTCTTCATTCAATTCTACCACCTCAATAGAGGCAGGTTTTGGTTGTGAAGATGACGGCGAAACATTTGGTGGAAAATGCCGGTGATCACCCCTACCCCGACCACGTCCTCTCCCACGTGAAGGTGGTCCCATGCCACTTGACCGGGGTAGGCGATTACCAAAATTCCCCTGGTTACTGCCTCTGAATGGCCCACCACCCCTTCTACCACCACCCCTGTATGGAGACTGGCCAGCCTGCAAAATAACCTCCAAAGATCTTCATGAACATAACTGGAGCAAATGCAGACTTACAAATTGTTCAAGGAAAAATTATACTTCAAATCAGAAATAAACTGCATAAATGACAAACATCACGAGTAGCATGAGTTTTACAGCTTCATTCTTAAAATTATTGATGCCACATTAACATTAAAAGAGACCTCTCTACACCTCTGCGCTGTTATTTCCCATCAGAAGGCCAATAATACATAAGTAATTATGCCCAATATGAAGTAAAAGTTCTGCTACTGGTTTCTTCAGCTTACTTACAGGAAATTCTCTCCTCCGCAATCCTCAGGACATTGATAACTTGTCGTAATAAACTCCTAACAACACCAGTCATAAATTGTTTTGGACATCAACAGTGACAGATTCCTTGTTTAGAGCAAAATAATTGCTCTAAGCCCTTATTCAGGTTCCACTGGAGGTTTTTGGACATATTAACCACATAAAACACCTCCTTCCTCCTCTGGGCTTGGGAAAGGCATACTCACCGACCACAGTCCCCAATAAAAGAAGATTTTAAAGTAATTAACAGACTTGGAAATTCATTTTAGATGCTACAAGGACTCAAGGAGCAATCCAATTGTCAACTGAAAACATGTAGGAGGAAATACATTTCCAAGCAGCATGTAGAGGCATTGCAAAACCAATTCATCCTTCCAAAAGTGATTGCAATTTTTCTCATCAAAATAGTGGCTATGGAATGCTAACCTTACAACATTTGTTAAAAATATAGAAAGAAAGCAAAGGCCTTTTACTACCATCACAGGAATTTTGAAGGACCCTGCTGAATCTGGTTTCCACTGTACTGAGCAACCAGCTGAAGTAATCCTAGTCTCCTAGGCCTAGACATAGAAAGAAAGATTAGCACCTATATCACAACAGAACACTGGCTTGCAGTTTAAAGCATTTCCAATCCAAATGTACCACTACTAAGAATCTGGCCCATCTACAAAAAATCATAGTTTCTCCAAAAATAAAAGCCTACACTTCCTATCCTTCATTCCATCATTTTCTTTTGGTGGAGATTGTATATGGTTCGGACAATCTAGCCGATAGGTCAATTCCATCCATAAGATACAGCGGAGAAGAAGAAGAGCTAGCGTAGAAGGCCAGTAACAGAGGTAAAAAAAAAACATATATATTTTGGTGTCATTTCAGTCAGCTTAGAAACAGAAATATTTTTAAAACGTTCCAAAAAAGGAGGGAAGAGGTAATTAAAAAAGAGCTGCTATAAATCACTGGTTTTTTCCACCGTTTTATATAACAGCGGCATATGGAAAGATATTATTTCTCACTCCTACATGAATATTTCCAAACAAGGATTCAATTACGAGTATCCAAGTAGGCAGAGGTACAAAGCGGTGACAAAAAACCAGTGACAACATTTTTTCATAAAAAAAATGGAAATACAAAAATGTTTCAGGGCAAGTGTACAACTTGGCACTTAATGTCAATATGAATTGAAAAATTATTAAATACATGTCAGACAAATCATTTTTGTTTGTTTCGATGGAGCTAAGCCCCTAGGACGTTAAACAAATCAACGCCATCAAACCCGTGTTAGTGATTCTAGATATGCAGAAGGTTCCTAACAAACGATGATTAATAACAATAACAATAAAAAAGGGGTAAATTACACTTACCACTTTCGATGCTTTTTTTGAAAATATAGACAACTCCCTTCAAGTTTTTAAAATTACATTGTCTTCCCTTACTTTTTCTAACAATATACATTTACCTTCCCTCTGTTAAAAAATCGTCGTTGAACTTGATAGATAAAGGTGATGTCATCATTTTTAACTACAAAAATATCAATCTTGCCCTCCACACTAAAATCAGCAAAGCCCCTACTAATCTCTTCTGCGCCTCCTATTCATATAGCCAAACACCCCACTTCTTTTATATTCATAACTAGCATTCTAAATCCAAACTTCATTACCACCCATCTATTCATCACCATTACCACAATCTTTATTGATCACCCTACTTTACCAATTCAATACCATTAAATCTTTAACAAAGTTCAATTCACACAAAAAAGAAACACACACACACACACACACACACACACACACTTCAAGAGAAAGACAATGCAAAAAAAAAAGGCTACTCGATTTTACTAACCACCGAGCACCTCATCACAAACCATCACCAATCCAAGAGCCGAGTTCCTTGCTTTTTTCTTTTTTCTTTTTATTTTTTTCTTGACTAGGTTGCCACCACCTAATCTTTCTCTATCACCAAACTCCATATAATTCCTTCATCTCAATTTCTCCTCACATGATCTAGCACCACCAAGCTATCTCCACCCCCACATTGTCACCCCCAATCCACCCCTCAATCCCACTTACATCCCACTGGCTAAGATTACGAGTGTGAGAAGTGGTGGATGCAACTAGTTGCCAGCAAACTTGATTTATTTGAAATTAACACCCAATATTTTTGAGCAATTCTTCTCCCTCTCTATCCGTATAGTTGCATAAGTTTGTATATTCTTTCAAATGAATCACAATTCACAACATCACCAAATCCCATTTTTCTCTCTGCGACTCTTCCAATTTTTGCTAATCCCATTAGAGTGATTCATTCCCTCCAAAAAATATGCCTTATCTCTCTCTAATACATGCTAAGAATCTTCGTGCCTGTTCCGTATGCGCTTTGCGCTCCATTGATGCTTTTCTCTCCTCTTATTCTTCATTGGACGGTTCGAACGGACTTCGCCGTTCTTTCCAACTAAAATAGAAAACCCTTTCTCCCTCCCTCTTTGGATTTTAGAGCTAAAGGAAATAAAACATCTTTTAGTTTTTTCAAAAAAATAAAAATTTACTTCAAATACTTTCAATTAATTGAGGGGCAAAAGTGTAAAAAAAATAACCTTCCATTAGCACCATTCACCTGACAAGACTGATAAGGAAGGTTAGTATATCTCAAAAACCTAAAGGGAACTTCAATATTTTCAATAAACTTCAAGGAGGTTGATGTACTTTACCTTACAAAAAATAAATAAATAAAACGGGGTCCATGGAGCAAGAAGTTCCTTTTAGTAACAAGATTAAAAGAGTTATTTTATGAAGATTAAAATTAAGGTTCAGCCAACATCAATAAAGATTCGAAAATGGTAAACCCTTGTATAAAAGGGTTGTATACGACATGTAGGAGAGAAAATAAGAGAGCCTAAGAACATTGAGTTGTGTTTTCAAAAGTAGGTTTTAGAGGGGTTAAATTTGAAATTGTGTCCAAGTGCATTCTAAGATACTGTTCAGCAGAGTGACATGGCCTTGGATTTTCCAAGCCTACCGTGTAGCACTTAGACGCTCACAACTTGACTTCTTGTGATGCTAAATAAGCCTACCTTCTAGGAACTTTGAAAGAGAAAATGGCTAAGTACTTCAAGAGTTAGGAAGAAGAGAATTTATTGCTCAAGAGTGTGGAAAATTACACTTCTTGCTTGGTTGAGTTGGTGAGTGATACCTTGGCCAAATGAGACCACCCATGTATATAGGCACCTCCCAATACCACGGATGGCTAGGATTGAACAAGTATCTACCATCTAATGGTAGAGAAAATTCTAGAACATACTCTAGAAGCTTCCCACCTCTATACTAGAATAATCTATCTTATTCTAGAATTCTCTATACTATTCTCCAACGTATTTACAAATGTTAGATAATCTTAGAGTCTTCTAGGCTTCTCTAGAATGTTCCGAACCCCTCCGGAATTCTCTAGACACTTGAAGTTTCTTCCATGTGCTAGACCTTTCCAAGACGGTCTAGAATCTTCTACAAGCCTCCTCAGCCTTAGAGCCTTCTTCGTGCTTGAAAGCTGGCAGGTCGTGACAAGAGTTAAATTCCCTCACATGCCAGCAACCTGCTTAATGGTTTGGCACAGTAACTTCTTACTGCTACTTGATGGTTTGGCACATTAACTTCTTACTGTCTTATGTTAAAATCATTTCTCGTTCACCATTATTTTATTAACTTCTTGTGGAAAAAGGAATAACTACTGCGGGCATGAAAAATCCAACCACGTTTCTACACATCCACAAAGCATCAATCTTGGATGATAGCAGCGCCAGGGCACTAGTGGGAGGCTTGCCCCAACTGTAAGGCTTACTGCTAGCATCTCTAGTGGCGCAGGTTCAATCAAAGAAACAGCCTCTCCAAAAATTGAGGCAAGGCGTATACAAATCTATCCCATATACAAAATGATGCTCTTGGTTAAGGCGGAGGTGAAAAGAAATCAACCTATAAAAAATGATTAACATTAGTGCTTGAGAAATTAGGGTCTTAATGACCCAGTGAAGCAAAAGGAGGTTAAATCACCGATTGTAAATAATTAGCTTGGCAGTTTGGGAATTGTTGAGACTACAACTAGGGTGGAAAATTTGAATACCACTCTTCACCACTGTTAGCCACAACAATGGATTGCAATTCATAACATTGGCGATCATTTTGATGCCAAAATTAGCTTGCTTGGGACTTTTTATGGTTTAATATGGTAACTCGGTAACTCTTCATGGTTCAGAGCAAAATGATTGCTTTCAAAGCTGAGAGTTTAATATGCAGAAAAGTTTTCTATAGTTCTATTGTCTATAGGTGCAGTACATTCGTTAAAATGTTGAAACTATGGAATGAGATGAGGGTTTTGCCTAATACAATAGGGGAAAATGCTTGGATCCCGCTTGGCTCCACTTGGGAGCGAAGGGAGTGATACCTCCTCCCCTCCCAAGTTTTCGCGACGTGGGATAGGAGGGTGTTGGAGAGGTTGGATTGCGAGATAGGTGAGTTTTATGTTTCTTGTTTGTTCAAGTATTGAATCTTAATAAAAGCATAAGTCCTCCCCGAATCCCCATGCTCCTTCGGTCCGTTCTTTATTTCGTTCTTTCATGTGCTTTTTGGAATATTAATTATCCTTAATCCATCGCTAACTTTCCCAGCTCCAACTTAGCAGAAGGGGCACCTTCTCACCCCTTACTCAACATAGGGCCCGCTGCCCATGCCCTTTTTGGTCTGATTCGATATGGCTCTGGATGAGGCCATTACTTAAAAGGGATGAAGCCCCAACTAATCCACCATCTATGTTGGAATGGCCGGTGCAAAGATGATCATTGATGTTGGGAGGGCGGATCCGCAAAGCTACTATAACTATAAGATAGTTGAAGTAGGAAAAAAGCCTATCTTTGAGTATGTTCATGTGCCTCGGGAGTGCATGGATCCACACTCCATGGTGTGTGGATGGCAACTTTAATGTGATGCAGTTTTCGGAGGAGCGCCTGGGATGTTCCGTTTTGAGCAGAGCCATGAAAAAGATTACTTCTTTCATTAGTGATTTGGAGCTTATGGATTTACCGCATCGACATTTTCTTGATTTCCACGACATAGGAGCATCATTTTCCTAAATGATGCTCAACTACCTCTTCCAAGGCTTGTGTTAGACCATATACCTATTTTGCTTGATAGTGGTGGTTTGTGGCAATGGCACAACCCTTTCAGATTTGGGAACATGAGGTTACAGGTTGAAGGTCCAAGGTAAAGGTCAATGATTGGTGGTGTTGCTAAACAATGATCGGTAAGCGGAGTTTTGTGCTGTTTAAAAAGTTACAGTTCTTGAAGGAAAATTTGAAAAGGTGGAATAAGGTGTTCGAGCTTTTGGAAGTCCAGAAAGAAATAATCATAGAGGATATCCATTGGGCTGAGAAAGAGTACATTAGAGAATTATCTTTTGATAAGAAAGGCTCGAGGGATAGGGTGAAAGCAGAGTTTGGGAGGATTGCTAAAATGAAGGAGATCAATTGGAGACATAAATTGAGGAACTTGTGGTTGCAGGATGGAGGTCAAAACACTAGGTTCTTCCATATGGTGGCCAATTCCCATTGAAGAAACAATTTTATTGCACGTATCAGAGTTGGAGATAGTGTGTTGGAAAGTGAGGGGATATTCAGAGAGGAGGAGTAAAGTTCTATGAGGATCATCTTTTATGGAATCAGGAGAAGGGAGAACCGATGTTGATGGGTGGATTTCTCAACTATTTCAGAAGAAGATGCATGGGGTTAAAAAAAGAAATTTCTCAGAGAAATAGGTTGTTGCTACTCTCAAATCCTTGAACGGGTGATAAGGCTCTCAGTTCGGACTGGATATCCCTGGGCTTTTCAGTACTGTTGAGAGGTGGCCAGGCCAGAGGTGATGGGAATGATGCATTAATTCTAGGAGTATTGGGAGTTACGAAAGGAGGTTGAATGTCGTGTTTATAGTTCTTATCCCAAACAAGGGGAGTGCTGAGGATGTGAAAGATTTTAAACCTATTAGTTTGCTTAGAGGAGCATATAAATTGGTAGCAAAATTTCTGAACAATACGTTGAAAGGTGTCTTGGGAAAGACTATCTCAGAATCTCATAATTCTTTTGTAAAATAGAGGCAAATGCTAGATGAGGTTTTGATGAAAAATGAAATTGTTGATTTGAGATTGTGGAGTGAGAGCCCAGGGGTTTGCAAACTGGAAATCGAGAAGGCCTAATCATGTAAATTGTTGGAATTTCTTGCTTCATATGATGGAGAAAATAAGCTATGGTGTTCTTTAGAGGATTTAGATTAAGTTTGCATTTCTTCTGTGAGGATAACTACTTTCGTGGATGTGGGCTCTAACGAGTTTCTTCCAATCATTGAGGGGGTTGAGGCAAGAAAACTCGTTTGTCTCCCTTGCTTTTCATCTTAGTTATGAAGGTTTGAGACATGATCTCTAAAGCTGTGGAAGCTGGTTTTATGGAAGGCTTTTAGGTGGGGAGAGTTGATGGCTCTGTAGGAATGGTGTCCCACCTCTTATATTATGACCACACTATTGTTTTCTGTGGGGCAGTCTGGAAGATGCAGCGCAGTTGGGTTATCTTAGATGTGTTCTCTCCTGTTTTGAGGCAATGTCGGGCTTAAAGTAAATCTAGGGAAGTTGGAAATTTTACGAGGTGAGGTGGATAACATCGATTCGTTGGCTTAGGTTTTGGGATGCAAGGTCAGTTTTTCCCCTCATCCTATTTGGGTATGCCTTCAGGGTCTTTTTGTTAGAAAAGAGAGAAAGAATACGGGAAAACTTATGTCTCATTGTGAGACATACCCACGTATTTATTAAGCAAATGAGAGCCTACAATAGATACTGTGAACATCCCCACAGGATATTATTATTGCTTAACATCTTAATACTAAATATATATTAACACCCCCCTCAAGTTGGAGCATA
>JAOTRH010000008.1:10571021-10598417 GCA_034768845.1 Heliamphora exappendiculata | reverse complement strand
GGGGGGACGGGGGGTTTGTGGGAGGCTATAACACAACTAATCTCCACTACTACAACCAGATATGACCTTGGAAATTTCAGTAACTCTATGTTAGTTATGTCTCCTGTCATTTTGTCGACAAGGTAATGAGATCCTCACGTGTGGAAGGATGAAATTATTTGGGAAAATAGTAACATCGGATATTTTATGCTGTGCTTCATAGAATTTGTACATCATATCTCATCATATTTTTACCCAGAACTACTATTTTCCAACATATTTTGTTTCTTTTGAAGAAGAGCCAGACTGTAGCTCTTGTCAATGGGAATGCATAATTGCAATGATAACTATCACATAATCTATATGCAAGTATTCTTGTGGAAAGAGTGACAGACCAATAGAGGAAATCTTCATTATGTTTTTTCTTTCTGCCTTTTCATCTCTTTTACATTTCCTGCCGCCCCCCTCGTGAACTTCTGTCACTTAAGTTGTTCAAAATTTTATGATCCATTTTTGTTATCTTGCTGATATGTTACTGATTATCACTACATATTCAATTTCTGAAAATAAGTACATCAAAAAATATATCTGGTATCTAACTTGCTTAACCTCTAGTCTGCATGCTAAACATAGTTGCTTAAACTTGCAATTTACTGTATGTAAAAGTCAATCCCATTTCTTTTGGGGTCATTTAAAACTGAAATGTAAAAAAAAAATGCCTTCTTCCAAACTGCTAGGTGCACTCTCTTACTTAGGTGTGCGTGTGTTTCTTTTTTTATAGATTGGGGAGCTTATTGGTGGAAGCCAAAGAGAAGAACGACTTGAATATCTAGAAGAACGATTAGACAACTTAAAACTCAATAAAGAAAGCTATTGGTGGTATCTGGATCTGCGGCGCTACGGCTCAGGTCAGTCATCTCTCTGCTATCCTACTCTGACCTTTCTCTCTTGTTGCAGTTTCTTGGGCATATGGGGTCAGCTCGGTGCTGCAGGTCGACGAGGCCTTCCGTATATACTTTATTCGTGTTATAATTTTTCTAATTTGTCAAGAACTTGGTTGATCCTTGTCAAGAACACCGTTAATGATGTTCTGTGTTTATTTTTTCCCCCCTTTTCCTTTTACCAGTTCCTCATGCGGGCTTCGGGTTAGGCTTTGAAAGGCTTGTGCAATTTGCAACTGGGATAGAGAATATAAGAGATGCAATACCTTTCCCTAGAACACCTGGATCAGCTGAATTTTGATTAACTTACTGCATGCTTTCATTTTGGGTCCCGAGTAATCTTCAGAAATATTATTTTCTTTTATGTCATTCTCTTTTTATTATATTATCCTGTTTTCGTAATTTAGTAATTTAGAATTAGGAATGTCGAAGTTCAGTTGAGGCACAAACCGGTCTCTTCTGTTAAGGGAGGGAGATGGGATTAAATAGATGTATATTATAATTAATGTGGTGTTTGAATTTTTGTATTACATACCAAAAGGTTTAAATAAAATAACCTTTTTTGTGTTGCTCATTAATGAGAGAATGATTGAAATGAAAGTTCCTGATGGTTTCATTTAGCCCTGCAATGTGGACAATTCAACACGTCTTACATTACTTAACGTTTTGCATTCTTTTATGCTTGGGTTGAGGGAATCTTGCATTGTTCTGATATGTTTTCAGAAGTCAAGGCTGTAATGATCAAATGCAAGAACATGACTTCCTTGATTTGTTCGACATTCACAATTTCATTTGTGGGAACACATTTTCTTTATCAATATTGTTCAGGATAACAATCATGGCCGATGGCTATCTAACTATTAGAGATTTTAAATAAGTTTGATAAAATTTGTAGAAGATACTAATACTATGTGGAGTAATTGTGACAGTTTCAGTTTGTACCCAAAAATCCTTCACTAGAGATACATATATTATCATGCCGCGAGATTCGTAGATGATGACCGATATCTTATCGTGTCGTGAAAAAAATAAGTTTGTTGCACATAATGCACATGCATGCACGCACAAGTGTTCATTATTGTTGTCTCTTCTCTCTAGTTGAATTGAATTCACGCATCATACTGCGTTATGGTGCTTGGCAAATGCTTCTCTCTGACTCCTGCAGTGATAGTTTCAGTATCATTATTGGTGCTTCCAATTGCATCCCGTGGAACTTTTGCTCAGTGTCTTTACAGCCAATTTGTACACCTACACTTGGTAAATCTCCCTTCAAACTCATGAATTCCCAATCTATCTTTATTTTTCTTGTAAATCGTGCTAATATCTAGTAGTACATCCCATGATACCAAAAACCCTCCAAGTAGGAAAATTATTGACTACTTTAGAAATCTCCGTGTCTTCGTTTGCATAGTATTTTTGTAGTTTTAACAAATAAAAAATATCAATGCATGTCAAGTGAACCATCCTATGCCTCCTCTTTACCTAACAAAGATGAATTACAATTATCCTACTAGAAATAATTTTGCAATATAATTGAATAGAGGTGCCATGTAAGCAATGCCACACTACCATACCAAATAATTACTCAGACAAATAAATTGCAATTCTTTTCTTTTAAAAAAACTTAAATCGACTACACTTACAAAAATAAATGAGATAAAGGTGAGACTTCATTCATGTGGCCTGAGCATTGGAATGCAATACAAACAAGCAAGACAACAAATCTTATCTTCTCCAACTCAATACAATTAATTTTTTTGGCAACATTAGTTTTGCAAAGTATTTTTGTCTATCCCCGAGAGTGGGCATTCCTTTCCTTAATGAATTGGGGGCGGGCTGTTCATCAGCGATCTTGAACACTTTTCGTTGTTCCTTAAGCACCAGATGGTGTCAACAAACGGAACTTATCCCTAAGGTAGTGTTTGGTTGAATGGAATGACTTTGTACAAGAATGGAATGACAATTCCTAACTATTTGCATTGAAATTTCCATTCCATTAAATTGAGGAATAGTGATTATTGACATTCCATATTTTTTGGCTAACCAAACATTGAAATGGATCTTTTGACAGAATTATCATTCCATTCTACTGTTCATTCCAATAAATCAAACGTACATTATACAAGTATGCCAACTGTATTTCAACATACAACTGGGGGGTGATGGCGAGAGAGGGGAAGGAAAAGGTATCTTGGTCTCTTCACTCCCATTCTGCTTGCTTCCAACAATTTGAGTTGGGAATTTGGGGAGAGAAGAAAAAAGGGCACCAAAACTTGATATTTACATACCTGTTGGCTCAAAGTTCTACTTCATGCAGATCGTCTCCCAAACTGCCATTATTCAAGGGCAATTGCACTAAAGAAGGTTCACTGGGCATAAATGATGATGGTGGCTTACCCGCTATCTCAACTAAAGGTTTTAGTTCAGTCCTCTGTTGGGGACCATGAGCATCGCTAAAGCTACCACTCCACGAAGCAGTTCGTCGCGAATAAGATGAAAAGGAGCCATTACTGTCCATTTTCACCTTGTTTGAGATGGTGTCCATGCTTGGGGCCCTTTGCATTGACATTGATGGTGAAGGTGCAGGAGAATGGATCGAGTTATTTGCAGTGTGTATTGAGGAATTTTCCATAGTCGCTATATTTTCTTGCATGCTACCTGTCATAGTATCAAATGTTTGTTCACTGGCAGATACCAGTGAGGGAACGAAAAAGCTTGGATTGCCGCCAGTAGAAGGTTTAGTGGACAGAACTGAAGGTGACTGGAACAAATTTGTTGGATTTCCACCTCCTTTATTAAAAGTGTCAACATACCTGCCAAAACATCCCACGCAAAAATCCGTCATTAAGCTTTTGATTATTAAAAGGAACAATAATAATTCTACGAAATGGGAAGGCTGGCTTGCAATTTGCAAACACCAAGTCATGCAACAAAATCTTCCATTTAGCCAATCCACCCAGAATTGAAGGAAACTTCCCAGGCATTTTTCTCTTCTAAATGATTAATTTTCTAAAAGCTATGACAATCATTAACTTCTTTTCTCTCTAACAGCAATGAAAATTCTGTTGCGTTTACCAATTTTACTAAACTAACCTGCAGCTATAACAGCCTGTCTGAAACAATTACCTCTCGACAACCAATGTATGTAAATCAGTGGCCAGGTCAAAAAATGGCAGCCCTGATTTCTGAGCTTAGTGAGATGCATGTAGTTTGATATTTGCCAAGGGAGATCAAAGACAATATTTTGCAATTCCAAGAATTACTGATTATCAAACTATCTATGCATGTGTTTGGATGGGACCTTTACCATATATCTTGACATTCCGAACATTGTAAAAGAGAGTAATAGGCAGTTGGCCACAAAATAGTCTCCACTTTCTTGTCAGAGTCACTAAGGAAGAAGTCACATGGGTCAAACACCCAACACATTGATTTAAATACTACCAGTCCTCGATGTAGAGAAGATTTTCAAGCATAGAAGACTAGAACCCAGGTGTACAGCAAAGGCTCGGGAGAGGAAAAATAAATAGTTACTAGTTCTACAACGGCTACCACCGATACTCACGAGAGTGGAAGTATTTAAACTCAGGAAACTTCAACAGATGTAAACAGTACAATCTCCAGCAGGCCCTCTACCAAGCTAGCTGGTATCAAGCTCCATCCTTGGCTGGAGTGACATGGATGTCTAAACATCTGGTAGTCCCTTTCAGACTACCCAATGAATATATTTGTGAATAAATAGTAGCATGTATATTTAAATGCAGAATTGACATAAATGGATAGAGAATGTCTTCAGAGTACCTTGACCGGACACCCGTCCGCCCACGAGCTGAAAATTGGTTGGAGGCAGGTGGAATTGGTGGAATTCCTGAACTATGATCTGAAGGGGAAGGGCTTCTGAAATCTGGGCTTCCATTACTAGGAGGCCCCTCACCTTTTAAGACACTATTCAGGTTGTAATCTGGCATTCCATTCTGAAATGCCGCAGTTTTAGGTGGAGGTGGTAGGGCAGCTTCTTCGGTGTGGGGTTCAGTCCCTTCCTCTACCCATCTCTTGAGCTTTTCATCATAGTAAAATTTGTTCTTTTCACCCAACTTTGCCTTCAGTAGCAATGAAACAAAAAGAAAGTGAATAGGGAAACCATGAGAAAAAATATTTATAATAAAAAATAATCATCAAGGGAATATATAGAAGTAACTGAAGAAACTACCTGTTTGTCCTGGCGGGGCTTTAAGACTAATCCTACAGTCTTTTGCAAAAGCTGTGAACCAAAACTGAAACGACTCAAGCGAGATACCCCGGCTAAAACTGATGCTTTGCTTGCGCTGGATGAGGTAGCTTCTTTTGATGAATCTACCTGATCCGACATCAAGTTGGGAAGACCAAATATATTTGTTAACCAAGATCATGAGCATACACACATATTTGAAGCAATTGATAATGAAGATAAGGTTCTTGAGTGGGCGTAAATCACCAACCTGTCTCGGAGTTCTGCCAAAATCTGGCTCTGAAATGCTTCTGTTATGCATTGTGATTTTATTGCCATCAGCTGCCTTTTCACTTATGGGCTCCATTGATGCTGAAGGCATTAACGATGACACTGCCATAGTGGATTGACTAGTTGATACTCTGGGCCCCATGGCTTGGTAATAATGCTCATTAGCCTGTGCACCGCCCTGTGATGCTGATGGTATGGGAGGAGGTAAGCCCCCAACAACACGATGAGCAGTACTATCAAAAAGGTTGATCAATTTACCCATCAATTTTGCAGGAACCAAGTTTGTGGAGTACCCACCCTGCAAGTATGAAGTACATAATCAGAGATCAGCAGAGGTACCCATATCAATACGATACAAATCAAGGATAGAGAGATGCCTGCTGGTGAGTTCGTATCCTCTCCTCAAGTGATGACAATAGTTGTCTCCATGTGTCCACTTCAGGTGCTCGACCAGTTTTCAGAAATTTTAATACTGCTTGACAGTACCTGAATCGAAATCATGACGCTAAGGGACCAAAAGCTAAATAGAACGAATCACTAGAAAAAGTTAGGTTAACATACTTCAGTGACTCCGTTACTTTTCCCACTTCAGCAAGCATGTGCGCATATATAAGCTTATATGGTTGAAATGGTAGCAGGATAAACTGAGGGTTCCCAAGCACCTTAGAATATTCATATAATTCTGTCCTCTGTTCAAACACCCCATAGGCCACATTCAGTAAAATGTTCTTCAAATACACCATTGTTTCTGTTGTGTGAATGGTGTGTGTGTGTGTGAGAGAGAGAGAGAGAGAGAGGCTTAATCAGAGGTTTAACATATGGCATTGACCTTTACTGAAAAATGTCAAAGATTTCACTGGCACTCAATGTCTCAATCTCCAAAAGTTGGAGGGATGGAACCACAGCTTATTATTTATATTAAGTAATTTAGAACAAACAAAAAGGAGAAGATAGGACATAAACAAAGTTAATTAGAAGAAATCAGCCCACTAAAACTAGTCAATGAGTAATAACCAATAAGATTTGAGAACATCAAATTCAACCACTGCCATCACATTATAACAACCATTTAAATTTCCTAGTTGCATGTGTAAGTAAATTCTTTTTACTTAGACACGAGAGACGATCATAGTAGCAATGATTTTAAGCATGGGCAAACTTATGCCATGAAGCACGAGAGCTGATTAACTGCAGTTTTTTGTTCATAAATGTCATAACAAATACCAACTGATACGTGACTCGACTTGTTCCTCATTACAACTACATCGATATTATTTGTTATGTACAATTTACAGAAGTTGCACTTTCTGAAGCCTAGTTCTTGTTAATCTCTTTTGCAAAGGACCATGGGACAGAACATCGTTAAATGGAAATAAATATGAAATCAATCGCAACTCTACTCGCCATATACCACGGATTCTGATAAGATAATTACACCATATAGTAGGAGAATTAATCAATTCCTCCATTGATATTGACAACCCCTAATGAAAGGAAGTTTAATAGAAATCTCAACGCATTCTTACACATATTAGGTAGTATAAGGCCATAGGCGTCAACATATAAGCATGTTCACCTCCAGAAATATTAGCATCTACAACCATACCATATCATTTCATTTGAGCTCTTAGTTCAGTTGCTGAAGGCCAATCATAGAGTACCATAGCTGAACAGATTCTTACTCACACCAATTGAAGGATACAAGCATGGAAGATGAGAAAGATTCCAGCACTTTCAAGAAAAGAGGGGGGAAACCCAAAGATGTATCTGTTAGATCTCTTCCATTAAGTAGCGACTTGATGAAGTTAGTGTGAAAGTGTAAATTTTGAGGAATTTTGTTATTTGTTTGTTGGCTAAAGAGTAGTTTAGTCATTAAGACAAATGAGAGATTTTTAGGGTTTTGATCTCTTTATATATATGTGTGTGCGCGCCCGCACAACCCATCATTAGTAGTTGATTTTAACTTTCTCAATTATTGCAATACTAACTGTTTTCTTCTTCTCTCTTAGTTTGAATCATGGTATCAGAACAAATTTAACAATCTAATAGTGTGATTAGCAACCCTAATAGTGGCCGTCACATGCCCATCGCCATCATCAATCAACGTCGGCAACTTCTCTGACATCATCGACCATAGTCGACCTCTCCTCTGACACCAACCACATTTTCTCTGGCACCGCCAACCACCATTGCCGTCGTTTGCAACATCTTTCATTCTGGCTCTTTGCTCTGCGATTTGAGAACCAAGATCCGATCTCCTCTGACAACCTCATTCATCTCTGAGTTGTCAGCCGCTGTCGACTTCCCCTTTGACACCAACGATACCTTTTCTGGCATCATTAAAAACCATTGAAGCTCTTTGCTATGAGATCAAAGAACGAAGATGAACCCTTTTGGTTTTTGCATCAACAAACATCATTGACCTTCTCTTTTGTCACCGACGACTTCGTCGGCCTACGCCTGACTCCAGCAAAGTGCGTCGGATCTGTTTTGGTCAAGTCGGCCAAGATCGGATATGATTTTCTATCTTCTCGCTGGTTGTAGCGTGCTCCATTTGTGTTGGTTCAAAAAATGCAGTCCAAGTTCTATGTGATATTCTGAGTACTCTAAAGCATCGCACAACCACCTCTGGCCATCGATGACCTCTCTCTGACAATTAACGACCCCTCTCGGACTAGGGCTGACCACCAATACAACCCCAGGGGTCATGAGCAGCATCAGATTTGGCTATCGTGGACCACCGGAGCAACTCTCATAACTTGCCACCAACGACATTTGTCGAACCTCCATTTGGCTCCGATGACCTTCGTCGGACCTATGTTTGGCTCCGTTTAGCTTTGGACCTCCGTTGCGCATCTAATTGCTTCTCAGTTTTTTTCTTTACTTGTAACTTGTTGGAATGATATTTTGGCATGAGATTTTGAGACGAGTTCTTCACACGAGATTTAAAATGGAATCGAATTTAATATTTTTTTTGGCAAGAGATTTGGTATGAGATTTTGCTCTTCGACTTCCAGTGGTGCTCAATCTTCCTTAGTAAAATCCCTATTTGAGCAAGTTCAAATTATGCGAGACCTTTCCCAACTCCAATCCCATGCTTCTGCTATGCCCACTTTTTCTTCAAGTTTGCAAGGTTCCTTTTTCAGAGGTATTTCACCAAAAATATGAATTTTTTATTCAGTTCTTTGCATCATATGGCATCTAATTTGTCAAGTCTTGGTCATTGCGTTTCTCCCTCTTCCCCTATCACTATTTCTCCTACAAACAATGCTTCTACGCAAGTTGTTTCTATTGACTCTGTTCTCCCTTCCTCATTTTCTTTGTTGTCTATCCCCAATGTCTTTTATGTACTACAGTTGTGTATTAGTTAACCATCTATTAGTTAACTTTTTTATTCTAGTTTTGGTGTTTTACTCTCTTTTTTTATTTGTGTTATTCAGGATCAGACGTCCCAAAAGCAAATTGGAATTGGGCATTGGGATGGTGACTTATATGTTTTGGAGAACCTGTGCATTCTTCTTGATACCTCTTCTGTTGCTATGTCTTCTTTTTTATTATATCAAAATTTGTCTTTTTTTTATGTTTGGCATTCTTGGTTAGTTCATTTGTCAAGTGGGCAGTTAAAAATTTTAGTTCAGTTAAGTCACTTGAGTAAAGTACTTGCTAGTGACATCTCTTAATGCAGTAGTTGTAAACTTGCTAAAATATCCGCTTTATCCTTTCCTAAAAGGAAGCGTAATAAACTCGGTGCCTGGTCAGCTTTTTGTGTCTTCTTAGGATATGGCATTCACCAGAAGAGGTACCAGTGTTATGATCTTGTATCTAAACGGCTCTGTCTCCGGTCATGTTGTTTTTCTTGAGCAACTCTCTTACTTTACCCTTTCCCCCAAATATGCCCCTATTTCCAAAGAGGGTTTAATCCGTATTAACCCTTTTTGGTACAATGCCATCTAAAAAGTTTACTCCTAGCAATGATGTTCATGATCTTCCTTCTACGTCTCATTCTTCTATTATTCCATCTCTTGCATTAGTATATTCTCGCAGGCATAAAGTATTATGACAGATATGACAGAAAACGAAACAATAAACGAGAAAGAATGTAACTACACGGGGAAGAGATGGAATAAGCCTCACAAAAAAATTTATTTTAAGCCGTGATGCCTTTGGAACGAGTCGAGTTATAGGTCGAACCCTAATCAGGCTACACACATCTAACACAAGGCTCCTCCGCTGGATGTATCAACCAACTAACATTGTTTTATTTGCCTCTGTGGATCCTAATCTTGTTGAACGACGCTATCCTTTGCATACTCAGACTCCGTCAGTAAGACTTGGTTTTTCTAATACCTGTTTTTCGTCTTCTTTCTCATACCTTCTTGTCAATCATTCATGCTTATTTTAAGTCTCAGTCCTATAAGAAACTTGTATTAATCCAAATTGGATAAATGCAATGCGAGATGAATTTGCTCTTCAGAAGACTTGTACTTGAGAGTTGGTTCCATTGCCTACGTCTCATCTTCCTTCTACGTCTCATTCTTATATTATTCCATCTCTTGCATTAGTATATTCTCGCAGGCATAAAGTATTATGACAGAAAACAAAACAATAAACGAGAAAGAATGTAACCACACGGGGAAGAGATGGACGAAGCCTCACAAAAAATTTTATTTTAAACCATGATGCCTCTGGAACGGGTCGAGTTATAGGTCGAACCCTAATCATGCTACACACATCTAACATAAGGCTCCTCCGCTGGATGTATCAACCAACTAACATTGTTTTATTTGCCTCTGTGGATCCTAATCTTGTTGAACAGCGCTATCCTTTGCATACTCGGACTCCGCCAGTAAGACTTGATTTTTCTAATACCTGTTTTTCGTCTTCTTTCTCATGCCTTCTTGTTAATCATTCATGCTTATTTTAAATCTCAGTCCTATAAGAAACTTGTACTAATCCAAATTGGATAAATGCAATGCGAGATGAATTTGCTCTTAAGAAGACTTGTACTTGAGAGTTGGTTCCATTGCCTGCTAGTAAAAAACTCATTGGCCGTAAGTGAATTTATAAAATTAAAACTCATTTTGATGGCTCTCTAAATCTCTATAAAACTTGATTAGTTGCAAAAGATTTTACTCAAGAATATGAGATTGATTACGAGAAAGCATTTGCTCCTGGGGCTAAGATGACTACAGTTTACACTTGAATTTCTGATGCCGCAGTTCGTTAGTGACCTCTTTTCCAACTGGAATGTCATAAATGCTTTCCTCAATGGACATCTTAATAAGAAAGTCTATGTGCACCCTCCTCTGGGTCTTACTCATCCCACAGTTTTGTATGCCGTCTTCGTCATGCTTTTTATGGTTTGAAGTAATCTTCTCATACCTGGTATAAGCGCGTCCAATCTACTGTTACTCAATTTGGCATTAATCCCATTCCTCATGATTTTTCTCTTTCCATCCGCTACACAACTGCTGGAATTGTAATTTTGTTATTATATATGGACGATACGATTATCACCGGTTCGAATTCTACTGCGATATCTGAAATGACATAATATCTATTTCATGAGTTTGAGATTAATGATTTGGGTTATCTTCGATATTTTCTTTGTATAAAAGTTACTTTCTCACCTAATGGCTATCTCTTATCTCAGTTTAAATATGCTAATGAGGTAACTCATCGTGCTCATCTTACTGATGATATGGTTGTTGACACTCCCAATGAGTTGCATGCCAAGTTCGCTCCTTCTGATGGTGTTCTCCATGAAGATCTTATTGTCTATCGCGAGCCAATTAGGAATTTTGTCTATCTTATTATGACTTGTCTTGACATTACATATGCAGTTCATATCGTTAGTCAATTTGTCTCTGCTCCTCGCTTCATTCATTGGGTTACTTTTCTCTGGATTTTACGTTATGTTCGTAGTACCATCTTTTAGAGCTTATTATTATCTTTTCCTTCATCTTTGAATCAATGGATTTTTGCTGACGCTGACTGAACTGGTAATGTGTTTGATTGCAAGTCTACTACTGGTTTTTGTGTTTCTTAGTGACTAATTTCTTGGAAGAGCAAGAAACAATGTCATTGCTCGTTCTACAACTGAAGCTAAATATTGTGCCATGTAGGGGTGTACACAGTTCAGTTTGGACTGGTTTGGAATAAATTCAAGAACCAAATCGGTCTCTACGGTTCTAATAATTTCAGAACCAAACCAAATTGTGTAATATGTGGAACCGAATCTATTATTAACGGTTCGATCCCGGTTCAAAATCACGGTTCTATTAATATACAATACTCCTGTATAAAGTGCTAAAATTTAGCAAAAATTGCATTAAAATTCAACAAAAGCAAATAAAATTTAAGATCCAACATTAAAATTAAAACCCATTCAATATATATATATATATATATATCAAATTAAAGTCTACAGCTCAGTTCGGAACTAGAACCGTAGCATTATCCGTTAAATGACATGCAGTCTATGGTTTACATATTTTTAGGAAAGAAACCAAACCGATTCAATACAAAACCGAACCAATCCGCACGGTTTGGACTGGGCCAATTTATTCACCAAGACTCATAGTTCAGCTCATTTTCACTTTCTACTAGGCAAACTCTCAATGCTTACCGGGCTTGCATCATGAGTTTTAGGAGGGTGAAAGTGTGACTTTTGGAATATTTTGTTATTTGTTTGTTAGGTAAAAGGTAATTTAGTCATTAAGACTAATTAGGGTTTTCTAGGATTTTGGTCTCTTTATATATATATATATATCATGTAACCTATCATTAATAGTTGATTTTAACTTTCTCAATTATTGCAATAATTGATGCTTTCTCCTTCTCTCTTATTTTGTATCAGTCAATGCGGAGAATCATATATTTCATAGATATTATGTGCAGAACCATGAATTTCATCGACATTCTACCAATCAGGGATGACCAGACAACCAGAAAGCTAGAAGACTAGAACTACATGGCAAATAGTAAATACAGAAACATGCATGAAAGGACATTGCTTTATCTTTTCAAAAATGATAAACACCTAAGGAGTAAACAGCCGTTGATTGGCACCTGAATTGCATCTGGACTAGCATAAGTTCGAGGAAATTTCCAGTGATCTGCTCCAATAAGACACAATCTTGCACTGCCCGAATAAGGCTCAAAATTTCCTTCCGCAACTAAGTAGCAAATATGTGCTGCAATAATCTGAGTCACAACGTTCGTGTATGAATAAACCACATAACTTGATTAAAAAAGACAAAGAGAAAGATAAGAAGTTCACTTAAAAGCTTGAAAAGGTATGATAAGCAAGACATACTTCACTTCTATCTTTCCACAAGCTATCACCAAGATGAATAAGCACGAGTTCATCATCTTTCGTTCTATTAGCAGTTATTACAGCCAAATTCTCTTCCCAATCGTCTAGCATACTATTACCTCCATACTGAAGGTAACAGCCAAAAAAGAAAGGTTTGAGCATGCTGAGCCAAAGATATTCACAGAAGAAAAAAAAATAGTAAAATCAGGGACGTAGATGCTAAAAATGATTAGGAGCATGGATAAATATGGTTTCAAAGCTTATTTTACTTTCCCCAGCTCAAAGAATATAATGAGGGACCTCGTATCACAAATTGGACAAGTTTCAGATGATCCAAAACATAGCGCAAATGAATCTGAACCATCCGATTTTCACTATGAATCAATTGCAAAGTTTGATATCTATTACCTGTGCAGGCTGTGGAGCCATATTTACAGCAGCAGGAACACTGCTACCATACGTGGTTTCTGTAGAAAACACGTCTGCTGGTTGACCAGCAATTAGAAGACATAATGTCCGCAAAGGTGAGCCTGCTACTAGCTGGCAAAGTGCCATTTGCTTCACTGTGTCCGCATAAAACTGCATTTAAACAACCCCCAGAGAGAGAAAGGAGGAGGGGGGGAAGACAAAGAGATGCTTCAGAGATCTGACAATCTTCACTAGATATCCATTGGCAACACTACATGGTAATCATGAAAAACAATAAAGAACTAGCAATCCAAACCTGTTCACCGAGTTGCGCAGCAAGAACAAGTGCAGGCCCCCATAACTGGCCCTCGCTTGCACGATGCAAAGCCTCTTTCTTTCTACCAGAGACCAGAAGACTTTGAACCTCAGCCGCAGTTGCCTAGAATATAGGCCAATAAACATGATACTAGCACAGGTATTGCAACTTGTAGAGTAAATGCATACCAAGTGAGTCGAGGAGTACCTGCAACTGTCCTTCAGATGGCAATTTCTGTAAGCAGTGAACAAGAGGACCATAGTCACTGAATTGTGCACCATTCCTCTTGGCCGATGCAAAAAGACTAGCAACTGCCGATTCAGGAGCATCCATTTCCTATTAAAAGCATTAAAGCCGCAACGAAGTTAAGTAACACACTACTTAAGTTTGTAGACAGCTGCTGATAAATGCAGACGTTAGGGAAAATCTAAGGACCCAAAAAATACCGCAAAAAGTTGGATCAATATCCAACTTGGGAACTTATCATCAAATAACGAGAAATTGAACTCAAAATTCTAAAAATGACAATTAAAACCCAACACAAATCTAGATGACAGAAGCAGAAGCATAAACAGAAGGGAAAAATAAAATTATATATAAAAAAGAAAAAAAATTGCCTGCTCAAAGCCCCCACCATCACACTCTTTTTGCTTCAAAAGCATTTGAATGTGGTTCTAGGAAAATTGACTAAGGAGACAGGAGATGGAGAACATTTCCATTCCATGAGACATTAGAAGAAGGGGAAAAATAAGGGGGATGTAGCCTTTTTTTAATCGGCAACAAAAATAGTATTATTAACAAAAATGGAATAAGGTACAAGAAAATGGGGACAAGTCCATCAAAAAAAAAAGGAAAAGAAATGAGAGAAGTAAAGGGGGCGAGGGGTGCAACGCCCAAAAACATTAAAGATAACACACCCACCCTGTCCCACAAAGAATCAATGTCCTTGCTTATCGGATAAAAAGAAAAGAACCAATGTCATCAATCTTGTGCTCAAATACCCTTGCATCGCGTTCCAACCAAATAACCCAAACAAATTGAGAAGAAAATACAATTCTACAAAGTTTTTGCTTTCTTGTTGCACCCAAATGCCCCCAAAAAATGATTGATATCATTTGGTAGCAAATAGGGCCACCCATTAAATATCCACCACTTGAAACAGTTGATTCCATTAAGACAATGCAAAATAAATGGTCTAAAGATTCCTCACTCCTACTACCCATAATACCGCATTCAGATAGATGTTGAACGTCTCCTTTGGTAAATGACATTAGTCATGAGACTACCATGAGCCAAAGATAACACAAAGACCTTAACTTTAAGAGTCACAACCGTTTTTCAAATCCTTTTATTATGAGGAAAAGTGGAGGAAGAGCTTTATGATTATAAATGGTCTTTTTTTTTCTTTAGAAAAAAGACTTGAACAAGAAAACCCCAAGAATGAAGCAACCACATCCTTTTATCACAAAGTAATGAGCCTGTAAATAGTAGACAACGTAATTTCAATGAACTGTAGAAATAAGAGCATTAATGCTTATATCCTATACTCTTTCGGAAGTCCAAGAAGAAATGGTAATATAAGCCACCAATGCTGTTATACAGTTAAATGCTGGCAAGCTGTATAAACAAGTAGATTGGCAGTTTTTTTTTCTTTCCCTTTCTCATTCCTAGATAATCAACTGGTGCAGGGATAGGCTTTTGATTCTCGCTGCTGATCCAATGATAATACTTGTAATAAGATAGGCAACTCTGAAAAAATGTCACCAAAAGGTTGACGATATGAGTTGACTAAATGGTTGTAACAGAGCACTATATAACAAAGCTAAATATCACATGCCTTCTCCCAGAAATATGTTAGAACCTAATCACTTACAGAGAAAATCATCAGGACAAATGCCTAAGTGATGAATTAAAATGGCAATTTATCCTCAATGTAGTGTACAGAACCAAAAGCAAGTTATGAACGAAAAAGTTAATTTACCCTCAATGTAGTGTCAGAACCAAAAGGAGACCGGAATTTTCCATAATGCTGAAATGCTATCTTAAGCAATGAGAGAAGCAGCCTCAAAGCATCACCTTTTCTGCTATCCATGTCAGGAGATTCACAATTCGCAATCCTCTCATCAATCCACTTCCTCAACTCTTTACTACCAGCATTTCCTCCAACCAGGGGACCAGGAAACGACTGTCTGCACAGTGTAGTCAAATAATCAAAAGTGCCCACTCCTATTCTTGATGCATCAATTTGCTCTGTGACAATTTCCATCAAGTTGAGAACATAGATTGAGCCTCCTAAAGGACCCTTCACAAAAGAAGAAGCATAACATTTATATCTTTCTAGCAAAAGATTTAGTAGTAAACTCTACATTGTAAATTTATAACTTAAGGTAAAAGTGTTCAACAGCTAACCTGGCTCTCGTAGGATGAGCTACTGAGAGAACTATTATCTTTCGTCATAATCAGTTTTCCACCAAACCCAAAAGTAACTAAGGCATGAGGAGGACGGCCTGCAGATGACCTTCCTGCATTTGGAGCATAAGAAACTTGATGGCCACTCTGAAACTGTTGCTGCGAAAATTGTATTGGATTCTGATTACCGTAATAATCGTTTGGCACATGCATTTGCTCATTCTGCTGCATGCTTAGCTGATTAACCTCCTGGCTGGCGTTCCCACTAGGAACAAAACCTTTTGAACCAATTGTCGTGAAGTTGTTATGAGACTGAGTTGCCTTCTCATACAGTCGAACTGTTCCACTGGAAACATAAGACTTATGTTGACTAACATGGTTATCCACAGAAAAATTTGAACCATAATCATTCTCCACTAGCGGGTTTCCACAAAAATCCATAGGAGTATCACTCTTCGTAACAGTCTCAGGTTGCCAAATATTAGGACCCTGATGATTGAAATTACTGAAAGACCCAGGGGGGTTGTAATCTTGGCTTTGGGCATCAAATCCTTGAGACCCGTAATTGTCCACTTGACCATAATCACCGTAAGTCTTTTGATCATTTTTGTGGGAAAATGTAGCAGTTGATGTAAATCCATTTTGACTTAGCTGATCATGAGCTTGAACTGTTGATTGAAGAGAGGAGTCGTAGGTCTCCAACGACTGCCATTCCTGGGCAACCGTATCATAATACCAACCAGGGTATTGAGGGTCAAAAACCATATGTGCTGGGTACTCGTTGTTCCCTTGTGCTACCTCACTCCAATTGGAGACACCTTCAGCAATGCCACTCTCTTGTGACACCTGATTCCAATTAGTGGCATTCTCAGTCGTGCCACCCCCGCGTAACGACTGATTCCAGTTAGTGACACTCTCTGTGGTGCCACTATTAATTACAGTACCCACAAAAGATTGGGGAGTTTGCTGCAAGTGAGAAACCTGTGAATTCCCATCAGAAGCAACCCAATCAGTAGCGGAATTGGAGTCAAAACTCCCTACATTCCCAGTGGCATCATAACCCTCCACTTGGTGCCATTGCCCAGTGCTTGGGTCATACTTCCACCCTGGATAGAGATTCTCCCAGTATTGACTATCATTTAGATCCTGCCCATCAGATTTTTGTTCCATAGCTGCATCATAAACTTCACTCTCTTGGTGTTGGCCGTTACCGTAATTGGTATAATCACAAAAAGTTTTAAGTTCTTCAGTACCAGATCCAATCTTGGATTCGGTACTGAAATTATCCACCACCTTCCCAGTTTGATCAACCACCCCATCTCCCAATTCATTGAAAAAATCCGAATATGATCCAAACCCATTAATATCGTTCTGGCCCAAATCAGAGTTAAATGCAGTCCATTGCACCTCCTTAACACCTGAACCTGCAGATCCATTGATCTTGTGAACTGTTGAATCTGAAGTCTCCTCCGTCCCTATAGCAGCAGCATTGGATTCAGTGACACTATCAAACCCAAATGAATTAGATGGCACCAGAGAATCACTCTCTTCCACAGGTCCATCCACGGTCGGAGAATTAACATCTCCGCCAGTTGCTTCGCCCTTAGCTTCAGTTCCACTTTCACCGCCAGAAACTTCAGACTCAGCAGCAACCTCACCAATGCTCAAATCCGCAAATGCTTTCACCTCATCTGAATCATTCTCGTCGGAAAAACTATGTTCAGCCGGAGCAGTGACCTTAAACCCACTATCATCGTCATCATCGTCAACTAATTTGTCAAAGAAATCCTCATCCGTCTGATCCTCCACCTGAAATGGAAGACCCGAAGCCATCGACCAAACCCGAACCCTCTCTGATCCCTCCCAATTCACCACAAAACCCGCCAAAATTCTTCGAAACCCGCCCCTCTTCAGACCCAAAACCTCGAATTTGGAGCTCGTAGCGTCACACAAACCCCGAGATCGGAAACAGAAATCCGGAATCGAGTTCAGAAAAAGCGCAAAACAAACGAGATCTATGGTTTTACTTTCACCTATCCCCCCCGGTTAAAAAACTATAAATTAATCCAAAAAACCAACACAAAATCTGCAAATATAGGCTCGAATTCAACGCATTACACAGAAAAAGATCTCAATGATTCAAAAACAAAAACGATTGACTTACCGATCGGAACGACAATTTGCGAAGCGAATCGAGAGCGAGTGTTGTGTGTGTGTGTGTGTGTGTGTGAGAGAGAGAGAGAGAGAGATCACTAGCGTCGAATTCGCACCGCAGAGAGATCTCAACACACAATAATCCACCAATTTTTTAAATTGTTTTTTAAAAAAATCCTATGTGCTGTGTTTCAGCCTTTAATTAAAGACTTGCATTGTTATGTTCTACTTTGCGGCCTTTATTGGCTTCTTAAAGAATGGTATCTATTTCATCTGCCAGAGCTCAGAGGGGAAAAAATGAAAATTTGTGTAAATGTCATTTACTTTTTTACCTATTTTATCTTATGAATTTTTTTATAAAAATGGTAGGAAAATTAGTGATGGAACAGTTACGACCTTATTTCAACCAAAAATGCTTTTTTCTTAATATATTTTTATATTTTTTTGATATTTAGTATAATAAAAATTAAAAATCAATAAAAATTAGTTAACTTCAAAAAAACAAAAATTATTATTTAAAGATAAAAGAGTTTTTTTTTTAAACTTAACGAGGCACAATTATTATATCACTATCATAATTTTAACACTACTATTAATCATAGTTATGAATATTGTACTAAATAATGTACCAATTTTTTAATTTGTGCGGTACGTATCGAAATTGATAAAATATTAAGTACCATTTTAAAATTATTATTATAAAATATTATATGTATTTTTAAAAAAAATATTGTTCAACAATAAATAATTTGGTATAATATAAATATTTATTTAACATAATATTTTAATTAAATATTCTAAATTAAATTTTGTATCTCGTTATTTATAGTGAGATAGCTAACTTGAAAATATATAAATTTAGCGTTTGAGAATTTTAATAATTATTTAATATTAATTAGCTTTACGACTCTTTATTTATGCTATTATTTGAAATTTTAATTAAAGTATACAAATAAAAATAAAAGGTACAAATAAAGAAAATAAGTAAAGAAATAAAAAAATAATAACGGACTGATATGTATTCAATTTTTACCGGTACGGGCTGATATTATTTAGTACAAATCGATATTTTGAACGGTACAATTATAAGCATTTTTAATGTATTGATATTACTCTAAACATATACGTATTAGTCGGTATCAGGCACACTATTAACAATTATATTGTTAATATTGAACTAAATATAGAAAAATATTAGAAATATTTTAAAAATATATATTTACCAACACTTGAAAGTAACATTATTTTAGATTTTAAGATTTTTTTGAAAATATAAATAATTCTAAAAAGTATGGAATGTGATAATTAAATTTTTGTGAAGTCATTTTAAATTATAAATTACTTAAACATGATTAAAAGATCTTAAATTAATTTTGCCTTTTCATAGGATTTGCATATATCATTGCTTATATAATATTTTGAATATGTGATTAAAATTTTTAAAAATAAAAAAAATATTATTTTCTTAAATTTTAAAAAATAATAATAATAATAATAATTTATTTGGTCATGCATAACACAAGTATATATATATATATATATATGTTATGACCTATTTCTAAAGGCACTTTGAACACAATTATAATTGAAAGGGATTATAAGTGGCTTAATGGGTGAGGGAAAAAATAAAAATTGCTGAAAATCATTTAGAGAGAATAAAATTTTAAAAAAAATCATTTTAAGTGAAAGATAATCATTTGGCGTGAAATTGGATGCTTGTTTTGATGAGAGATAATACAATTTAGAATGAATTGCTTAACAACCAATAGATTTAGATTTTAATAAATTCTAACCATTTATTTTGAAAATATATGTCTTATACATTTTGAAAATAATAAGCTCCCATACATTTATATATAAATAGATATATGTGTGTGTGTGTGTGTTTTTTTTTATATTGACGTTTTCCATTTACGTTGTCAAATAATATTTGATGTTATTTTAATTATAAATTAAATATTGGTAAAATATAAAGTAGTAAAATAATTTGTATATTTTAAAATATATGTAATAGTATTTAAAACAAAAAAGATTATAAACTTCTTTTTAAATGTTTGCCCATAATTCTTATAATAAATAGGGATGAACTTTTCCATCCTCATCTCTATTTATTTGATCCGGACAAGAACGAGAGAAAGTATTAAAAAAGTCACGGGAAACAAAGTGGGGACGAGTATATTTTGAGAATAATTTTTAATGTTTAAGATAGTAATATTAATAAGAGTTGTAAATAACATAATAAATAAAAATAGAAATTGATAAATTAATATAATTAAAAATACAAAATATAAAAAATAGAGAAAAAAATTAGAAAAAAATATAATATTCTAATGTTTTAGATTTATTATATTTTTAGTATATATATTTTATACATATATTTATATTTAAAAAAATATTTAATTTATATAATCAGAGATATACTGGGGGGAAAATAGGGCGTGAAAAGTAACCATTGTTTCCATTCCATTTGTTATCGGGTACAACAAAAAAGAAAAAATTCTGTACATAGCAAAATAGAGATGTGCAAGAACGGAACGAGTCTAATTAAATTTTGATGAGTTATTGGCCAAAACATTTAAAAAGCTATCTGGGCCGTAAGCCCTAGTGTCAGTAATCATAGTCCAGGGATCAATCCAAGGCCCAGATCATCCATTGCAAATTGTTTGAGAATATATAAGATCACATGGACACAGTTTCAAAGCACCAAAAAAAAATATATTTTTCATAAGTTTTCAAAAACACCACCTATATTGTCACTTTGTTCAGTTTTGTTAATAAAACTACACAAAAAAATAATTTCCTAGAAAAGTTAGGTGAATAAAAAGAAAGAAAAATATAAAAAATTAATTTTTATTACGTGTTTAGTTTGTAAGAAATTTAGTAGAAAATTTAGTTTTTTTTTTTTTTTGTAATACATAATCTTATACTATTTACTGGATCGACAAGCGAAAAAATAAAACAATTATTTTTTTCCTTTCATTTTCTGTCAGCTAAAAGGAACCTAAATAAAGCTGGCCAGCAATGCAATTTTGAGATCTTAGATTGAGAAAGTTATATCTTGTTTGTAAATTTAAAAGAAAACAAAAATTGTAATTAGCTACACATTTTGTATCAGGGAACTTTGTACCTTCAGTAAATTAGCCCCTTACATCCTTTTTAATTATAAACACTTCAAACAATATGACATTACCATTAGCTTATTTGTTATCATCTCTAGAGATGTATCTGTTAAATCATCTTAATTTTGTATTTATTGTATAATATATTTTTTAAACTTATTTTGTGTATAACAAATCATTTTAATTTTATTCAACGTTTATTATAAATATTTTTAGACTTATCTTTATGCTTAAATCTTATTCATTTTTAAGTTTGTTTATTTTGCATGTTTATAAATAGTTTTTTCAATTGAGAGAATAATACACAAGAAACATTTGCTTTACATGGTATCAGCCTAACTTATGGTTATTTCTCTTGTTTTCTTCAAGCTCAAACGCAATTCAGATGGTTCCATTGAGAAATTCAAGGCTTGTCATGTTGCTAAAGGTTTTCATCAATAACCAGGTATTGATTTTGATAAGACTTTAAGCCTTGTTGTTAAACCTGCTACTGTTGGTATAATATTGAGTCTTACGGTTTCCTATGAATTCGTTAAAGCAGTTGAATGTAAAAAATGAATTTGTCCATGGATTTTTTGGGATAAACCAGTTTTCACAAGCCAACTTTCTAGTTTTGTAGTTTTTACTCGATCCACTAATGTTTGTCGTCTCCAAAAGGCAATAATGGTGTAAAATAGGCTCCTCGATCTTGGTTTTAACGCATGAGCAGCTTTTTATTCCAGTTCAAATTTATTTAATTATGCACTGAACCGTTTATGTTTATCTTCAAAAGATCTTCAAATATTATGATCTTGCTGCTCTATGTTGATGACATTATTTTGACTGGGAATATGCCTTCTTTGCTTTCTTCCTTCATTGCCACTTTTGGTGATGAATTTGAACTCAATAATCTTAGATCTCTATTATATTTCTCGGGCCTTATAGCAACATTTTAGAGTGATGGCTTGTATCTTTCCCAAACTAAATACATTGTCGATCTTCTCTGTCGACATTCTATGTCTGAGCCTTGCAGTACTTAAGTTTGTGTCAAGGCACAACTCTCTCTACTAAGTGGAGATCCGTTAATGGACGTCACTGAGTATCATAAGCTGGTTGGGTTCTTTAAGTATCTCACTTTTACTTGTCCTCACATTACTTATGTTGTTCATCATGTTGCACAATTCGTGAGTGCCCCTCGATCTGTTCCTCTAATTGCTTCCAAACGTATTCTCTACTATCTTAAGGGTTCTCTTGAGTTTGATTTTTTCTTTTGCCACTCTCCTAACCCCCTTTCTATAAAGGCTTATTCTGATACTGATTGAGCTAGTTGTTTTGACTCTCGTCGCTATACTACAGGATTCTGTGTTTTTTTATGCTATAACCTGATAGGAGAGTGACACAGCTGGTTGACAAAAAACAACCAGCTGTGTCACGCTGTACTACTGAAGTTGAATATCGGTCTCTTGCTCACGTATGTACTGGGACCACTTTGGTGTCTCACCTTCTTTGCGAATTGTAGTTTCCGACAAATGTTTCCATTACCTTAATGTGTGATAATCTTAGCACTACTTATATGATGTCTAATCATGTATTCCAGGCTCATACTAAACATATTGAGTTATATTATCATTTCATTCGGGAGTACATCTTTTCTAGCTCTCATCGGATTCAATTTGTTCTTTTTTCTGATCAATTTGTCAATATTTTTAGTAAGGGTTTACACAAAATTTGTTTTCAGCTCCGGCGATCCAACCTTGTCTCTCCAAGGCCGTCGAGTATACATAAGAGAGAGTGTTAAATCATCTTGATTTTGCATTTATTGTATAATATATTTTCTAGATTTATTTTGTGTATAACAAATCATATTGATCTCATTTAGCTTTTATTGTAAATATTCTTAGGCTTATTTTGTTAATACAAATATTTTATTTAGTTTTTATTGTAAATATTTTTAGATTTATTTTTTGGCTTAAACCTTATTCATTTCTAAGTTTGTTTATTTTATATGCTTATAAATAGATCCTCCATTGGGTGAAGAATACATAAGAAACATTGTTTTACAGTATCTTGAGGAAATGGCTCTACAATAGATTCCAAAAAGAAAGAAAAAAAAGAAAAAAAGAAAAAAAATGTCTATTGCAAATGATTGAAATCAAACTTGGGCAAGGTTTGAGATATTTTATTTTGTTTTCCACGAGTCCTTAAAGAGCTAAGGGCTTATTTGGAATGAGAGATTGGAAAGAAAGAATTTGGCATGAGAACATGTGGGTTCTACTGATTCAAACTTTGTTTCCCCACACTAATAATCTCATGTATGTTTTGTAGGATTAAGATTAATAATCTAATAAATATAAGATATAATACCTTATTTATAGTATTAATAATATTATGCCCCCTCGATATTATTAGTATCAGATATCAGATTATTTTTCATCCTTATTCAACGGTAAAAAAATAACTCTACAACTGTTTATTCTATTTTTTATTTCACATTAACTAAATATAAATTAAAATTCTCATTATAGACAATAATTCATTCTATAATTTTTTGGTATTAAATCAAATATGTGATATTCATAGTATTACTCACCTCTCATGTTCTATCAAATTCTATTTAATATACCAAACAAGCAGTTTAAAAAGCTGACTAATCTAAAACTAACAACATGTCAATTGCACGTCGGGATTAACTTTTCTAAAATGATATAGACCCACTGACATAGCTATGTTGTTCGAACGAGTCGCGGACCCTCCAACTATATTAAAATTTTTAATTATTATATTGCATTTAATTAATAAGGTCTCGTTTGGTAACCGAATTTAAGCCAAACTTTTTGAATTTTTGCTTAAAGTCAAAAAGCCAAAAAGTCTTATTTGAGAACTTAAAGGCTTTTAATCTTTTAGCTTTTTTATTCATTTACATAAATTTTTTTATATTTTTTAGAAATATCATAACTTTTTATTTATTTAACTTAAAATAATTTTTGGGAATTAAAAATTATTTATGTCTTTAAAAATTACTTATTTATTTAAATTAAAAATTATAAAAATTTTAAGCTAAGTTTTTTTATTTATTGTCTTTTTGCTTAAAGCCATTCAGTAGGAATCACCAAACAAACTTTTTATTTATTTAACTTAAAATAATTTTAAACAAAAAAAACATTACTTAAAACCAAATTCTAGACGGGGCCTAAGTTACAACTCTGTAGAGTAGTTGCCCCCACTATAATAAAAATTTAAGTATTATATAACATTTGGTTAATAAATTATTTTAATGAATGCATTTTAATTGAATTTTATATTAATAAAAAGTTGGAGAAAAACTCAGTACATATTCCACCATAAATAAATTTCATAATAAGAAAAAACGTCAAATACATTTTTAATAGATAGTTGATTCAAAAAATTATCTTTTATATTTACTTTTTTGTAATAAATTTAGAATAGACTTTTACTTTATCTTATTAGTATTTAAATAGAATATGTATTCTTTTTTAATATATTATCTCTATCAATAGACATCCCTATGAAATTTATGTGTTAAAAATTAATACAATTATTGTAATTAATTTTTTTTAATATAAAAATTTGTCCCCGTATTAAAGGTCATGCGTCTAGGTCGTGTTTGCTTTGATACAGTGGTTTGAATCTTACCAACAAATATGTGGAATTTATATTTTTAAAATTTGTTTTTTCAAAAGGATAGTTTTATGTTTACTTCACTTAGTTAAACTATTAATTCTTCGTACGGAGAACTAATAGTAGTACGGTATTTATGAGATTATTATCTCATCCATTCTATTGGGATTGTTTGTTTCTTTTTTCAAATTATATTTTTTGTTTATACAACGATAAAAATTAAAATTTCAAATTTTATCTTATTTTTTGTCCCTTTAACCTAACATAATATAAATAATATGAGAATATGCATAATCTCATTTATTATCTTAGGATATTAAAATAATATATAGAATTTATATATTATTTGTTCTTCAAACCATATTTAATTTTATCTTGCAGACTGGCACATCAAACATGACCTCAATGAAACCTTGTATCATTAGCTGCCGGGAGTCGGGACCTCTCTGAGACTAATCACAGCAGGATTGTTTTGAGTGAAATTTTTTTTTATTTAAAATTTTAAATTTTAATTCGAATTATTTATTATATTAAATTAATTAAGTATGTAATCTGTGTAAAACATTATATCAATCAAAAGTTGTTAGTCATATGATACGGATATATTTGTTTGACAATTTTTTTAAAAAAATATTATAATATTATAAGCAAATTAATTTTTTAAAAACAAATATACTCTGATCAAATAAATAATAATATCTTATTGATCTGATTTTTTATGAAAATTATTTTCTCAACAAATTGAATATAATAAACGATTTGGATTAAATTTTGAGATATTAAATTAAAAACAATACCCCCCTCCTAGCACTCGTGCTGTGATTTAGATGCTGTGGCCGTGGAGTTCATATCTAAAATGGCTAACCATTTGGGATTTTTTTAGTTAAGGCTTGGTCTAGAATAATAATTTATTTTCATTATTACTAAGTTTTTTATCATTTAATTAAAATTTCTAGTTTTTAAAATTCTCACATAGAGGTGAATTGAAAAAACAAATTTTAATCGAGATAAAAAAAATTAAATAAGTCAAAAATAAATTAAAATAAAAAAATAAACTATAATCTTTTTCTTTTTTTTTTTACTTATGTTCACTTTTAACCTATTTTTTTCATCTTTAGTCAAAAAAATATACCTTTTCAATTCATCTTTATCTAAACTAATTGAAAAAATAACTTTTTTTCAACAAAACATAAAAAGATTCTAAAAGGATAAAAATTAGCCAAATGCTCACTTTTTATCCCAAACTATTGTTTTCCATTTACGTTAAATATATTTTTTTTATTAAAACGTTAAAAAGTTGAAAATTAAAAAAATATTTAAAGTTTATCTATTTTTTTTCTCAAATTTCTAAATTTTTTTGGTTCAAACGGAAAAAAGAAAAAATTGTATAAAAAAAAAAAACAACTTCTAATACAAAAAAGTCAAAACTAATGTTAAAAAGCAACTGCAAACGAGCCCATAGTATCCCAACGGGTGAGAAAAGATCAAACCAAACGAGGCCTATAAAATGCAATATTCACAGCGGATATGCTAGAAATATCAATCTATTTTATTAAATTAATATCTTACATAATGTGAAACATTTATAGTCATAAAATTTAAATAGAATTTATATGAGGTCTATTATATCAACGATTGTGATTGTATCATATTATTTGATATATTAATTTAATAAGATAATTTAATATTTCTAATATTATTGAGTCTATGTTTGGCTTAGTTTAACTTAAAAGTTAAGCTTTTAAGCCAATTAGTTTGGTCTAATGTGACTTTTTTTTGATTTTTTAAATATATTTTTATATTTATTTTTTTTATAAAAAGCTAAAAAACTTAAAAATTTTAAAAAAAAAACACTAGTGCAAACATATGATTTCACGATGAGAATTGATTATGCATGGAAAGTAATTGAACAGAGGGGGGCTGTGTTTGAATGGACCCCTGATTTAAAGACATTTAATTATTTAATTATAATAATTTTAAAATAATAAATAAAATACTATTAATACTTTAATAATTAGCTAATTAACTAATTTTAAGACATGTAATTAAAAATATGACTCTATTAATTTGCAAATTTATGAAGGTAAAAAATAAGAATATAATAAAAATAAAAATTAAATTACTTTTTAGTTACATTAGTAAAAAGAGAAATACTATCAATAAAAAATTTTATTTTCTTACATAAAAAAACGTGAACAAAAGAGAGAACAAAAGATAATATAAGATTGTTTAATTTTAATTGTTAAGTTTTTTACATCTATATTAAATGTTACATTAAATTGTTCTATTTTTTATATAAATATTTAAAAATTTTATTTTTTCTTAAAAATTTAGTTTCTTAAAAAAATAGAGAAGTAGAGAAAATGTTAAATTATTTGAGATTGTTTAAAAAAAATGGTTTTTGAAATTATTAGGGTAGCTTTTAATAAATTTAGGGTAAATTTCACTGACCCTGATATTTCTGGAAAAAAAAATAGAAAATTTCAATGTGGTTTCAAAAATTGCACGAACATCTACTTAGGTTTGATTTTAACATCAAAAAGACCCAAACCGTTATAATTTTCGTTCAATTTAACGAAAACCACAAAATTGCTCTCAAAACTATCCCCGCCCAAAACCATCACTCTCAAACCACC
>JAOTRH010000008.1:10529995-10561131 GCA_034768845.1 Heliamphora exappendiculata | reverse complement strand
GGTCTCAGGGGTTCGGGGGTCCAAGGGTCCCGAAGGTCCAAGATCTTGGGGTCTTGAAGGTCTCGAGGGTTCGGGGGTCCAAGGTCCCGGGGTCCTAAAGGTTCGGAGGTCTCGGGATCCTGATGGTCCCGGGCGTCCTGAGATTTAGGGTTCAGGGTCTTGGGGGTCCAAGGGTCTCTAGGTCTCGATATTCTTGGGGTCTTGAGGTCTAGGGTCCGGGGTCCAAGGGGTCCAACGGTCCCGGGGTCCGAGGGCTGAGGGTCTTTGGGGTTTGGGCGTTCGAGGGTCTTAGGGTTGGGGGTCCCGAGGTCTTGGGTCTCAGGGTCTCGGGTCTCGGGGTCCTTGAGGTCTGGTGTCTTGGGGTCCCGGGAGTCCATGGGCTCGAGATTTTTGGGGGTCCCAAGGGTCCTAGGGGTCCGGCACTACGGAGTCCCGGGGTCTAGAGGTCTAGAGGTCTTGGGTCTCGAGGTCCTGGAGGTCTTGGGTCTTAGGGTCCCAGGGGTCCAAGGGTTCGGGGTCCTAGAAATCCAACGTCCCGGGGTCCCAAGGGTCCGGATAGCTTGTTTGGCCTAAAAAGTATTTTTATGCGCCAACATGTTTGGCCTTTATTTTGGCTAGTTGGAATTTAGCTATGTTAAACTCTCATGATTACTTTCAATAGTAAGAATTTTGATTAAGGTTAGGTATTATTGTCATAATTTATGCATGAGGCTTGCTTTTTAATTTTTCATATCCTATGAAATAATCAAACATGAGAATAGATAAAAAAAGATACTAACGATGCATTAGATATATTCTCCCAGGATTATTAGTGAGGGTATATTAAATACCCCATAATCATTTTCCTTAAAACAAACATGGCCTTAGTGTGTAAGAAAAATAAAATATTTTATTTGCAAAATTTAAAATGTTTCTATGTGTCATTATAAATTTCTCACGTGTTAATTTGCAATATAATTCGTTAACTCTTTAATTTTCTCAATAATTCTTTGTCTCCATACTTGTTGACTATTGCTCTTCAACTAAATTTCTGTCTTTACTTTATAATTTTTCACAAAAATTCTAAAGCAAAGCCATGTTTAATTGAAATGGGGAATTAGACCATTGGATTGAAATATTAATTCAATAAATTTTTTAATCGAATACTTATTTAGTAAAATAGCGGTGCGACTAATTATTTTGGGTGACTCCAATCCATTGAATTGAGGAATAATTAGTCATATGAAAGAATGTGATACATAATCTCAAGATAACAAGTCACTTGGACTAAATATAAAATTATTTATTTTTTCTTGTATTTAAACCTCAAATTGATAGCCTTAGCTATTTTCGTCTGTTCATAGTCATCCACTACCCTCGACTACCTTAATCTCAAATATTTATCGGCGATCCGAGTTCCCGGGGTCCCAAAGGTCTAGGGGTCTAACCGTCCCGAGAGTCTAGAGCTCTTGGGTCTCGGGGTCCTAGTGGTCTGGGATTTTAGGGTCCCGAGGGATTCGGAGATCCAGGGTTCTGAGGCCCCAGGAATTCAAGGTCCGAGGGGTTTTAAGGGTCCAAGGGGTCTAGGGTCCTAAGGGTTTGAGGGTCATAAGAATCAGAGACTATAGAATCCCGAGGTCCTAAGGTCCTAGGGTCCAGGAGGTCCAAGGGGTCCTGAGGTCCCGGGGGATCTAGGGTCCGGGGGGTCTAGGGTCCCGAGGTTTAGGATCTCGGGGTCTAGGGTCTTTGGGGTCCGGGGGGGCCCAGCGGTCCGGCTGTCCTAGGGTTATGGCGGTCCAAGGTCTCGAGCTCCCGAGGTCTAGAGATCTAGAGTTCTTAGGTCCTGGTGTCTCTATGGTTTGGGGTCCTAAAGGTCCAGAGGTGTGGAGGTCCCGAGGGTCCGGGGGTCCTGGAGGTCCGGCATTCCCAAGGGTCTCAGGGGTAAGGGACAACAGAGTCCCAGGGTCTTGAGGTCTAGACCTCTTGGGTGTCGGGGTCTCTAGGGTCCGAACAACATGTTTGGGTTAAATAAAATATTTCTATGTGCCAGCGTGTTTGGCCTTGATTTTAGCTAGTTGGAATTTAGCTAAGTTGAATTTTCATGGTCATTTTCAATAGTAAGGATTTTGATTAAGGTTAAGCGTTATTGTCATTTATGCATAAAGCTTACTTTTTAATTTTTTTTGTTCCATAAAATAATCAAATATGAGAATAGATAAAAATAGAGATTAACAATACATTAGATACACTATCCTTAAATTATTAGTGAAAAAATACTTAATACCCATAATTCTTACACTCCAAACAAATATAGCCAGAGTTTCTTAGAAAGTGGATAGCAAAAAGAAGAATATGACGGTATATATGCATGTTTTTTCTTTCTTTCAATCAAATGATTATTACATGTAATTTTTAAAATTCATAAAGTTTATATTTTTGTATTAATTAGTTAAATAAGTTATTGATGAACTTAATTTTTGTTTCTATTTTCGATAAAGGTAAAAAAAAAATGATAATTAATTATATTACTATTTGAATTGAGTAGTTATATAATTATTACATTAGTATTGTCCATTCTTTTTTCTTTTTTTTTATGGACAAAAGAGAAAGTATTATTTTTTATCTCATAAGAAAAGAAAGGGAATGGCCCAATCTTTTCTTTTCTTATGAGATATGAAATGGTATACAAAATTCAGGTAAGACAAAAAATTATCACTTTAAGCTTTTTATCATACTTCTTTTTGTTTTAGTAAATAACTTTTTAAGTTTAATTAAAATGATCATATTATTTAGTTTTGTCTTGTTATGATGAATTTAAAAAATTTAAAATAGAGAGAAAATAAAAAAAATGAAAGCTTTGGCTCCGTTTGGGGTAATTTGTTCATTTTTACTTATTTTTTTGTCATTTTTTTTACTCAAAAACATTTACCCTTTCGAATCATCATAATGATTAATCAGTAAAATAAAATATATTAATCAAAAGATAAAAATAGCTCACTAAAGATGATAATATGTAACATAAAATCAAACATATTGGCATTTCTATTTTTGTTTTTTTCAAGTTTTTTTTATATTTTGATCAAAATATTTTATTTTTTTAGTTTCGTCTTTTATGAAAGAAATTTAAAAAGTATAATACTTTAATCAAACGATAAGAAAAGTCAACTAAAAAAATAAATAAATAAGCCATTATCCTCATCTGGGCCTTTGTAATAAACCATAAAGATTTAAACTAGCTAGCTCGAAGCAAAACTAATCACAAAACTAAACGAAAAAGATAGTGTTGGCGTTAGCGATTTACGCACAACTAATTAGCATGTTTCCTGGGTGCATAACATTGCTATACCTTAAAAAATCATTCACAGTCATATTCTGCGACAAAACAAGCCAATGGTTTCGGACGAAGATTTCAAAATCATTGGTCTGGTATCATATAATTAATAATTTTTCAACTCACAAGTGTTGTGCATGGTGATGAAAATACAAATGCACCAACTAAATAATTACAGAAGTACTAAGATAGGAGAGGTTTCTCCGCATCGTACTCATTTTCCAGCGCATCTCTATTTCCCTCTTCATCTCGATCTCTGTCTACATCTTCATCTTCATCTCCGTCTCCATCTCCATCTCCAACTCTAACTCCAACTAAGAAATCTTCTTTTCCTTTAGCCCACAGAAAGAAATAGAGGCCAGTGAACATGAGGAACATTCCAGCACAACTGCATTAAACAAGGGAGTAAGTTATAATTAAGACATTGAAAAAAAATAGTATATGTATATATACATATACATACATGAAGAGATGTTGGCAATATAAACCGACAAACGACTGAACATATAACCAATGATTTCACATGTTTTTTAAAAGGTTGGTTTGATAATTATCTTACTGACAGAAACATGAAATTTTTTATGCAGTCAAACATGAACCTATAACAACAACAACAAGCCAAGTCATGCAATATGCTGTTTTTACTTTCGAACAAACTATCTTAGCACACTTTATTGGCACTCATCCGCAAAGACATGAGAGAAGTCGAGAACTACTCCAAAATCTCAGATGTCCTTCCTTAACTCACTTTAGGTGGTATAGGGATATTTTCTTAACTCGCATTTTGCAACGAAAATATGCAAATGCAAAACAATGAAGAACCAAATTTATTGATGGCTTACCTACTCTTTTTGTCAAAAAAATTCGACAAAAACTGAAAGACCAATATGATGGGCATTCTATAGAGTACAATTATTACACTTCTGGACATATCAACAGTGTTTGTACCCAAGTAGGTCTTGGTATCTGTAATGATATCAAATTACAATACCTTCTGAAAAAATAGCACCTACTAATAAACAGAAAACTGGAACATTTTGTTAACAATTTACTTATGATTTACCTGCTTACTATCCAAAAAAAAGCAAACATGAACATTCTTCTCATCTTGATAATAGATCTAGAAAGCATAAACGAAAAAAGAAATATACTTCTAAATCTAAACCCGAAATTTCCTCTAAAGGAACATATCAAAAAAGAATATCAAAAAAGAAAAAATCTCGATTTGATGCTCGCTGTTACAAATGTGGCAAAATTAATCACTATGCTAACATATGTTCTCCTAAGAAGAAGTTAAATGAACTTCAAGATGAAAACTTACGATTATAATTAAGTAAATTATTACTTAATTCTTCTGAGTCTGGATCTGAATCACCTTTAGAGGATGATTTTAATACTTCTTCTTCATATGAGCTTTTATCTATGAAATCTAAACCCAAATCTAACTGTAAAGGTAATTGTTCTATAAATGAAATTACCCACGAAAAATGTTCTTGTAATTATTGAGAAGTCATTTGTGAAATGAATTGTTTAAATATTCTTACTAGTAACCAACACGATATGCTTGACATTGTTAAGAATATTCTAGATCCGATTGCTAAACGAAGATTTCTTGAATTCTTGTTAAATAAGACTACAATAACATAAAAAACTAATAATGTTGTCTCTACTCCTAATCAGAGTTATAATCTGCAAGCAGTATTAAATCACATGGATGAAAATTATGATAAATCCATAACTATCTTTGGATTTACATAAAGAAATCAAATTCCTAAAAACATAAATTAAATAATTAAAATTGTTTAATCAAACTTATGAGATAGATCTTCTTATTGTCAAAACACGACTTTTTAGTCTTGAAGGTAGTAGTTACATAGAGCAAGATAAAAAAGAGATTAATGACAAAACTGAAGAACCCCTTCAAGAAACTGTCCAATCTCTTTTTCTTAACCTTCTCCAAAAGGTTACCCAAAAAAATGATATATCAAAATTAATCTTGTTATTAATAAAGAATATACAATCCAAAATGTTATCGCTTTAGTTGATAGTGGAACAAATATGAATTATATATAAGAAGGTATTGTGCTAACACAGTATCTTAAAAAAATCACACATTCCTTAATTGTAACTACTGGTACTTGTATGAAAATACAGTACAAACTACCTATAATTTTTACAAACTACCTACAGTTTTTATATGTAATAAAGGAGTCTGCTTACCTGTAATTTTCCTTTTAGTCCAGAATTTACAACAACAAGTTATTTTAGAAACTCATTTTCGAAACTTGTTATTGCGTATAAGTAAAATTGATGCTAAAATTTTTTTGAGTTGTTATAAAGGTCATGAAATTTATTTTTTCTTTATCACTAATCCAGAAACCAGATCCTTTAATGCATTTAAGTATTTAATCTTATAAAAAGAACATCATTTAAATTCATTATCAAAAGAAATTTTCATAATGAATTTACCTCATCAACTTCAACATCCTAATTTTCAACAAAAGATTAAGAAGCTTGAACATAATTTTACTATTGACATTTGTAGTAATTTATTTCATGCTTTTTAGGATAAAAAAAAGCACATTGTGCCTATTCCTAATGAACTAGGATTTGATGAAAATTAAATCCTTACTAAAGCTCATTCTAATAAGATGAAAGCTGACTACCTCGAACTATGCAAGATGAAAATTCAAGACCTTCTTAACAAAAAGTTTATCCAAAAAAGCTATTATCCATGGAGCTGTAAAACTTTTTATATTAATAAAAATACCGAGATGGAACGTGAAATATCGAGACTTGTCATTAATTATAAACCCTTAAATAACAAGCTACAATGAATAAGATATCCTATCCCGAATAAGATAGACCTGCTTAATTGTCCTCAATCTGCAATTATCTTCTCCAAATTTGATCTTAAGTCAAGTTTATGGTAAATTCAAATTAAAGAAGAAGATCGATACAAAACTGCTTTTGTTGTTCTTTTTGGTCATTTTGAGTGGAATGCAATGTCATTTGGACTAAAAAATGCACATTCTGAATTTCAGAATATTATGAATGACATATTCACTCTTTATTTTGAATTTTGTATAGTTTATATAAATGATATTCTTATCTTCTCATCATCTATTGACCAACATTTTAAACATCGAAAAAATTTCAAAGATGTTACTCAGAAAAATGATTTAGTGGTTTATGCACCTAAAATAAAATTGTTTCTTACATAAATTAGGTTTTTAGGGTATAACATAAACCAAGGTACTATTATACCCATTAACTGAAGTATTGAGTTTTCATCTAAGTTTCCTGATGAACTTAAGTATAAAACTCAATTACAATGTTTTTTAGAAAGTCTTACTTATATAGCAAACTTCTATCAGTATCTAGCTTAGGATGCAACTATTTTGCATATTAGGCTAACTAAAAATGCTCTTCCTTGGAGTGATGCGCATACAGTAGCTATCAGAAAAATTAAACTTAGGGTTAAAATTTTATCTTACTTATTTTTACCTAATCCTACTTGATTCAAAATTGTTGGAACTGATCATTCTGACATTGGTTATGGTAATATTCTTAAACAAAAGAACCCCCACAACTAACAAAGAAGAGTTAGTTCATTTCGTATCTGAAATGTGGAAAATCGCTCAAAAGAACTATTCCACAACAAAAAAAGAAATGTTTTTTATTATGAAATGTATTTCTAAATTTTAAGATGATTTATTAAATCAATATTTTCTTCTCCATATTGACTGCAGTGTAGCTAAAATTATTTTACAAAAAAATATTAAAATAATTATTTCTAAACAAATTTTTGCAAGATGGCAGTCGAAACTTAGTTCATTTGATTTTCAAACTGAGCATATAAAATGTTCTCGTAATTCTTTTCTAACAAGAGAATTCTTGCAGGACTCATCCGAAGATACCACCTAAAGGTGGTCGGGGTGGTGGCTCTAAATCGAAAATGAAATCTGTAGCTTTATTTGAATTTCTCTTTTTGGGAACTAGGCCGTCTTCAACACCCGAGTCTGATCCAAATGCTAAGAACCTTAAACAAGTTCTTGCTTCTGAATCACAGTATTTTCAAAATACAAGTACTGAACATATCCTCTCTTTTAATGGAGGATTTACAATGGTACTAAGACCCTTGGTTTCTTAAAGAAAGATATCTTGGTAATCAGAATTATACCATTTCTGAAGGACGACATCGCTTTGTCTATGAAGCTATGTTAATTGAAACGGGATCTGTACAGATCGTTCATAATCATGTGAACGCTTTTGATCTAAAATATGTTATAACACACTTTAAGTGTTATATCATTTGTGTACTTGATTCACGAGTTTGGGGTCTTGATCCCTTCCATGCTCGTACACTGAAGCTGAACGATCAAACCTACAACTATTGGGATTATGTCAATGGTTTGCATTTTTCTTTTACCATCAAAATTCCATCCATAAACACACTTTGGTTTTTTCCATCAATCTCGAGATTCTTTCTTCTTTCTTCTTTCTCTGGGTTTTCCCTATGGTTTTTTGCCCGGTGGTCAAAAATGGGGCCGACCATCACAATCTTACGTCAATTTGTACAAGAATTGTATCCTTTATGGCTCAAACATCATCCGCATCTTTCTCTTACCAAAGCAGTTACTATTTTTGGTAAGCCCAACTGTAAATGGAGTACCATTGGGAAACATTTGTTATATTTCATTACTGAATTTCAACTTGCTTGGATTTGGCAATTGAGTGTAAAATGTCATCCGAATGAATTTGAATGTCTTACTCTTTAAATGACTTTCTTCTTCAAATGGTGAGATAACTTTGATATAGTTAAAACCCTCACCAAAATAACTGAAACTATTGCAGCCCAAGATGCTATATAGGCCTAGGCCCAAAAAGCATCTCCGGTTTCAACTGTAAACATGGACAATTTGGATTTTCTTATTATGCAAACTTTAAAAGCCCAACATCCAACCTTAACCAAAGCCCAATTATCTGTAAAAATATTAAAAATTATGAAATCCAACTTCATATATGCAACCACGAATGTGGACTTTCAGAGTGATCAATTCAGGACCTATCCCACTCCATCCAAAGCAGACGACGCCAACCAATTTATTTGTTTGACTGGTGAATCACAAGATCCTGAAGAGCTCATTTCGTTAGAAGATTACTGAAATTCTCTTATTGGGATTGTTCAGGAGAAGGCTTTCAGTTCTGGTAGTAAAGACAAGAGATTGTCTAAGACCACATGATTTAGCTTATTTAGCAAAACAAGAGTTTTCTCAGTAGAATGGCTAACAGCTAATCATTTGGCATCCTCCAAATCGAATAACTCAGTGGTGGATCTAACTTGCCACTGAAGTCTGTATACGATAAAGGCGGCTTAGTGCATGTCTCAAAGTCCAAATAAGACAATGATGGCATACAACCTTGTCTACCATTTTGCTTATACCGACGCATAAAACAACCGCACCCATGTGTTATCCTGTACGACTCCACTACACTTGGACACCTGGCAACTACTATGGATTTATGAAGAAAATTTGGAGTCCACGTAGTCTTTCAATTTTCTTTTTAAGAGAGCTTGACCCTTGTTCAAAGTATAAGCTTTTTCCTTCACTCTCTTTGCTTTCTTTTGTAAACTCTTTTTCTGTAATAGCTTTCCATATATAAATAAAATAGGGTTGAAAAGGCATAGTAAGATCCACAAAACGAAAGGAAAAGTTGCTCCCCTATTATCTATTGTGAAATGTATTTATAAGTTTTAAGATGATTTATTAAATTAATCTTTTTTTTTCTATATTGACTGCAGTGTAGCCAAAACTATTTTACAAAAACATATTAAAAATATTGTTTCTAAACAAATTTTTACAAGATGGCAATAGGAACTTAGTTCATTTAATTTTTAAATTGAGTACATAAAATGTTTTCATAATTGTGCTCATGATTTTCTAACAAGAGAATATACATATAAGGGTGAAAAGCCAATAAAGCTATCAAACCTAATCAAATACCCCAACTAGCCGCTACGTAAGTGACATAACAACATGAAAAATCTAATCTCACACTCACTTAACCATCACAGGCTAGGGGATGATGGAACAAGAGAAGAGAGTCAACTCTCTCTCTCTCTCTTCTATATAAGTATTCAATCCGCAAAGGTATGAATTAATTTTTCCGTATATATAAATTAAATATACCTTTCAATAGTAATGTAGTCTCCTGTGGTGATGAAAGATAGGAAGATTGAGAGGACAGTTCCAATGGGACTGAACATAGACACAAGCACGGGTCCTCTCTTCTTGATTGCCCATCCATTGAAGCTAAAGCACACACCATTAACTGCGCCTCCCTGCAAGGACGGACAAGCATTTTATGAGAAATATAGAGTAATTAGTTTCTTGTGTAGAAAGTTGGCCATTTATGTACAAGCGATTGAATATATTATGGATCTACTAACGTTATGGGCTTAGAGTCGAATTGAATCTATCTGTATGTTTCTTCTCTAAAATATATTATTGTATTATTCTTACCCCGTATATTATAAGTTGGATTACGTAAATTTGCTGTATTTCTTTTTGAGTGCTTTCTTAATACTTCTATTAATTATTGGTAATAATTTAGTATCCAAATTGATTCAGAGCTACTCGGTATTTCATTCAAGAATGCCTATAATCACCGAAAAACCCAACAAGTGTAACCTGATAGTAATAGATTGGGCTCGGAACACCCATGCTATGATTGATAATGGATTTTGACAAATTCCTTCATTTAGGCTTTGAAAACGTCAAATTTGCTATTTTAGAAAAAATTTGACTTAACAATTCCGAGGGTTTTCCAAATCTGTTTAAATCTAGATTTTTTCCAACAATCTTATGTTTTATTCTAGTTTCGAAATTTGATCTTAACTCAAATCTTTCCGTGTTTTGGTAATTTTAAATTTTTTTTTATTTTTACCTTGACATGCAAATGCTGTCTTTTTTTTTTTGTTGCTTATTTTCCGGTACAAGATGGTTGTCATTCACTATAAATTCGTAATGTACTTTTCAGGGCAAACCAGTTATTGATTAATAACAATTTTTAAATTTTTTTCTCTTATTCGTGTTTATTATTGAAGAGAATATATTTAATTCAAACAGACTCGTGAATTTAGATACTAGTGTTCTTCTAATTAATACGCTTTCTTGTATCACAGATAATCTCTAATTATAACACAGAGAGAGAAACTAAACATATGACCTAATTATAAGCTGAACAAAAGTAATATAAATGCATGACCTAACAGTATGAGGATGATAGTGAGAGAGAACGGATAATTTACCAATACGGAATAGGAAATCAGGTCTCGAACACTAACTATTGGGCATCCAAAATCGAACTTGTGATCTTGAATCAACTCTACAATTGTTGTTATTATCACACCCATCAGTGATGTTATTGCACACAAGGACACTGGTGCTGGAAACTCAACCAATGTGGAAGCCTGCCAATAAAACAATTATCAATGGAGAGCCAAAAGAAAGGAAACACACACACACACACACACACACACTTGTATACGAAAGTTATAGCAGAAAATAAAAAACAACTAAAAATAGAAAAATACAATCACTCAAAACATAAAATTTACGTGATTTAATCATAAATAAAGTTACGCTCACGTATAGTTGCGAACAATATAATTGAAAGTGCAAAACCTTACTAAAAAGCAACTAGATATATATACACAATAGTCTTGATTTTTTTTATTATATAGATTTTGGGAAAAACAAAACATTAATACACATCCAATATTTTGAGAGTATAGTATGCATTATGAGATTTTATGGTTAAAATAATGACTGTTTGTGAATAAAATTATAAAATATTCCAAATAAAAAGTTGTGGGTAATGAATTATGTAATTTTTCGTTATGAATTTTTATGGTTAAATTTATGAATCTTTGTGCTTACTAGTTTGTAAATTTGTGTGATTTTTAACTTATGAATCTTAATTTATAGTTCAGTTATGAATTTATATCGTAAAATTTATGAAATGCCTACCATACATTTCAAACACACGGGTGAAGCTTCTCTCTAGTCCTGTTATAGATTGGAGAGATCCAGTTGACGCTTTTTCGAGCCTAAAATAAATACATTTTGATAATTTGTGTGTATTTTATTATTCTTAATTTATATATTATTACTGTAAATTAAAAATTAAATTGATCGAATATCTTTAACTGTCTTAACAAATCAAATTTACGTTAATAAAAATAAGTTGTAATGTCTATTTTATTATTCATTTCATTAATACAAATGTAATTTATTTTGATAATTAACGATATTCGATTAATTTAATTTTTTATAGTAATAATATATAAATCAAGAACAGTAAAATAAACGCTTTAAATTATTAAAATATATTTATTTTAGGCAAAAAAAAAGTTCAACCCGATCTCTACCGTTCCTAACAGGACTGGAGACAAGCTTAACTCCAAACACACACGGCGTGTATTGAAGCTTTTTCTGTATATTTTTACCTGCAAGACTATGTTGCTTGATAAAACAAGAACGGCGAGCATGAGATAAACGCAGCCGACGATCCTTTGCCTGTCGAAGGGTAAATCTGCGGCCAAGGTCGGCGGAGATGCTAATTGATGACTGTCTTTTGAGGCCATGCTGCTCTGCATCATGCTCATTATAATAGCACCAATGACACACATCAATGTGCCTACAATCTTCACTTTGCTGTACATGCAACTCAATTTCACCTTTTCTAACCTGCATGATTGAAAACCCAAAACATAATGCAAATTTCACCATTAGGTGGGCAGGTAAATTAATTAGGGGAACAAATTTTTTTGTTGATATTAAGTGATTACTAATTTTATATCAAAACAATGTGAAATTACTTATCTATCTCTCCTCACGTGCAACTACTGTAACGGATTAAGTGGACGCTGTACTAGTTTAGCAATTTAAATAAAGAGCGTAAAAACACGCCTCAAAATACATAAACACAAGTTATTAGTAATTTTATACTTGGTTCTATATATTCTAATTTTTTATATCTCATTGACGTGGGAATATAGTATATATCATAACAACTTCTACTCAAAGACGACATAGTCTCGTCACATGGCCCAGTTCTTGGCATTGTGGATAACAATATATTAACGAACACATAATAATTTATTAGCGTGTACAAAATATATAATGTTTGTATCTCTATCCCTTTATGAAATTCCTAAACCTCTATTCACACCACCAATGATGTAGGCAATAATTTAGGAAAGTTTAATTTTAGTAATAAAGTTCTTTTAAGAAGTTTCAATTTTAGTGCTGCTTGTTTTGGCACATTTTTATATATTTTTAGTCACCAAAATTAGTTTATTTTAAAATTATATTTTTAGGTTAATTTTTGCTAATTAAATATCTCAATGCCCATGAAGATTACCCTTGAATTGCACATGTTTCCATAGAATTTACCAAAAAAATTATACACACAAAAATCAAGTTGATCAACCATCAATAATTACGTGGTCAGAATACGTTTAATTTTAAAAAATAAACGACAAATATTATTTTGAAAGTAGACTAATTTAACTTTTTTCACAATTAATGTGATCTAACTATCTAGTTCTCGATATCTCATCAATTTAGTTTTTGCATGAATATTTTTTGATAAATTTTATAATATGAATTAATTAATAGTTCGGATTATTAAGATGGCAAGACCTTCATTTCTTTAGAAAAGGAAGAGAATCCAAAATGGAGAGGATCTGAGTCCATATATAAAATGTATATATATATATATAAACTTTTGTAGTTGAATTTTATCTTTTGTTTATCAGGAACTTAGATTCAAACTCAATACTATGGTCAATGGGTATGATAGTACTCTGATTTATATTATGATCTAAAAATTTAACTGTTATAAGAAATAATTTCATTTTAGGTGCAGAGACAACTAAATTATTTTTATGTATAACATTTTTAAAAAAATTTAAATGTTTAAAATGTTGATCTATAGATGATTAATAGATAAGAACATTATCTATGTAAAGAATACGAAATTCAGAATATGATGTGAATATGTCATTCATTATATTTTGAAATTTGCAGAGTTCATTTTTAAGTCCAAATGACATTATATTCCATTTGTAATAACCAAAAGAAACTACAAAAGCAGTTTTGTTTCGATCCTTCTTCTTTGATTTAAATTTGCCAGAAACTTAACTTAAGATCAAATTTAGAGAAGATAAATGTAGATTGAAGACGATCTAAAAGATTTTTTTTATTCGGAATTGGATATCCTATTCATTGTAGTTTATCATTAAAAGATTTGTAATTAATTATAAGCCTGGTGTTTCACGTTCTATCTCTGCATTTTTATTAACATAAAAAGTTGTACAACTCAATGGAGAATAATTTTTTCTGATAATTTTTTTATCAAGAAAGTCTTAAATTTTCATTTTATATTTTTCTAGGTAGCCAGATTTCATCTGACTTGGTTGTGCTTTTGTTGGGACTTGAGTTTAAGAGTCAAAAAGTTATAAAAACACTTGAACAATCTATATGCATAGATAATAAAAAACAAACTCTTTAACTTATTTAGTTTAAGAGACATATATGCCTATTTGCATAAATATCAATATTTATATATTGGTTTAATTGAAATAGCTCTTTAACCCTTAACCCTTTTAGGAGTTAATAATAGTAAAAATGCAACTTTAAGATATGGTAGATATAACAATTTTGTTTCATATCTTATGAGCGTTGCACATACTAGTCTATGTCATGTATGTCATGGACCAGTTTATTTTAATATTTATCCAAATTTAAATTTATCGTTATCAGATACAAATCTTTTTGATGCTGTAACTTTAAATTTACAAACGCATAGTTATGATTTTCTTTCCGGATCAGAAATCATAGGTATTATTTATCATATACATTATAAAGTTATGAATACTTCATATTCGAATACTGTTTTAAGTAGTAATCTTAACAAAACTACAGTGATTGAAAGTAACCTTTTAACTATACAAATTGTCAGACCTCGTTTAATTCAGTGAGATGAAATTAAGTTTCCCACAAAATAGACTATACCTAGAGCAGTAATGTCTCGACCATTTTTGGACAGTAATGTTGATCAAATTGGCCAAAAAAAAAACATTAAAATCTCCTTTGCTGGACCAAGTAATCTTTTAACTGGAAGTACGTCTTCCAGAAGACCTCTTAGTTACCATATTTCATATCCTTATTCTAATTAGACTTTCAAATTATGAATCTACTACTTCATAATTACCTGATGAGACGACTACTATAGCTGACTTAAGTCAGAAACCTGGATCAACTTCCGAGTATATTTTAACAGGTTTTAGGATATTAGAATAACAAATTTCACATGAAATTTATTTTTCACTATCTAAAGATGTGCCTCAACGAACATCACCAACTATCTCAAAAATGTGTTTTCATATATAATTTTGATGAATTTTACACCAAACTCTTTTCTCCGACAAATTATCAGTAAAGAATTTCATAACCCAACTCACACTGAGTCTAGGCAGTGTTTTTTCTCTACCTATAATAAAAATCAAAGAAACATTATTTCAAAATGTTTTCTACAAGAATCTTAAACAATAGCAGAAAGTTGTTTTCTTTAAAGAATCGTTTGATCAATGGTTTCAAGATGAGTTTCATATTGTTGTTATTTTTTATTATAAAAAGGTTTGGACTAAACTTGATGGTAACTCTGTAACCTCAATTCATCCACCCACTAATCTTATCCGTATTACTTTCAGCCCTATACCCTTGGAAGCTAGCCCATATATGTCTTTGAATGTTGACAACAATGTTTCCACTGTTGTAAATACTCAAATGAAATAATTAAATTTTACTAATTTAAAATTTTAAATAATTAGTAATCAACTTAATCGTATAGAAGACAACGAAGATGGAATGTTATTTCATTCTTGTTATGTCTAAAACTTTATGAGATGAATAGAATTCTTTACAACTGTCACGCCCTGTTCTTGAATTTAAATTATTCAGTCAAAAAATAATAATGAATTTACTGAAATATTAATCTCAAAATTAGGATCATTAAAATTAAATGAACCTGAAAAATAAATTAATATTTTAAACCAATCATCTTATTCTAGCTCTACTTCTGAATCAGAATTTAAACTTGAGCAAGATAATACTCTACGTCAAATCCAATATCTCCAATTAATATTTACTCCACAAGTAAATAAAATTGAATATGAATCAATGAGTGCTTCTAGTTCTATACAGAAGACTTATTATAAAAGACCTACACCAGCGGATTTATTGTTTGAAGAAGACTTCTTTCATATATATATATATATATATATATATATATATATAGAGAGAGAGAGAGAGAGAGAGAGAGAGAGAGGTAAAAGTGGTACCTAAAAGCTACAGCAATGACAAAGATGAATCCTGGAGCAAGGTTTGGCATTGCTGTGGCCATTGCTGGTGAGGTTAGCTTAATCCCCTTCAGGAACAAAGATTGGAACAATGTCACCCTCTAAACAAACACCAAAAGCAAATGGAAATTAATTAGCCTCACCATGCTTTACCATTCTTTTTGTTAAAATTAACGAAGCATTCATTGATCATTAATTGAATGAAATGAGAAAATTGATATATTCGTATTTCTTTTATTTGAGAAAACTTTTGATTATTAAATCTTTCTCCAAAGTATAAAAGTAAATATTATAGGTTTCGTCTTGATTGATCCATTTAGTAATGAGAATATATAATTCCATAGGCTCCATTCAGTTAACCGGAAAAGAAAATAAAGTACAAAAAAATAATTTTCTCATGTCTTTTTTAAGTGTTTAGTTGTCAAGAAAATAATGAAACCCACAAATTTTTATTTTCCCTCATGAAACACTTTCCTTCAAAATGCATCTCACAAAAAATACGAAATTTTCCATAATAGGAATCTTAACTTTCCGCAAAAACTACTCCCTCTTATATTTTTCGGAAAATTAGTCTTAGATCTTTAAAGTAGCGTTGGTTTTATTTTTTATTCACCATAAAAAATTTTAACGCGCGAGATCTAATTTTAACGCATGAAGTCTAGTTAGATCATTGAACAGATAAATTTATCCGTGTATTTTTTAAAACATGCAGATAAATTTATCTATATGTTTATATGCAAGACATATAAATTTACCTGTATAAAGAACATTGTACATTTTCAAAACACGTATAAAAGATACAGATAAATTTATCTATCTTGTATAAATAAGCAGATAGATAAATTTATCTGTATAAAAAACAGTGTATTTTTTCTAAACACGTATAAAATACACTGATAAATTTATTTGTCTTGTATAAATAAATAGACAGATAAATTTATCTGCCAAATTATGTTTGTTTCACTAAATAGATAAATTTATCTGTCTAGCATTTATCAATGCTAAAAATGAACAGATAAATTAATTTGTCTAATATTTGTCAATGCTATAAAAAACAGATAAATTTACCTGTTTAGCAAATTGTGCTTGTTTCACGAAATAGATAAATTTATCTGTTAATTGTACTTATTTAACTTAACAGATAAATTTATCTATTTAACATTTGTCAATACTTGAAAAGAACGACAGATAAATTTATCTGTATGCATTACATATAAATTTATCTATTTGTGTTAAATTTATCGGTATTGTAGGCGATTGAATCTCGCGCGTTAAAAATTTTGTTGATGGATCTTGCGTGTTAAAATTTATTTTTTTAGACATTTGACTGAAAGCTCCTATATTTTTCATTCCATCAAATATTTTATTCACTTATATTATTTTTTAGTTTTTATTATATTTACATAAATCAAACAACGTTTATTATTTATCCTTTACTTTATTTTTATTTATTTATTGTGTGCATTTATTTATTTATTCATCAAGAATTTATTGTGCAATTTGATAGTTTAATTATTTTGATTTTTTCTTTTCTATATATTTTCTTTTCCTGACAAATGAATAATAAAAAAATTATTTTCTTGTAAAATTTTGTTGTCAAATGAACACACACAAGAAGATAAATTTCTTTTTCCTTTACTTTACTTAGTTATCTTTTCCTGAGAATAACTTTCTTATATGAGATTCCTGATAAGTGAATGAAACTATAGGATAAGTAATCATATAGTTTTCATATATAGCAAGGGAGTTTGTAGTAGTTATTTATTGGATACATAATTTATCCACAATTGGAATTCATTCGGACACTAAAAATGTAATTTTATGAGATATAAAGTTCAATTGCAAATCTAATCTCACCAATTAAATATTCCCATAATATACATATTATATATCTATATATTTGATCGTCTTTATGTAAGATATTACTCACTTATTTTATATGGGGGTGTTTCACTATATTAGTGCGTAAGTCATATATTCGCTTATTATAGTGCTGTGATATAATTTGACTCACTCTTTAGGTTAATACTGTAGGGAAAAAAAATTATTCTCTGATCAAACTCAACATCACACACCACTATTCCATCCTGACAAGGGATGAGGGATGAAACAGCATATGAGGTCATATTTCTCTCTCTCTCTCTCTCTTTTCTATATGTACATATTCATCTTCTCAGCAGAGTGGAAGGGAGAATACTTGCATCTTAATTCATACGTTTCGAAAAGATCTCATGTAACTTAATTTGGAGAGCCTTTCGCTTGCCACTGATCGGGATACTTGTTTTTCAAAGACTCTATGACCAGAGCATGTGGGGGCCTCACTATAATTTTTCTCGTTGAGCTCTTTCTCTTTATTTTGTGGGTGTGCAATTTTTATATTTACACAAATACTACTATACTAGTACAAATTGAAAGAAGAATGAAGGTGACCATTTTCTGCCCATGAGAGAAAATTGAGTTTAATCTTTTTCCAATCAAAGAAAATTAGGCTCTGTAAAATGGGACAAAAAGGTGAAGAGGAAAAAACTATTTTCTAGATCAAGCTCTTCACAACGTCAAAGAGAGCTTTAATCTACTATTAGAGTCAATAGATCTCTAATGAAAAAATTGGATTCAAGTGTGTTAATTATTTTCATATTATGTTATGAAATTTTAAAAAATCATGATAATTTTTTATCGTAAATTAATGAATAAGGTTAATTTATTAAACAGTGGCAAAGAGCTTGCACTTTAAACATCACTTATGTGTTACTCTCGACAAATAAAAAATATCGATTCATATAATTAAGTGGGTCACTTTTTATCTTTTACCTATCAAATAAAAATGGGTCTTGTTTGAAATATTTTTTGCTATGCGAGTTTATGTGGAGTGGAGTAAAAATAATGTCTATATTTATTTTGTTCCAATATTGGAGGCACCTCTAGCACGTGCGACTTAAGTTAGGTGGGCGTGGCTTGGACGCCAAACAAATTTTCATTCACACGTGAGAGAAAGTTAGTTGCCTATCAACCCATTTTTATCTCTCCTGTTCCTGTAATGGCTCATGTGATTTGAATATCTACATTCACTATTTCTAAGGTAGGAAGAACAAATTATGAAGGAAATCTTATAATTTATAAGGTAAGTGTGATGATAGGTGGCAAAATTGTTGTGCAACGGACTTGTTGACTTCAATTCATATAAAATAATAGCAATAAATAAATAACCGTAAGAATACATAAATATACGTGATTTGATAATATACTTACGTTGATAGGCGAGAAGAAGATTAAATCCATTATAAACAATACGGATTGCAAATGTCTATCCAAAATTGAAAACTCATCTATTGCCTAAACCTGTTGAGATGGGAGTCACGTTTATCCCGACACCTTTATCTAATGAGGAAAAATGCCTAAATTTGTCCGAACAGGAACATTCTTGTTCAGTTAGAACTAAAATTGATGTGATTTGCTGATAGATAAAAGTTACCTGGGCAAATTTAATACCCTAATTTTCAGTCTTGTGTATTAAAAAATATGTAAATTTTTATTATTTATAGATTATATATATTATATGAGCTGGGCATCTTCACCAAATCTCCATATTGAATTGAAAACTCCTTAAGGTACGTACCTGAAGACCACCAAATGAATGACGTTCAATGTTCTACGTTTAACCCTCTAAAAGTCTTCTAATTAAATTTTCATGGGTCAAGGTCAAGAACTCTCCAAATCGAAATTTATCTGCCGTCTAGATTTGTCAAATAGTTGAGATCTTTTATATTCGTTCATCGGTCTCAAGAACAACAATTAATTATGTTAGCCGTGTGAAGTTTGATTATTTTTTAAATGTTAGACTCATTAGTCGGCCTATTCCAAAGGCGTTATAATTTTAAATAAATTTTGTAAAATTTAGTTCATAGAATAACCTGAGAAAGACATTTCTCACCATTTTTGGCTTTTAACCCATTTTTGTAAGTATTTATATTACTTTTTTTTGTTAGAATTTTGTACCATTATATTGATCGTAATTTTGTAAATGTAATTTTAATTTTGAATAAATCACTAAAGCTGTATATTTTGTGCACTTGTTTTTATTCTTTTTTGCTATTAGTTTTCGATTTTGATGTGACAATTTAATACAAGCAGTTTCTATAATGTTCTATATAGAGCCCAGTTTTTTTTTTTTTTGTTCCTAAAATAAGAAAGATAAAAGAGGAAAGAAAAACGTATATAAAGTATAAACCAGATGAAACTTTGCTTACCCTCCGAGAGAGATTAAAACCAGCTGGATTAACAATCTGAGACTCAGTTTCTTCGGCCATTTGCTCCTGCAACGCAACCAAAGATCATAATTTTTCATTTCTTTCAACCCAGAAAAACTATATAGATTACAGAATGAGAGAGAGGGAATGAAAGAGAGCTTTAAATATCGCCCAAAATCAATATTTATCAACGAATCGGCTGACACTGTTCGATATTAGCCAATACACGATCATATTATCGATATCAATACATATTATGATACGGAAATTTAAAATCGTGCAATTTAAAATCGTGAAAAGAACGTACCTTTCGAAACAAACGGAGAGGGGAGAGAGAAGAAGAAAAGTGGCGGAGGCGGAGAAGATGATGATGGTGAGAGGATTGAGGCCCAAGAACATAAAATAAGAGAGCAAAACTGAATTTCCTGCATATACAAATTGCACCCCAATCAATCCCGCAATTATCGCAAAATCTTCGACCGCTTCTCTCTTTGGAATCTCTATCATTTCTTTCCTCCTCCTCCTCCTTGAGGAAGGAAAAGCTCTTCTGGATCTTTTTTTTTTTTTTTTTTTTTCTATCTTTCTTTAATCATGAAAAAACTTGTGTCTCTCTGTCTCCCTTTCTCCTTGATCTGGTTATGGTCTCTCTCTTTCTTTTCTTCTGGGTTTTTCTTCATGATCTTAATTGTACGTAATTCCCACTCTTACTTTCTCTCTCTCTCTCTCTCTCTCTCTTCCGTTGGTGGCTCAACTAACCTTCAAATGTGAGCAATGCAGCATCCCTATCTCTCTGCTAGTCTTAGGCCTGATTGGTGAAGCATTATTGGTTTTTTTGGCTGAAGAGACAAGGGGAAAAAAAAAAAAAGAAGCTACCATACCGTGTTTGGTAACAAAAATTAAAAAGTTAAAAAATAAAATTGAAACACTATTTTGTAGGATATTTTATTGAAATTCTGATTTTATTTTAAAAGATAATAATATCATATTTGATAATTTATTTACTATTAATGTGCTAACAATATATATATATTATTATAATTAACTATATAAAAGAGTCATACTGTCAAATTTGAATAAAAAATAAAAAATTAACTTTTTATCAATATTAACTAATTTTAAAAAAATTAACTTAAAAGCTAACTTAACAAACAATTTACGTTGAACATAATTTAGCTTTTTTAATTTACAACGCAAAAATTTTTTTTTTTAAGCTAGTTATCAATCAGAATTTACTAAATATATATATATTTTTTTTAATTCTCTTAATGGAGTCTTAATTTTCTAACACAGCATTGATGATGAGTTCTCTCCTGGTTTTTTTTCACCATTTTTTTGAAAGAGTAATGTATATGGAAATCATGTTTTTGTAATTATATTTGGGTATCATAATTTATTTTTAAGCACTACTCATGAAATATTATATCATGTGTGGTACTTAAAAGTGATCACAAAATATGCTAAAACATGATCGTATTTGAATATCACTATTTATTTTTAAGCATCACACATAAAATGTCACCAAATATGCTAAAATATGATCATATTTGAGTATCACTATTTATATTTAAGCATCACATGCAATATCATGTGCTACTCAAAGGTGGTCACCAAATATGCTCAACATACCATTACTCTTTTCAAAAAAAAAATAATGACCACATTTGATTACTATATATATATATCACATGATAGAGTTTTTCACCTGGAAAAAGATCAAAATTAGAGATGAATAGAAAAACTAGGATAAGGGCGGCCTAGTCAGTTAGTTTGCTTCAACAAAAAGAGAATGCTAAAGCAAAATTTGAACTAATTATATTATTTTATGGACTTAATATTTATTTTTAAATATTTAACATAAAATATCACATAATGTGATATTGAAATATGTTCATTAACATGTAGTCAATCTTGAAAACTGACCAAATAATGGTGAAAATTTTATTTAGTAAGGGATGAAGAAATGAGAGCTTTTAATACACACGTACAAATTAGTGGGTATAATTTCTGTTTTCCAAGCATTTTTCGGAGGAAATCTCTCATTGTTTCTAATTTTGTAGCATACTGTTCAATGGTTGTTTGGAATTGTTCTGTTCTATTCTTATCTTTTCCTTTATTTTATTTTATTTTTTAAATTGGCAGTATAAATTACGCAAGTAAAAGAAAACATTTTGTTTTACAAGGACAGTTACATTTGTAAGTGTTATTTCTTGCCCAGTTTTCAAATTTCTTTGTCAATAGTAAGAACAAACTTTTTTTTTTTTTGAAGAAGAGCTTAGCCTATTTTCGCATTAACTTGCCATTAGTGATATGAGTTTTTTTTTACACGCTATGCTATTCTTGATTACGATATCGTCATCGGCTCGATGCTTTCGAGTCCAAACTTATATTTGCAAATCTAGAGTGCATTATAATAATTCCTCAAGAAAGGCAAAATCATTCTACCAATTAATTCATAAATTTAGGACTTCAAACACACATGGCGGCAAAATCATTCTACCAATTAATTCATAAATTTAGGATTTCAAACACACATGGCCTAAGTTTTTATAGGGACTAATTACTCCACTTTTAATTGTGTTAGTCACAATCTTGCAGTTTCAGTGAAGTGGCAAGTGTCAACTTTTCATCTTCATCCATTTAGAACATGAAAAAAAAAAAAAAAAACATCATTGAGTAACTCAAACTTAAATTTGACTTGTTGGGTTTGTTTGTTTGTTTGTTTTTTTTTTTTCTGACTTTAAGTAAAAAGTTTGCTTTGTTAAAATATGATTTTACGTCAGCATGCAAAAAATAATAATAATTCTTTTCAACTACAGGCTTTTTAAAAAATTTAAAACAAAAAAGTTCAAAACTAACTTTAAATCAATTGCCAAACGAAGCCTATTCATGCAATTACACGACTTAAAAATTGGTTCAATAAATTAAGTTCGAGGGATTAAAATGAATGTGAAAAAAAGCTTGGAAAGGTTAAGAGTACCAAATTAGGTCGTAGGCCCAAAATAATTTGGATACTTTTTTTGTTTTTATATATAATTAGATATTCGGTCAATTTGCGCGCACATTAATTAGTGCAAGAACTTTAAAATTAACACCTAGACAAATTTTCAGTAGTCCTGAAAGAATTTGAACTAGTAATTATTAGAGAACAAATTCAAAGTTGATCAGTTGAACTATCTTTCAAAATTAATTTGGACACCTTATTACAAAAAAAAATGACAAAAAGTGAAAGGTGAGAGGCACTAATTTGGGATTTGAAGTAAAATGCAGGTTAATAAGTGTAATTTGCTCAGAAAATAACTCCAAAATTGGGCATAATACATTAGAGATACACAAATGAATGTAATGCCATAAAATTCTGAATGTAAATCAATCTTCAGATAACTAAGATTTTTATTGCTTAATAGCATCGTCCAAACTTCTCGTGGCAAAAATTGCGATTTTCGAATCCACATTTCAAACTTCGTTATGAATGGTTGGGGTGATTCCCGGTCTTTTCTTTTAAATATAAGATTATGTAAGTTCTAACTATGTTTGGAAAGAAAAAAAAAACCTATGTTCAGATCTATCTTCAAGGGATCCAAGAATTACCAAAAGAACCAAAAGCAGAGCCATTATCTCTTTGTATCTAGCTACATTAGCACGGACAGTGATACTCCCCAGGGAAATGGCTTCAAATCATGGACCATCCTCATTCCATTCCTTGCCCAAAATGGCCCCAACTCTGAGATGGCCCTGGTTGAGTCCTCTCAAATGCTCAACTCTGGTACAAACCCTAATCGCTATGCTCTGGTCCACCTGATCCGAGCATGCACCAACATTGGTCGCCATTCTTATGGCCAGCAGCTTCATCGCTACGTTCTGCGATCCGGGTTTGGCGCCAACGTTTTCGTCTCGACTTCCCTCATCAATTTCTACCTCAGGTTTGATTCGCTCAGTGATGCCCACAAGGTGTTTGTTGAAATTCCTCAACCAAGTGTGGTTTGTTGGAATTCTTTGATTTCTGGATATGTGCGTTCTGGGAGGTTTCGGAAGGCCTTGAGGTTGTTTCTTCAGTTGGTTAGGTCTGACACTAGTGTTGATTCATTCTCACTTACGGCTGCTTTAGCTGCTTGTGGCCAAATAAGCTTGTTGCGGTTGGGGAAATCAATTCACTCTACGGTTGTGAAATTTGGTGTGGAATGTAGTGTTGTCGTCGCGAATTGTTTAATTGATATGTATGGGAAATGTGGGTCTGTCTATGAGGCCGTTTGGGTGTTCAATAAGATTACTGACAAGGACATTATTTCTTGGAATTCAGTGATTGCAGCAAATGCAAGGAACCGGAAACTTGAAGAAGCGGTCAACTTTTTGCATCAGATGCCGAATCCTGATACGATATCTTATAATGAGTTGATTATCGGCATTGCACAGTTTGGGAACATGGATGATGCCACTGAGATTTTATCGCATATGCCAAACCCAAATTCATCTTCATGGAATTCAATAATAACAGGATATGTAAATCGGGATCAGGCACAAGAAGCCCTGGACTTCTTCAGTAATATGCACTTGACCGGCATACAAATGGATCAGTTCACGTTTTCAAGCATATTACGTGGCATTGCGAGTCTCGCGGCTCTTACATGGGGGGTTTTGATCCATGGTTGCATAATAAAGTGTGGTTTGGCTATGTCTATTGTCGTTGGGAGTGCTCTGATTGATATGTACTCCAAATGTGGAGATGTCGAGAATGCCAAATTAATTTTTAATTCTTTGCCAAAAAGGAACTTGGTAACCTGGAATGCAATGATATCCGGATATGCTCACAATGGCAATTCGGCCAAGGTGATTGAGCTTTATGAGCAGTTGAAAATGGTGAAAGATTTGAAACCAGATGGGATCTCCTTTCTCAATGTCTTATCAGCATGTTGGCATAACCAAACTCCATTTGAGGTTGCAAATCGGTACTTTGAATCGATGATCAAAGATTACGGGATCGATGCCACACCCGAGCACTGTGCTTCATTGATTAGGCTAATGGGGAAATGGGGAGAGGTGTGGAGGGCAGAGGGGATGATATGTGAACTGGGGTTCGGATCATGTGGCTTGGTCTGGAGGGCTTTGCTTGGTGCTTCTGGAACTTGTGGGAATCTAAAAGTTGCAGAGCTAGCGGCTGCTAAGGTGATCGAGTTGGAAGGGGATAAGGAGTTTGTTTATGTCATGATGTCCAACATTTATGCATCTTATGGGAGATGGGGTGATGTGAGTAGAGTCAGAGAGCTGATGAGGCTGAGAAGTGTGAGGAAAGAAATTGCTTATAGCTGGATTGAGATTGAGAATGTGGTAACAAGTTAATTTATGTTTTAATTAGGCCATCGCTAGTGGACCGTGGAATTGTTAGAGAGCTGATGAGGCAAGCAAGTGTAAGGAAAGAAATTGATTGTAGCCGGATTGAGATCGATAATGTGGTAACAAGTTAATTTATGTTTTAACTTGGCTCCACTAGTGAACGGTGGAATTGATTTTCCATAAATTAGCCGAAGTGTGCGGATCCAAACACCCTGAGACATCAATAAAAAGTTAGTTTATGCTGCAACAGAAAATTTTCAATCCTACCAAGGTCGATCCCAAGTGCATGAAACTTGGAAGTTTGAGGTGGCTTGAACCCGTGATCTGTTTTATCTGTGATCTGTTTTATCTTTGATTTGAGCGTAATTAATCTTGCCTCGTTCAATATATGAATTTGACAACATTGCCGGCACAACAACACAGTTGTTCTCTTCCGTCTTATTTGTTATTTCGAATATGATTGAATAGGATAAGAGAGATAAACAATACTATTGTCTCATATGTTTTTTTTTTTACCAGAAAAATTATGAATATGATTATATATACAATGATAAATTTAATTTATGTTTGCTTAAAGCAAGATAAAAAATGAAATAAGCATTTATTTAATTGTTCGGTAATAAATTGGAGATGAATGTGAAATTTAATAGATATAAGTTTGAATATATATATAACATTGAATATGCATATATCATATTTGTTTTTTGTAAAAATGAGTAGATAAATGAATATTTTTCTTTTATATCCTCATAAAAATCTTATAATACCCAACATACGAAACAACTACTTAACAAAAACTGAACCGAAGTGAAAAAAATGACAAGATCTAATGCATTAATTGTCAATGCAGCATTGAGCCATATTTGAAGGTCTACTGCGTTAATGGCTTCTGGCTATCGAAAAACACCCATTGTACTACAATAATGAGAGTTGAACTCAAGAGATTAAGAGAAAGGGTGCTAATACTATCAAACAGATGTCACTGAACGATCTGAGAAGTATTTAACCTTTTACTAGCAGTGTTGAAGGAATGGAAAACAGTAAGTAAAGATCAAATATCCCCTTTGTCAAGAATTAGGGCCTCAAAATCGCTAGTCAATATGCTTTCCTCTCATGCCTTTTTATTGTTCATGTAGGTGGTGAGGATAGAAATGAGCTTCTTTCTCTACAACGCAATGATATCAAGGAAAAATGCTAAAAACACAGCTTTAATGCCAGTGGATTCACATATTTTGGCACCATTTCTCATATCCGGTGTGAATGTCCTGTTAGGCCTAAATCAATCTTAATATCAAGGACCCTTTTCCTTTTGTTCTCTCTCTCTCTCTCTCTCTCTCTCTCTCTCTCTCTCTCTCTCTCTCTCTCTCTCGGAAATCTGTTTGGCTCACTCTTGTTGATGCTTTTTGCAAAGTTATAACAAGATGTAAACTGGTCTCAAGGCTTGAACTGGTGATGTAACTAACAAAACATGTTATCCACATTTGCAATTTAGTGCCAAAATGACACTGTTGGAACACAAAGCTAAGCGCGCCCACACGGATTTCCTGCCTTCCCTGCACCATAGCCGGGTAAAATGGAGAAAGCAGATGGGGTCGGGATTGACTGGAAATTCTCAAACCACTACAAACCAACCAAGCTAGAGATTATTGGCAGATGATTGCTTGAATAATAGTAACATTAAACGTTAAGCATTAGAAATAGATAGTATTAAAGAATACAGATGATTGCTTGAATAATAGTAACATAAAACATCTACCATTAGAAATAGATTCACTAGTACTTGGCAAGAGTATAAAAGAATACAGCTCCAAGGTGCTAATAAAAGTGATCAACCAATTAAAGATTTAAAACAATATAGACCTGAACACCCACGGGCCAGAATCATTAACCACACAGAAAAATAAATAGACAATGCTATTTCTTCCTACTTATTTCAACATAACACACTTCATCTGAGTTGTGCAGAATCAAAAATTTAGTTCATACAGTTATGTAAAAGTCAAATAAGTTCCCCTAAATGTATGCTAATTTTGCCAGGACGAATCACAAAACCTGGCATTCCCAATTGTATGAAGACTGGCTTTTTCCACTCCCCTTCATAAACGCGTTCTCTGGTAACAGTCACCTCGGGACTGACTGACCAAGCTCTAATTCAACAAACAAATGAAACGTGTGTCAGAAACCAGTGATCTAAACCACTCCGAAACAATGATGATTAAAGCATTTTCAATCAAATGCCTTAGCAATGCGATGATTAATAATGAGACCCAACGTCTAAAAATAATTAAAAGAAAAAATGAAGTTGAACCCAAACCCCGTTTTCAGAGCAGTTAAATAATTTTGCATCAAAATGATTCTTCAAGTGGGATAAATGTATCACATGGCATGACATGATGATCTATGAGTTCTGTGAAAGTCCTTCCCACTAAGAGCAAAGATGACAACCCACCTCTGAAAAAAAGCACAATGTCTCACGTTCCATCAATTTCATCTGGAAAAGGAGCAGGCTTGTTACTAATAGTATTCGTATCAACCATGCACAATCTCTCAATGCAGCACATTCCAACTAAAATAGATGTTCAGAAATCTGGTTTTCATTGTTAGATAATGAAGGTGTTTGATAAAAACTATCATCCAGCTTTTCGCTTACAGCTCAACAAAAAGTTAGAAAAAGCAAATAAATGTTTGTATAGCTTTTTTTGCTTGTTGCTTCTTATTCTAAATTAACAAGCACAATTCTGTTATTTGAAGCTATAAATTTACAACTGTAACAAACATTTATAGCTTCTACTTGATGTTTTAATCATATCTCTTCAGTTATAATCTATAATTAAATAATTTAGGTTGCAAAAAACACACTAAATTTCTTTCATCATCTTTATGTTACAAATCAATATGCCCTATAAGCATCTTAATCAAATACAAAATTGTAAAGGATTATCATATGATAAAAGTGGATAAGGGTGTGTAAACCACACAAGACTGTATTATAATACAAAATAAAGTTTTAGAAGGAAGTTCAAATTTTATTTATTTTTTGGTAAGTGCTCTGGATCACCTACAGAAGAAATAAATGAATTCCCAATTACAGTAAGATTACACCAAGGATCGGTTTTGAATTCTTATCTCTTTGCCTTAATTATAGATAAATTGACTAAACACATTCAGGATGAGGTCCCATGGTGTATTTTGTTTACTAATAATATTGTTTTAGTGGATGAGAGACTAGGAGTGGGGTTACCGCTAAGCTAGAAATGCAGAGGAAAGTTTTAGAATCAAAATGATTTCCAATAAGTAGAAACAAAACTGAATATATAGAATATAATTTTAGCAATAATAGGAGTATAATGGTAAAAAAATAAAGATTCAAAATCAAGAGATACCTAAGAGTGAATATTTTCGTTATCTATGTTCGATTATTAACAAAGATTGAGAGGTTGCAAATGGTGTAACCCATAGAATCAAAGTTAGTTGGCTCAAGTGGAGGAGTGCTTCCGAAATTTTATGTAATCGACGGATACTTACAAGATTAAAAGAAAAATTTTATATGACAGCTATTAGACCAACGATTTTATTTGGGACAAAAATGTTGGGCTGCTAAGAAAGATTACATAAATAAGATGAGTGTTGTGGAGATAAGAATGTTAAGGTGGGTGTGTGGTAAGACTAGAAAAGATAAAATTAGGAATGAAAAAATTCGTGGAATGATAGGGGTTGCACCAATTGAGGACAAGTTAAGAGAAAATAAATTAAGACGGTTTGGACACATACAACGTAAACCAGTTGATGCAGTTGTGAGAAATAGTGACATAATGAAAACACTAGGAGAAGGGGTAAACCTAAATTGACATGGAATGCCGTATTAAGAAAAAATATGAACCTATTAAAACTACCTAGAGATATAACTCTTAACAGAGTAGAATGGCATAAAAAAATTTATGTAGCCGACCCCAATTGGTTGGGATAAAGGCTTAATTTGGTTTGGTTTGGTAAGTGCTTTGGAAGGAGGTTCAATATCAGAATCTTCATATGGAATCGAATCTTAGGTAGAGTTTTGAAGTTCAAAAAGTAAAAATGCAAAATAATAAGAAAAAAAGAAAGCGGAAATGAAGGAAACAAGAAAGCTGGGAATCTTTAGAGGTCTGGGTATGTAGTAGAGGAACATTCACAACATCAGAGTCATCTGCTATACTAACCAGAAATTTCCTCACCATCGTAGTTAAGAGGTTGTCATCTTGTGACGACTTGTATTCATGGCCTGCCAATCCCATTATCCCCAATTGTGATCGAAGGCTACTGATGGTAATGCATTGGTTTAGCCTAATGGTAACTTTTCTAAATTCGTATTTGTTTTGGTGCATTCTAGATTGGTTTGATAGTTAAACACCACCCAGGAGTCAAAATAATACAGCATACTGTTGAAGTGGGTTTCCCAGAATGCAAGTGAGGCAAAGGTATCTTTTAAACTTTGGGAAGGAAGAAAAGTTAAAGGAATGAAATTGCTAGTCAGCTCAGATAAATAATCTCAGTGATGCCACGTACACAAACTCTAGACCCCAAATGCGTGACAACTATCACCTAATGACATAACAAGCTTAATAATGCATCAGAATATGATGTCTCATATTCCTCTTGCACAAACCACCTACACTCTTCAAAATACATACAGCTAGATGTAAGGTTGATAACATCAACAAACATTATTATGAATAAATCCTTTGGACATACTGAACACCAAAATAACAAATTCTTGATCCAAAAAGTTTAAAAAATAAGCTCCCTTGCAAACCCTTTTTCCCCTTTTGCCCTTAGGATCAAGAAGGAAACTCACGTTCCTGAGAACTTCAATCCCCCCACCCTCCCCCTTGCCATCGTGAATGGGATTGGAAAACCAGATTTTGGTAAGCCATATCAAACTAACCTTCCTTTTGGGTTACAAGAATTCTGAATTTAGGTAAGTATACCAATGTACAACCTCTATAATGCACGTAGACCAGAGAGCATGCATCCAAAGAATTAATGCTTCTAGAACATCATGCAAGAAATCCGTACGTGCCTGACATATGATATTGAGGCTGATATGAAGAAAATCGAGGATTTGCATGCGTTAAGCATGCTGCCAGTGTTCCAATCAAGCACTAAAAATCAAGAGGTTAACCAAAAAAGAGCAGAGGGCATGTGCAATAAAATTGCAGAGGACAAATGCAATGAATATTAAGTGAAAATCATTTAAACTTTACATGGAGATTAACTTTTCCCCCTTAAATCCTACCCAATACATAATTATATTTTTTGAGCTGTTAACAGAACATTCGTACTTGAGGATGGCGCACAATAATAGGCAGGTCTTGTAAATCCCAGTATATTTCTTTCAAGCACTGGAAACTCATGTGCCTGCAGGAACCAAATATTCCAGTCAGATACCCGATCGATGCACTTCTCCAAGAACTTCCCAATTCGTTCACCAGGTAGGTTGATGAGATTGGATAAAAGTAAGGTCTAGGAAAGGAGAGTGGCATCAGATGTTTCTCATGTTTTTCATATATCAGGAGTATCGTTTTTTTATAACTACAATTTACCTAAAAAAGGAAACATCGGGTTTTATTTACAGAGATTAAAGCAAAACCAAATCGAAAGATGTCATTAAAATCATGACTAAACGTATAATTGGACAATCCATGATGGAATGCATCGAACTATGACCCGAGTCACACGCAAATTGTTGGAAAACTGGATCAACTTGGACATGCAATATAATGGTGCAGGTAATGCCACCTACACACTAGCTCTCTCAAGCCATAAACTCAAACACCCCCAC
>JAOTRH010000008.1:10505037-10520596 GCA_034768845.1 Heliamphora exappendiculata | reverse complement strand
TTCATAAAACAGGTGAAATTGAAGCTATATTCACCTGCTTTAATTTTTATTTTTTCATAAAATATTTAAATATTTTTTCCCTTTTTACTTATATGTCCAATTTGCTCCGAAGTTTCGATGGGCACGTTTACTTGCATAATTATTTTTTGTAGAGATGAGTTACGTCATGGAATAAAGAAAATGAGTTATATTATAGAATAAAATAATAAAAATAAAAAATAAAAAATGATATATTATAGGATTGTGAGAAAAATTATACCATAAAATTATAAATAAAAATATGAGATATAAGTTATATTCTAAAATTATTTTTATATTTAATTAGCAGGAGATAAATATTTAGATAAAAAAATATAATTATTTTGACAAGTAAATTTAGTACTAAAATAGTCCAAAATATTTAATTTTTACAATTTCACCTTCCTCTTGGTATTAGTTATTCTCATTTAATTTTATATATTTGATATAACTCATCTATATAAAATAGTTTCAAGACAAAATTTTACGAACGAATCGATGAGCTAAAAATTTCATAAGACCTATGTTTCTCAGAAACAGTCTTTAATTCTTATCTTGCAATCAAGCGTTTAACTAAATTTTGTAACAGAAAGCATCTATCTCCTAATTTAAAAAATATTTTTTTTATTGTGCCAAAAAGTTATGCTCCCAAATTTATCCCCAAAAAAAAGGGTCTCACTTTTTCGTAGGTTTTTAAGCACAAATCTTGTAAATTAATTTTCTAATAATTCAATAAATATTAAGTGATGAAATTATTTAATTATGAAAAAAGTCCATTTCTTCTCATAAATGGAAGTTATCTTACGATTTGTTTAAATATTTAATATTATTTACTCAAATAACTCCTGATTATTTCTCCTTTTAGCATATGGTATTTCTATTTCATTCTTTTCTGGTAGTTTTTTTAAGTTTGGAAATTTATCATATCAATACAAGTAGATCGACACCGATAATACTAAAATTGAGATTAGACAACCACCTTTGACCTCCACTAAGTACGTCTCCAAGAATTGAATGGAGGCTGCGATGCCATTTTAGTTTACTATAGAAAAAAGAAGGTTTGTGGCTTATGGTTATTGATTTTTTTATTTATTTGTCAATTTTTTTAATGTGTTTTAATAACGCATCATTGCATAAAGGTTTGTGGCCCCACGTGTGTGAAGGTTTGTGTTTTTCTTTGTGTGGTTTTTTTTTTCTCTATGTAGAGATTTTCTATTTTTTTGAGAAGGTGTCATGCTATATTCTATAAGACTCTTTGATTGATTTTATCTCAAATTCCTAATACTTTTAGGTCTTCTAATATTTTTTATAAAAAAAATAGATTGCATATATTGAATTAAAGCAGCTTGCATTGGTCTTTAATTTGCACATTTATTCAGCTATAAAAATCATAAAATCACAAACAAATTCACAAATTTAGTTACTCTTTTATCATCATTTGTTAGACATAAAATTTGAAGTCTAACAAGAAAAATAATAAAAGCAAAGACAATGAAATAAAAAAATTCCTTCAAATTGTGTAAATTAGCCAACTTTATTGTCAACCAAAACAGTGTCTTGGGATGCCTTTAAGTAGATTTAAGCAAGAATTTTACTTAAATTCACTTCAACCAAAATAAATAAAAAATTTGTTTGATGAAATTTTAATGACCATTTAAAGTAAAAAAATAATAAGTTAAAGATTTTAACTTAAAGTCACTTCAAGCTAAAAAACAAAATACAAAAATAAAAAAAGCTTTAGGTAAAAATTAAAAAGTTGTTATAATTTTTTTTATTTTTATGTAATTTTATATTCAATGTGGACATTATTTGATATATTTTAACGAGTAAATTTTAAAATTTTAATTTTTGTAAAAAATAAATGTATATAATAAAAATTATGATGTTCATAAAAAAATATATGAAAATTTTAGGTTAATAGACAAAAAGGCTAAAGTCAATAAATAAAAAGGCAAAATTTTATGTTAAAAAATGAGATTTAAAACTTATTTTGGCTTTAAGCAAAAATATTTTAAGCCCGATTTAAAGTCGGTTGCCAAATGACGCCCTAATCAAAGAAAATAAATAAACAGGATGAAACACTAAAAATGGTAGCTTAATGCAGACTACGACGTGTCTATAATACGCAGTTTTACTTTATATTCTCAATAGATTATTTTTATGCCCTGAATCCATAATCTCAAAATCACACGATGACAACTAAAGACGAACTTAGGATTTGAATCTGGCAAACCTATATAATAATAAAAATAAAATAAAAAATATATGCCTTATAACAATAATTTTTTTGAATGAGACCCTAACTTTAAATTAACTTAATTGAATTATGATTAATCATTCATAGTGTATTCTTTAAGAAAAAAACTCATGTATAACAAAATTTAACAAATTTATGAATATATTAATATCAAGGGCGAGTAATTATTATTATTTTTATAAAAAAGTTAAATGTGGCAAATTTATATATATTTAGAGATAACAAAAAATTAATACACTACAATAAAAGGGTTTTTAAAAATCATTGGGTGGTTATCGCTTCTGCTTGTCCTCCTCAATCTATCCTTGATGACAATTATATGGAAACGAGAAATTTTTTTATTAAAAAAAATAGTTATGAAATCATGATGGGTACTTATAAAAACATTTTTTAAAACTATAAAAGAAAATAATGATTGAATGAAGTGTTTATTTGACAACCTAGTTTAAAGTCAATATTTTGGTTTTAAGCTATTTTAAGTCAAAATGTTAAAAGTTTGTTTACTTAGCAAAACAATCACTAAAAAAATCAAAAAAATCCAAATAAGCCATTTATGGAATTGACCGAATTGGGATATGATTGTTGGGTTAGAAATTGTTTAATTTTATACGTAAAAAAAAAAAATAGAAATTATTATTAAAAAAGTTAAAAAATTAAAAAACCAAAAAACCAAGAGAGTAAAGTTCAGAATTAAAATATGTGACTTTTTACCTTTTTTAACTTTAAGCCAAAAAAATAAAAAGTTCAAAAAATTAACTTTAAGATAATTTGGCAAACGAGAGCAAAGATAGAGTGCCAATTAATAAAAAAAGTGCAAGGCCTCATTCCATTTTGATTATTCCTTGGTCTTATGCCTTGTTTGGCAACTTTATTTTAAGGCCCAAATTGGTAATTTAGTTTTTTTTTGGTTTTTTGGTTAAAAATCAAAAAATTAATTTTGCCCGTTTGGTAAAAAAATAAAAAAGATAAAAAGTCAAAAAGTTAAATTAAAACACAAACTCCTAGAATATTCAAATCAAACTCCCACTATTTTTAAAATATAATAATACATTTTATTCATAATTTATTTACTACCACTACCAACTGCATATAATTGTTAATATTAAATATATAGAAATGTAAAAATATCAATTTTGAACAAAAAATAAAAAATTAATTTTTTATCTAAATAACTAATTTTAAAAAAATTAACTTAAAAACTAAGTTATCAAATTATCTATTTTTAACTCAATTTAACTTTTTGACTAAAAACGCAAAAAAGTAAAAAAAAATTAGCTTTAAGCTAATTACCAATCGGGCCCTGAGTTAAGTTTTTTACTTAAAATTACTCTAAGTCCAAAAAACTAATAATTTGTTTAGGAGAAATATGAGGTAAATTTAAATCAAAGACTTAATAGTGACTTTAAGTCAGAAGATAAAAAAAATATTATTAAAAAATAGTATAATTTTTTGAATTTTTTTAGATAATCTTATATTTAATGTGGATCTTTTTTTTTAGATTTTAATAAGTACATTTTAGAAATATAGTTTTTTATAAAAAAATAAATTTGTATAAAAAAATTATGTATAAAGCAAAAAGATTAAAAGCTTTTAAGTTGACAAAAAAACTTTTGAATTTTAAGATTTTAAATAAAAAAAAATTTAAACTGACTTAAAACCTATTATCAAAAAATAGCATCGCTTTAAAATTATTTTTTAATTAAATAAATTTTAAATTAATTAATTATTAATTATATTTAAAAGATGCATAGTAGAATTGATCCCCTTGCTAAATATTTTTAAAATGAGGTCTTGATTTTAAATATAATTTTGAATTATGACACTTATTTTTTATTTAAATAATTTATGACGAGTTAGTTATATTTCTAATTACAAACTTTCATAACTTTCACTATATAAATTTATTTTTAATAAAATTAATATTTTTAAAACCTACTTAGTTATATTTTTAATAATTTATCATACAACTGATAAATTTGTCTTTGCAAACTAAAAAGACTCTCTGTTTGCAAAATCTCCCATTTTATAATCTTTTGTTGTGTAAATGGTATTTGCCTTCAAATTTTGAAAAATTTATAAGTTTTAAAATTGAGAATTAGAAAAAAAAACAAGTGTTTGGTAAATTTTTTATTTTTAAAACTTACAAATGAAGTGAAGTTTTGAAAACATACAATTTAAACACTAAAAAATAATTAAATTTCTCAATATATTAAAAATAATAAATTTCTCGATTTTAATCAAAAAATTAATTTTGAAAATTAAAAAAAATTTGATAGATTTTATTATTTTTTGAAATCAAGAAAATTCTATGTTCCCAAACGTGAAAAAATTAATCAATTTTAAAAAAAAAACAATCATATTAAATTTAAATTTTATTTAATAAATCTCAATGAATAGGTTTTTAAAATACAAATTCTTTGCTCCCTCTGACATACCACGCGTTATAAGCGTTCCAAACATAGCTGAATTGAGACACAATAAATAATTAACTTCGGAAGCTCAATGTGTGGGCTTGCAAACTTTTCGTGGGCCCTCAGCCCGTCCATTCGTATATTTTTGGGATTAGGTTTACTTCTTTAAAATATTTAATATGTAATAATGAGGTCTAAACATATTAAAAATTGATGGGCCGAAATTATTTTGGGCCGAGCTGGGTTGCTAAAGGCCTATTGGCCCAGAGTAGGAGACCGTGACAAACAGAGGCAAAAGGAATGGAATCGAGCTCTAAAACCCTATAATGAGCCAAGCAAAATATGGTTGGCCGAAATACTCGTTAAGTAGAAAGTGATTGCCTAGATCAACTTGACGACGTCAATAGTGGTGGTTACGTGGCTAAACTGCAAACATTAATAAAGGCATAACTTACTCAAGATAAAAGCATTAATAGCAATTAGACCGAACCGTATATTCAACGTAGAATTATCATCTCATACCATATGGGCTGCACTTACCCATTTGTGGGATAAGACTCATCATAGAACTAATCCATCGTGAGACCTAAGTCAGTCCCTATGAAAAAGGACCAAGCCCAAAGCATTGAAGTATAAAAAAACATTAATAAGAAGAATTTTTGTTAATTTATTTTCTCTCTCAAAAACTCCTATTCTAATTTAATCGTTGGAGATGCATTCAGCATCCATTATTGGCCACTTTACGCTTATCATTCTTTGTAGGATTTTCAAATTATTTAGAGATTCATTTGAGTTGGATTCGACCTACATTATTCAAACAATCATACAATCATGCGATTTTACTCCGTACAAAAATAAATAACTTCTTGAACATGATATGTTCAAGAGGGGTTGCTACATGTATTTAAAGTTATTTCTAATATCCATTAGTTTAATTAATTGAACTAATAATAAGGATATCTAATTAATTAGATTTCATAATCTCCAAAAACTTACGTTTGAGAATTTAGAAAATAAAATTTAAAAAACTACTTAAGCAATAAAAGAAATAAAAAGAAGAAAAAATTGTATTTTCTCTCCATGATATTGAGATAAGCAAGAAAGAAAAGACAATTGTTTCTCTTTTATCATGTTTGGTTAATTTACATAAAAAAGTATTTTGATAAATTTATTAAACTAATCTTTCAATACACAAAAATTATAATGTATTTAATTTATTTGTTTTTGTTGTTAGAGGGACAATTCTCCCACATGAAAATATATGCATTTAAATACTTTATTTTTTCCTTCAGATCTTTACACTTTTGGATAGATTAAAAAATAAAATTTTTTAAAAATGTTATCTCTTTATTTTCCCTTCTTTTGATTATTGAAAGGAATGATAGACTAGAAAGATAAGCATTGTTTTTCTTTTCTCCCTAAATCATTTGATCCTAAACGATTTGTTTATAAGAAAATTACTCTAACACATTCTTTAAATATTGCCAAACCCACATATATATATATATCCCCTAAATTAAAATGTGTGTGCGTGTCCTAAATTAAAATGAAACATGACAGGGAATAAATTTTGTTGGGTACCCACAACGTCGCTATGGTAGAAGATCATTACTACCTTAAACAAAAAAAGAAAGAAGGAAAATAGTGAAGAAAAGGGCAACAAACATTACTCTAATAATCGGTGAGAATTTATTAATTGGGAAAAGTGAAAAACTATTTATAATTCCCTGCTTGATAAAATAATATCCTTGGCGGCGCGGGCTTACAATATAATAATGAATAAATTACATTTAGACTTTTTGTATTTTGTTTTTATATTAGTATTTATTCTTATATTTTTAAAAATCACACTGCACCCTTTATTTTAAAAAAAAAAATAATACTTAAATTCAACTGTTACACAGCTGTTAGCTACTTAACGGAAATATATGACTTCAGCAAAATAAATACTGAAAACTTCCAAATTTACCCCTTTAAGTGGGCTTCCAACTAGAAGGCAACGAAAAATGAATTATCTTCGTTGTGTTGAGCATCTAACCTCAATAGGAAGAATGATAATTGACCAAAAAATACACCTAGACCCCTGTATAATAAAATATTTATCCTTTCAAACAGGAAATGCAAAATCAGTAAGAATGAACAGAGGTCTCTAGTTGGAACGTTAACAATGAAGCTCAGCGGCTATATTCAAACTCTCACATTAATTCGTACTATGGAATGTATTAGGCTATTAGCAAAAACAAAAATAACTGATTACTATACATACGCTATTTCACCATTGACATTTTATTTTACAACTTCTAAAAATGACTCATGAACACAACAAAATTAATCAAGCATGTAAGCTCCTTGCAAATAATAAATAAATAATAAGCAAGCAAAGGAAATGGAACAATCAAATTTATCGAAGATACAAAAACAATGATGGAAATCAAGTCTCTCACTTATACAACCCAGTAAATTGAACAGCATAAATATAAGCAACAAATAAAGGGGAAAAAACAAGTAACACAAAACTTCATAAATATACAGATAGCTGTTTTGATCACTTGGCAAAGAACACAAACACAGGCCAGACTTACCAGGTGCAATCAACTTTATCATAGACCAAAAGATTCAACAAAAGCGCAACCCTTGCATAACGTAAATTTCAAGTTTCAACACCTGTTTTGAAGTAATATCTAATTAAAGAATAAAGCAAAAATAAAAGATGGATATGCAGAAGCTCCTATGACTGTCAAAGTATGATCCATCAAAGTATGATCCACAACTGTCACATGGTGCCAAACACATGGCGCCAAACTCAACACAGCAACCTGTTTTTCGTCAAAGCCATATTCACAGCCACCTACAATTCACAGCCATATTGAAATTTTTAATCAATTTATAAAGAACAGAGAATGAAGGAGATGATTTGAATCTCTGTGTGTGTCGTGTGTGTGTGTGTGTGTGTGTGTGCACAGAAAATCAAGTAGTACTACAATATTGAAATTTTTAATCAATTAATGACCCTCCTTTTGTCATTCAAAATCTCACATAAGTATCAGTTTTCAGTATTTTTGTTTCAAAATCTCCCCAGCAAATGTTAGTTTGACAACTGGGATCTCTGCACCTTTCAGTTGTTTCTTCTTTCAACTGTAGATGTCTAAAAGAGTTAAAGCGTTAATAGCCCAACCTAGGTCACTTTTTGGCCACCTACTTCGAATCACAGTATATTATTATCCTGATATTTATAATTTAAATAGAAGCTTGATTTTGACAGATAAAGAAATGGCAGAAATCACCATTGAAACGAACCAGGAAGATGAGCGGATGATGGAGAGAGAAAATGGAGAAAAGGGAGAGATCAACCGCGACTCCGATTCATGTTCGGAAATGAATACAAATTTTCTCGCAGAGCTCAACCTGATTTTGATCCTTTCGTTTTTGTCGTTATCGGCGGAAGACGAGCGGAACAAGTATTGTTCATACAAACGGAAATGAGGTACAAAAATCAACATCCAAACCACAAACCAAAAAAAAAGGACTGTGTCGTTGGACGGAAGGAGAAGACAAGCGGAGAAGACAAGCGAAAGGACCACCAAAAAAATCGACATCCTCACCTTACTTGCTGTCTTCAGGTCGAAGAGGAGAAGACAAGTGGAAGGACCACCGCCGGTACCGTTCTCTGGCGTCGTCGGACGGAAGGGTGCTCTGATATTGCCCGCCGGTATAAAGATCGACAGTGGAAACCCAAATCGCAAAACCCCAATTTCGGAGAAGAAAACCCTAAAATCCTAATTCGTCTATTGGAAGGCCAGAACAGAGTTTAAAAATTAAGAAAGAAATCCTAATTCATTTTCGGAGAAGAAAACCCTAAAATCCTAATTCATTTTCGCCGTTAACGGCGTCTAACGTCAGGGTATAGTGTGATTTTAAAATATACAGCGATAGAAAGTAATAAAAGAAAGAAATACAAGGAATTTAGGTGTAATTTATCCTATAATATATTAAACCTCATATTATAATTTAAACTCCAAAAAAAAAAATAAGACAACTACAAATATATGTTTAATTGAGATGAATTTAAGTCGGGTATATCTTGTATTATGTAGATTCATACAATTAAAATTTTATAATTATATAGATGTTAGAGTTTTAAAATTTTATAATTATATAACTGCTAATATTTTAGAATTTGTCTATAAACGAGATTTGTTTTAAAGGCTCGAGTTATGAATATTGAGTTTTGAAGTATTTTTAATTTAATAATTATACATTTTACTATTCATTAATTAATAATAAATATTAATTAGTGTCTAATGAGGAAAAAACAACTAGTACATAATACACGATTATGAATACATATAAAAGTGGCAAAATTTTCACTTAAAAAAATATATTAATACTAAATTTTTATTTTTGTAAACTATTATTTATCGTCTAGTGAATGATGATAAATAAGACCGTGGAGGTTTGCTCCTTTTTAGATTTGAAGTTTAAAACTTTTTAATTGTTATTAACTATTTTAGGTCAAATTTATATGGGTAAAGTCTCAATTTTAATTGAATTTTCATAAGTGAATAATAGAATTGATCTTTTAAAAATTAATCAAGGTGTACGTAAAGTGATTCAAACACTTTGAGATATCAAAAAAGATAAATAAGACCATCGTGATAAATTAATTATAGACTTGTAATTAATTAAAATTTTGAAAAATAATTATGACAGAAAAGGTAACTATAATTAGTTTCATATAGTGGAGTTTAATCAAAGATATATAATAATTACAATGGAGTTTTCAATATAGTTACATCAATCAATTCAATCAAGGGCGTCACCACATGGCTTTTAAATTTGTGGTTTGTATTGGCTTGAATGTCTACTAACTTCTAATTAATAAACTCAGTTGTCTCCATGCACATAATGCGTATTATATCAAAACCTAGGCCGGTGGGGCGGCACCAATCGGACGGTCCCAACTCAGTCTTGTGGGCCCACGGTCGGTGCCATAACACTATACACCAACAAAAACCATTCTTTCGGTCCGGCTCTGCTTCATTTCAAGTCTTAATAAAAATAAAAAAATGATAAACAGTTTAATTTATAAGTTATTTTTTTATTTTTTATAAAAAAATTTAATAAGTAAAATTTATTCTTATAAAACATTTAATGCATAGAATTTTTTTGAGACAAAAATATCCTATAACAGATAAATTTATTTATACATTTTTAAAATATATATAAATAACATATATAAATTTATCGGTCTTTTTTTATTGAAGGTACGCATAAAGAACACATATAAATTTATCTGTTTTATTGAAAATATATATAAATAATACAGATAAATTTATTTATTTATTATGCAAAACAGATAAATTTATCTATTTGCAGAATAATTTTAAAAAATATCACGTAATTATACCTTGTGCGTATAAATTTTTATTTACAGACCTTGCGCGTATAAATTTTTTTTTTTTTTAGATATTTAACTAAAATCTCCTAATAAAAATATATCTAGCAAAAAAAAAAAAAAAAAAACTAAACCATTCTTTTTCCCTCTCCTGTCTTCTCCTCTCTATCTCTCTGTCTATATATATATATATTATACACAGAGTCACAGACCCTCAAGTTGGAGAAGCCAAGTCAAAAGCTTTGTGAGTTTTTTGTGTGGTAAGTTCCGTTGTGTGTGATCAGGACTCGGGAGGGAATTGAAAATGGTGAAGTTGGCTTTCGGTAGCGTTGGCGACTCTTTTGGTGTGGGGTCACTAAAGGCATATCTGTCTGAGTTCATTGCCACCCTTCTTTTTGTGTTTGCCGGCGTTGGATCCGCAATTGCTTACAGTAAGCGAATTCATGCTACCTACCTACCTCCCTCCCTCCCAACTGCTTTAAATTTCACTTCATTTCTCAATATATACAGTCTTTGTATGTATGTATGTATGTATGTATAGTGAGGGAAGAAATGAACAACAAAGAAAAGAAATGCAATCCCACACAAAATTTAAAATTTATGTGTGTAAGAGATGTTATACGTATGCCCATGTTTGGAATAGTTTTAAAACTAACATTTTTTATAAATAAAAAAAAATCAACTTTTAAGACACTATTTAGCATCTCAAAAAAGTTAATCACTTTTTTTTAAAAAAATTTAAAGAAATTTTTTTGTTTCGTATCCCAAATACTCTTAACTTTTGTTTTTTGAATTAGATGGCTATAATAGTTTTAATTATAAAATCAACTCCATTCACAAAAAAAATAATAATCGTGCTCCTATATCAAATATTATAATTTAAAAAAAATAAAAGCATATTATACATACAATTGGTTGTATATGAATTGATCTATGATATAAGTTATTTAGCAAAATTATTACTAGTAATTTTTATCTTTTTATTATAAATTTTAATTATAAAATATTATAAGTTATAAATTTTTTTAAATTTTCACAACTTTTACTATAATTTATAAGTATTTTTTTTTATATTTTACTTATAAATTATAATTTTTATTAAATACTTATATTTTTTTATTATAAATTATAAATTTTTATTATAAATTACAATCAATATACTAAATATACTAATGTAAAACACCACCATAGAATGATGGTTAATTTTAATTTCAGATAAGCTGACATCAGATGCAGCGTTGGACCCGCCGGGTCTGGTGGCGGTGGCGGTGGCTCATGCATTCGCGCTGTTTGTTGGGGTGTCAATGGCGGCCAACATCTCAGGTGGCCATTTGAATCCAGCTGTCACCTTCGGATTGGCCATCGGAGGCAACATCACCATCCTAACTGCCATCTTCTACTGGATTGCTCAAGTTCTCGGCTCCATCGTAGCTTGTCTCCTCCTCCAATTCGTTACCGGTGGCTTGGTACATCTATATTATAAAACACAATAATATAATCAGATTGATATTTTATTTTTAATTCAACAGTTTATATTCTTCTAAAACATTAGGGTTAATTTTATTTTTATTTCTTAAATTATTATGAGTTTTTCTATTTAGTCCATCAATTTTTAATTTTACCTACTTCGTTCTTAAAGTCTTCATTTGACTACCAGTTTTAAGTTAGCTTAAAGCCGATTTTTTAGCTTTTTGCTTAAAGCTTTAAAAGCCAAAAAATCTCATTTTTTAACTCTCAACTTTTAACTTATTTATTTTTATGCTTTTTAGCTTTTCTCATAATAATTTTTAATTTTATATTTTTACATATAAAATTATACAAATTTCAGCCAAACAATCATGTCCCAGTTCATTTAGGCCGAAGAATAACTATGGAATTTCACATTGAATTTATTTGATTTTTTTGGTGGCTTGAAAGCCACAATTTTTTCAACTAAATTTTTTTTAACTTTTTAGATTAAAGTAACATAAAACTAAAAAATCGAGTTAAAGTCAGTTTGACAAATGAACTCTAAGTATCTAGTTTACTTTTACTCAACTAAGTTAAAAATTAATGTCTACTTAATTAAGGAAAATCAATCATATATATATACACTCATTTTTTTACATTTTTTTGGATAAATAAGTCATTTTGGTGTTTGTTGTAAAAATATTATTGACAAAAAATAGTTCTGTAGCTATTTGTACTCATTTTTTTATGAATAAAATAGTCAATTTACTGTTTGTGATGAAAAAATTATTGACAAAAAAACATTCCAATAGCAATTTTCACTCCTTTTTGTTGACCAAAAAGAAATTTTATAGTCTACGGTGAAAAAATTAACTCATTTTATGTTAACAAAACATAGTAGAGCAAAAAAGGAAATAAGAGTAGCTTTCAGTTAATGATAATTTTTAATTTGACGGAGTGAGAATAAATTAAATAGTTGAGAGATTAAATAAATAAAATTAATAGTTGAGAAATGAGATAAAAATATTCATGATAATTTAAGAAAAATAAAATGAAATTAACCCAAACCATTACCAACGGTTAATATTATATGTTTTAAACATTTTCCTTATTCATCGATGGTGTTAGGCATAGATAAAACTAGTAACTTATAGATTATAACTTGCAGCAGAAGTTGTGAGTGTTTAAAAAAAATTATAATTTATAATTAAAATTAATAATAAAAAATTAAAAATTAGCAGCACTAATCTAACCGTATGGAACGAATTGTGCAGACAATCCCTACTCATTCAGTCTCGTCGGGGATGAACGCATTTGAGGGGGTGGTGATGGAGATAGTCATAACATTCGGCTTAGTGTACACGGTCTACGCCACGGCTGCGGACCCCAAGAAGGGTTCGCTCGGAATCATTGCACCCATTGCAATTGGGTTCATTGTTGGAGCCAACATTTTAGCAGCTGGTCCATTCAGTGGGGGCTCGATGAACCCGGCTCGGTCGTCTGGTCCAGCAGTGGTTAGTGGAAATTTCTCTGAAATTTGGATTTACTGGGTCGGACCGCTTATTGGCGGCGGGTTGGCCGGTTTGATCTACGGTGACATTTTTATTGGATTATATAACTCGATCCCTGCATCCGATAACTATCCTTAAAGAGAGGCCCAAAAAAGGGAATGGGCTATCCTTAAAAGAGTTTCATGTGCTATATTGTTGTTTTCATTTGTCCAATGTTGTTGTGTCTTTTCTTTTGGTGTTGTGTTTGTATTTTGTATTTGTGAATAAAGCAAATGTAGATAACTTATCAGTTTCTCCTCATTTTTTTTATATGTGTGATTTTTTAATGAAAAAATCTATTTATCTAGAAAAAGTATCCAAAATTTTATCCTAATTGTGATTTGTAGGGTATAGATTCATATTGAATAGGATGTGGAACACACTCTAAGTAAATCTTAACCATTCACTTTAAATTCTATGTAATTTTTTAAATATTTTTTTCTTGAATTTATAGTATTGCTATTTTTCAATTATAAATGGAGCGAGTGTTTCCAACAATTTTTCTACAACCACAAAAAACGACACATAAAATATTCAGAATTCAAAATAAACTATTTGATAAGTGTCGCCCACAACATATAGTTAAATTTTAACTCTACAATTCAAATTTTGGGTGATTCCAATATAGTTTTATGAGTATATAGAGTTTCCATGGTTTCTTCTTTTTCTTCTTTGCATTAACATAATTTTCACTGCATCTACATCGAGAAAACTTTAAAACAAGGATATGGGAGAATTGATCAATGGTCGATTTCGTAACAAATAAATAAGAATTTCTAGTTGTACCTATTCAAGCAAGCAAATGGCAAATATGTCATCGGAAAATATAATTATCTTCTATCTTTTTTATTTTCTATTTATCTCAATAAAGATAGAAAATATAATTTTTTTCTCTTCTTTTCTTTTTGTGTTTAACTATTTTTTTATTCTGAACTGCCAAACGTTGGATTTCATTTCATTACAACCTGGTTCAAAGAGAAGAGGTTCAGCTCGTTTCAAATGAATATGCAATTTTTTCTTAAAATACTCATTAGACCCCAGCCCAATCCTAGCCTTTCTGTATCCAATTGGGCCCGAAATGTAATGTCCGGCCTATTAACATTCTACATGGTTACAAATAAAAAGAAAAATGAAAATTAACTATTGGGAGTTATAGCTAAAATTATTAATTTATAAATTGTAGTTAAAAATCTAATTAACTATTAGGAGTTATTGCTAAAAATATTTATTTATAAATTATAGTTAAAAAATGTGATTGTGGCTTTAAATTAAAGTTACAAATATTTATTAAAATTCTAAATTTATCGCTTAAAATATTAGAATTTGTATTGTTAATTTAGAATTAAAAATTATAGGTAAAAAGTTATAAAAACACATATTTACTTTTCAAGATTTTTTGTTAAACTATACGCCATGTGTTTTTTAAACATGGGATCATATTGATGTGTTATAACCGCTTTTCTTAATGAAAGATCACTCTATAAAATTACAAATAGATAGTGTGCATGTATTAGTTGAGCACATCACATCAACATGCTGACGTAACATTCTTTAACCACCGAATAACTTCTCTGACACTGATTGCCTCTGATTAATTGAAATTCTATTTGAGGGTGGACAAAATATTCTAAGCCCGAAGGTCCAGCCCAAACACGCAAGTTTCCATACAGCCTACTCCAATAAACTAAAAGCTCAGATAACCAGTTGTTCGGACCCTACAAGTTCAACCCACCCCATGAAGGGCCAGCCCGGACCAATGAGGCCCATGTCAGCCCCCTAAATGGAAAGGACAATTTTCATCTTGTATACGATTTGATCAGATATACAAGATGGGAACAAATCAACATCAGATCCATAGGGATGGAAACAAATCAGAATCAAATCACATCAAGATAGGAAACAAATCCTAACTGACAGGAGGCAGAATCCTAAGAGGATTCAACCTCCATCAATCTTAATTCCTATATAAAGAGAGGCACCCCCCACACCGCAAGGTGTGCAATTTTCAATCTCAAAAACTCTTGCTTAGAGATCTCTCAGAGAGATATCTAACTTGAGCGTCGGAGTGCCTCCCGGTCATAACCGGCCGGTAGGCACTAACGGTGTTTTTAGACGTTGCAGGTGTTCGGCGGTGGAACAAGGAGCGTCTAGTGAGTTCGGAAGACAAGGAGTCTGGCTCATACTCTGTTCGGGGTCATCAGTATTGGGCCAGTTCATCTGGTCATGATTGTGCCGAACAAGCCCAAATAGTTTGTACCGTGCATAATTTGGCGCCGTCTGTGGGAAAGACAATCTCGAACCAACGGAATCATGAGCCACACTCCGACTGGATTCACTGGAAGCCGCACCAGGAAGGATATTCCCCAAAGATCCATCCCTGTTATTCCGAATAGGCCAAGGGCCCCCAGAGTCCCTTCAGAGGTGCGAAGGCGAAGGGATGATGCTTCCCACAATGGGAGGCAGTTGCGCTACTCAACCA
>JAOTRH010000008.1:10464039-10497636 GCA_034768845.1 Heliamphora exappendiculata | reverse complement strand
TGTGTGTGAATATATATATATATATATATATATATATATATATATATATATGTAGATATAATATCTATTTTATTAGGAAAAGGGAACAAATTTGAATCCAAAGTTCAAAGTCAACTCATGGTGCTAGGTTATCTGTTTCTGAAGATTTCTAATCCCCAACTACTGATTTCCTCTTTCTTTCTTTCTAACCATTAGTACTTCGGTTTCTGAACAAAAAAAAACTGTTAAAGTTTATCTCTCTCCCTTCTTCTTTAGGCTTCGATTGCTCACTGAGAAAGTATAAACCCATCCGACCAACCTTTGTCTCATGTCGTTCGTTTAATTGAATACTAGCGGTAAGGGAACACGCGATGTGTGTCATACTCGAGTTATTTAAACATTAAAAAATAGTACTTTCCAAAATATAATAACATGTATAATTTTAAAAAAAAAAGGAATTACACACAAAAATTATTAAATTGGTAAAAGATACACTATTGTCAATTTAAAATTGAAATTACAATTCAGCAGCTCCGCTCGTTAGCTAATAAAATTGTTTCGTTGCGAGTTTTACCATAGTCCTACAAAAATAAAGTACACATGTTGACTTGGTATGAAACTCAATTTAATATGAAAATAAGCAATAATAATATGTAAGCTGATAAGAAGCTTAGCTCGTCACAATATTACGCATCTCTACGAAAGACTTTACTTGTTCTATCTGTCGTTGCTTATAGAACTAAGGAAAAAGTTTTTAAAATCCAGATTAATACGTTGATTGAGTAATTTTCTAATTAAGTAAATACATCTGTATTAAAGTGTAGAATAAAATATGGAGTTACTATGTTTGTGTTATTACCACATAGATCTCCAGATGTGCTTTGTTACGTACATTTGTAGAGTATGTTATGGCTTGATTTCTATCAAAAAATAAATATAAATTAATATGTTGCGTATTAGCATTGTTAAGATAAACCATTATAATAAAATTGTCATACCTGCATTTAATTCCCTTTCTATTAACTTTCGTAATTCAGGCGTACCAGCTTTAACTGATAACCCCCTTCCAGGACAATAAATAGAGAATTTGTTTACCTATATTAAATATCAATCCAATGATAGATTTATATTAAAAATTATGATGTTACTTCTACTAAGGGCATAAAATTAAATAATCATGATGACGTAAGAACATGTGATAATAAAATAGTATATAGATTGTTATCATAAGTTCTGTGAACTACTTAATCATCCAACTTTGTATTTTCAATTATATTTTTCTCTTTTTGATATTTTTGCCATAACTGCAACAATTTATTTTTGCAACGTATCCCTATGTAATAATAAAATATTAGAACAGAAAAAATCAAATTATATTGATGACATAATTTTAAATAAAAAATTAATGAAGAAAATGATGACAAATGCAATACATATATGTTTATAAGTAGCTTTTGTTAAACAAATCATGAGTTGTTTGGTAGCAGAATTTCTATGTACACAACATTGCAGGTATAAACTATTTTTTCATTGTCATTGCTACCTTTTTTTACTAAGACCTTGGTTGTGTGCTTAGATACCCCTTAGATAAAGCAACGTATAGTTGACCATGGCTAAATACATTGTTTGAAAAGTAGACACCCACATGTGGAATCGTTTGACCTTGTGACTTATTTATGGTTAAGGCAAAACTAAGGCAAATAGGAAATTGCGTGCGAGTCATCTCAAATGGCAGCTTTATGTTCTCAGGAGTCTTTAATGGAATGCGTGGAAGAAAAACTTTTGTACCTTTGAAATGGTCTGTTAAAATCTCTGCATCTATAAAATTGCTGTTCAAAGCGCGACAAAGTAGCCTTGTACCATTACACAAATCGATTGCCAGATCAATGTTCCTTAAAAGCATTATTGACGCACCATGTTTCAAATTCAACACATGCGGTGGTAAATCACCTGGAGAAATAGAATTTAAGAACTCTTGCAGGTAAAAATTGTGGGAGTCATTCTCAACTTTATCAAAGAATAATAGGTCCTTAGTTGCCCGAGAAATCTCTGAATAACTCTTTCATTTAGCCAATCCACATCTTCATTGCGAGTCGTTATTAAACCTCTACCAACCATATATGTTCCATCCAGAGCATGATTACCGATGTCTGGGTAAATTTCTTCTATTAACAGATCAATTGATTTGTCACCATCCCATGGTATTGCTATTGGGGTTGGTGTAGTTATCATATCATCTGTAATGGAAGACTCTGAACCATCTCTAACTCGAAGAAGAAAACCAGCAAATTGTTCAACATTTCTAGTGCGCATGTTTTGTTTAAGGCGAAGCACTTGAACATTCATCCATAAAGGGGATTTGACAATACATGCAGCAATTTTTTCTGCCTTTGTACCATTTGGGACGACTGGAAGCACTTGACGAAAATCACCTCCAAATACCATAATTTTTTCACCGAATGGGGTGTCTATTCCTATGACATTCTGGAAGGTTCGATTTAAAGCTTCAATAGCATAACGATTGGTCATCCTTGCTTCATCCTAAAGAATGATTGTTGTTCGTCTTATTAGTTCAGCCAAATCTAATTGTTTCTTGATGGAACACATTGATGAGTGATCGGGATTCAACGTGATCTTAAATCTTGAGTGTGCAATCCTTCCACCAGGCATGAGTGTAGCTGCTATTCCTGATGTTGCTGTTGCAAGAGCAATATGACCTTGGCTTCTAATGGATGCCAACAACGCACGATATAAGTATGTCTTCCTAGTTCCCCCAGGGCCATCCACAAAATAAATTCCTGTATTATTTTGTTGGACAACCCTCATAATTTACTAAAATGCAAAACTTTGATCACTATTCAACATCGCAAAAGAGTCCAAGTCTTTTTGAGGAATAACAATAGAAAGCTCATCTTGTATAATCATTGGAATTGATGAATGATCATCAAAATCTATTTTGATTCGGGGGAGATTGTAATCTAATATGCTCTTGTTATATTGCAATAAAAGACTATTTATATCACTCAAAGCTCTATTAAGGACGCACATATTATTCGTTCTGCTAGATGCGTAATCTTCGATCATAAAATGATAAAATTCATTCTATAAATTTTGCACTCCTGTTGGTTCACAATACACCAATATTGTTACAAATAATCTTCATAAAGTTGATGGCATACGCATGGTTGCAGCTTCTAATAAACATTGTCTAATGCTATCATCGTGTTACAATAGACCATGATGTTCAGCTGCCTGTTTGAATGTTGGATATGCATTTCCATTAACCGTTAATAAATCGTCGAATGATTTTGGCCCTCGAATATGATGGAGTAGAATCCTTAAATAGAATCGCTCCCCTTCAGATGGCGAAACTGTGTAGATCCTACCAATAACCCTTTGATGGCTTTGTCTCCGTCACCATAACTTTTCACGATTGCACCATCTGTAATGTTGTGGGATCTCCCGATATAAGTAACAATTTGCTGCAACATCATCAATATTTAGTTGGAAGAACTGGGTAAGCATTGTTCTACAATAGTACTCATCGGACAAAACATTTTTGATGTTTTGAAATGTGTAAAATCTAACTTGTTGTCTATTTGGCAAGTGCATTTGTAGGCGTTCCACACTAGGGGTCAATCTCGTCATTGGAAATTTGAATATTTTCGATAAAGCTTCAGGAGCACAAATCCATCTTCCATCTATGAACTGTTGCACTTTATCGTAGTTTGGACCTTGACGTATTTCTAGTGTAACACGGTTGAGACCTTTGTAAACATACTTGCATAAGTATTTTACACTTTTCAAACTGCTGCAAATTTCAACATTTATTTGACAATCGTATTTCAAAAGAAACCATAGATTGTATGGAACGACCCAACTATTATCTACCAGTACTTGTTTAATACTGTCCAACGGTACTGGTTGGCCTTCTCTTCTTTGGTATACTGGATAAGAATCAATTCCTAGAGTTGTGTCTCGAGCAAATGGCTTCGGATATCGCCTTTTGCACTTTCCATTTTTCATGCAAGGCGAGTGTTCGTTGTACATTCCACATGGACCGTGTATCATGTGTTTGAGCACTGCACTGAACAATTCAGGCTCCAATCTTTTGTCTGGGATTTCAACTCTAACAATACCATCATAATCATCCGGTGTATTTAGCTTATCATTTTCATCTAAAATTAGAAGCATATGTACATGTGGTAAATTCCTTTTTTGAAACTCAATGACATATGCATATGCAATGACTTTTCCTAAGACATTCTTAGTTAAAATGTCATTTTTCATCTCTTCAAGTTTGGAACGAAAAATCCTTGCACCAAATCGGGGCAGTCATTTGGTACTTGTCCTAGTAATAGCTCAGTGTTGATTTCAGGCCAATTCGAATTATATGTCATTGTAAGAAAAAGATTAGGTTTACCGTATTTTTGAACCAATGCCATTGCATCTTGGTATCTTTGATACGTATCTCGGGGGCCTCCAACAAATGACGATGGCAATATGACTCTACGTCTAATATTTCCTACATAAATTTTTTGATTAATTATTAACATGCTATAAGAATCGTAATAAGTAGTTTTCATGACAAAATGGACAACTTATACCTCCATAATTTTCACCAGCATGAATGGAATCCAAAAGGCCTTGGTAAAAGTTAGCACGAATGTCATTTTGATGTCCACGTATCCATCTAAGTTTGTGGGTCTCAATTTTTATGTAATTATCCACCATATATTGTTGCAAGAGTCGGCCTCCTCGAAGAAGAAGTGACTGATCATTGGAACGGATTTGACATTGTAATTTGTTAATAGTTGTAAATAAGTAAAAATAAAATAAATTGAAATGAATAGTGGAAAAATTATATTGCATATGTATCTTCATTTGTAGTAAAAACACATAAAAATCACAACACATTACTTTTGTGTCATTATTATTTCTACTATTAACATCCCATCTGTAAGTCCCATACGATAGTAACAAAGGATATTGTAATGGATTATAGTATCCGGTAGCATCTAGAACTGTAATGAGATTGCCACTGAATGTTTCAACAATTATATCTCTTCCCCTTATATTTCTTGCTTCTTCGCCACCCACCAAAATTGCTGCAACTTTAGAACATGTTGGAAGATTGTATTGGCACATATTACATGGTTGCTCCTTAATTAAAAGTCGGCATTCATGTAGATCTTGTCGCTGCGCCAAATGATGAAATGTCTGGATGAATGGATTGTAAGTATTTAAAATGCTTGTTATCTTCTCAATCAACTTGTTCTGCAGATCTTCATTTTTAGTCATTCGATTTTGAATCTCATTATCAGTATCGTAAATGTAAAACTGTATGTATCCCGGCCTCTCATTTGAGTTTGGTAAGAGAGTTCCAATCTTATGGTAGATAGCTTCTTGTGCACGAAACGTATAAATTCCATGACTTCTAGCTGCTAGATTTTCGTCAATATGAACCCCCGTTGAAGTGAAGAAGAAGACATGATTATATGCACGAATATTTTGTCTGAAGTGTCAACCCTCAACAGTTTGGTCAGAGAATATATCAAGCAGCTCAAGCGGTGCTACAATTTGAGGTAGAACAGTTGCTCCATTATTACAACACATGGTTGATGTTTCATGATGGAACAATCTTGCTTGACAATGTCGGCATATAATTGGCATTGGGAATTGCAATATTTGAACTTGACTACTTTGGTAAAAAATTTTTGCACAATTGTGATATCTTTGTTGAGGAAATGAATGAACATTTGGAATTACATCCATTTCATTGAATTGTCCACTTTATTGAATTTCCCACAATATTGATCAATATGTGTTATATTTCCTATGTAAGTAATTTATCAAATAAATATAATATGATATTATTTTCATAAATAGATTTATTCGATATTGTTAGATATTAGTACATTAAAGTAAATAAATAAATAATATAATTGTACCTTTTATATGAACTTGGCAAGATTCATCTTCTCTCGATCTACTTGTGCCACCGTGTGCATATGTAGAATTAATAGGTGCATATCGAGGTAGACGCCTCAAATGAGTGAGTTGAGGTCTCCCACATTTTGGCGGATATGAGTTTTGAGCCGCAATGAATGTGGCACCAAAGTTAGTGGCTGACAAAGATGAATCCTGTGTAATTACCCAAAAAAAATGTAAATCCCGTGGTTGACGCAGTGTATTTCGAATCCTTCGAGGGACTGCATCCATGAAGTTCGATATACCTCCTACTAAAATAATTAATAAAATGGTCATGGATGATGTGGGATGACAATAACATAACATTTTATGTTTTGATAATTATTAGCTTAGAAAATATAGATCTTTTACCCAGTGAATAATCTTCATTTTGACTTTGATGTTCAGATGGATTCACACGCCTTCTAATTTGTTGTGTTAGGCAACGTCGTTCTAGCCTTTGGGCAATTTGTTCAGGACTCGTGTTATGTAGTCTTATTTGTTCTGAATACCTATTTCTTCGTCTTTGTTGCACAGCAGCTTCTACACTCAGACGTTGTCAATGTCGTTGTTGTCGCAAATGGTTTTGTTCTCTGACCCATAGCAACCATTCAATTGATTGGTTATGCTCTCTGACTTGTGTATCATTTGATGGTCTTGGTATGCCATCAATCTGATCTTGATGATTATTCTCCATTCTACTATATGACTCTAGAATAAAAATTCTTTGACGTACATGATTCATTTTTTGTAAGTAATAATGCAATAAAAATGACAAACAGGGCATGAACAGCTACTTTTGGATTAATAAAATTGTTTATGTAAAATAATTGCGACTTTGAAAATGATCTCCGGCCCCGGAATTTTCAAACCCTCGAATTCTGGCAACCAAAAAATTGAACCGCTCTAGAGAATTAGTTTATGTAAAATAATTGCGACTTTGAAAATGATCTCGTCTCTCGAATTTCCAGACCCTTGAATACTGGCGACCAAAAAATTGAACCACCCTAGAGAATTACTATAAAAAAAAAAAGTAATAATGAAGTCTCACTTATTTTGTTACATGCATTTGTAGAGTTTTTTATAGTTTGATTTATATCAAAAATTAAATTTAAATTAGTATGTTGCGTTTTAGCATTGTTAAGATACTTCATCGACTATTTTATTCTACATTTGTATGTTAAAACTTTTAATAATTTTAATCCATCCCATGTTTATTTTCTATTTTTTATAATTATTATTTTTTTGCAACATTTTTTTACAATAGGAAACAGAAAATCAAAATACTTTGAACAATAAAAAACAAAAGATTGCAAACTTGTAGATCCAACTGGTAAACCTTTTTTTAAAAAAATAATAGAGGGTTTTTCTAAAAATTTAATTTTAAAAAATCAATTGACACACAACCTTTTTAATTGAGGGTTTACAAAAGAAAAAAGTTCTAATTTTTTAAAAAATAAACACAGATGAAATTTTTATTGTTTAAAATTTTTAAAAACATGAGCTATTCCATACGTTTTAAAATTTTAATTCATCCCAGGTTTATTTTTTATTTTTTATAATTAAGGGAATAAATTTTATAAGAAATAGAAAATTCAAATACTTTGAACAAAACAATACAAATGAGGGAATAAATTTTATAAGATGTACCTGAATAAACGCACCACTTTTTTTTGCGTTAGTCTATTTTTTAATCTTACAACTGAAAAATACATCAACAGTTCAAAAGAAGAATATGCAGTGAGTTGGTTAAAAAGAACATCAGGTTTGTTCAAGTTTCGTTTGAATATTTTTTTAGTTTTTTTATTATTAATTTCTTTCCTGCTTTAAAAAACATAAAAAGAATTATGTACATTTAAAAAAGAATTCATTTGGATATTATAAATTGTTAAAATTCTGTAAATTTTTTTATTTTTTATTTAAAAAAACATAAAAAGAATTCTGTACATTTTAAACGAAATTTGTTATTTTTTTTTAGTACACTAATCTTTAAGTTATTTTACGATTTGAAAAATATAAAAAGAACTTAAATAATAATAGGCAAACGAAAGGAAAATAACCTTCAACGAGGGCGATATGAAATATATCTGCAACTTAGTATACTTACCTACAACCTGCAAATAAAAAAAAAGAGAGAGAGAGAGAGAGAAACAGGGGAAAAAAAGTATGAGAGAAATGAAGAATGACATTAAAAGGGATGTGAGAGAGATATAGTTAACTTGCATAAAAAGAATGAGAGAGAGAGGTATTATTTTTTGCACCAATATAGAAATTTGTAGAGTAAATTTGTATTTGGGTACTGTTGTTTTTTAAAAGGGACATAAGCTTTTGAGTTTTAAATTGTTGATAGGAATGGTTAAAAAGTGGGTTTTCCATTTTTTAATTTCACAACTGAAAAATACATCATAAATTCAAAAGAAAAAAATATAGTGGTTTGGTTAACAAAAGTTCATTAAACACGAAAATAAACAACATAATATTTGACTTATTATTTTATTTATTATTTTAAATTTTTTTTTAAAATTTTTGCATATTTTAATATTTTAATATAAAATAAAAAAATTACTTTTTCACATCGTCTAAATAGAAGAAATCATTTCTTTTTTATTAAAAGTAAAAATAAATTAAATAAAATAATTAAATAGGCAATTGTTTCAAACGGTGCCTTAATATATGTTATCCCTATCAACCATTCCAGAGATAGTGAACAGAAGAAATAGAAAAAAATAGAGGAAAAGAAAAAAAACTGAATCAGGCGCCGACCCCCTCTATGTTCTCTCTCTCTATAGATCAAAAAATTGAACCAATCCAGTAGCCATTCATATTCGTCGTAGCCGTCGCCGGGAGCCCGCCGCCGTCTCACCGCCTCCGGCTCTGTTCTCTCACTCGGTCCCTCTCTCTCTCTCTCTCTCTCTCTGTAGACCAAAAAATTGAGCCACTCCAGTAGCCATTCATATCCGTCGTAGCCGTCGCCAGTAGCTCGTCGCCGTCTCACCGCCTCCAGCTCTGTTCTCTCACTCAGTCCCTCCCTGCGTCTCTCTCTCTCTCTATTCTCTTTCTCTCTCTATAGACCAAAAAATTGAGCCACTCCAGTAGACAAATAAATAAATCCTGTTAACAATAAAGAACTCACGGGAATAGCAGTCAGAAGCACGAGGAATGGAAGATCCAGTACTTGAAGTTGCCATGCGTATATAATTCTCTGTGCAAAGAATATAGATTTGAGTGAATATAAAAGAGATGAGAGAGAGTGGTAAACGAAAAAATAAAGATGAGAGAGAGAGAGAAGGGAGGGCATAGACTTGAATTGGTGAGAGATTCGAGTTGAAACAGAGAAGGAAAGCCTCAGGAGTTATATATATATATATATATATATATATATATAAAACTCTGGAGGCTTTCCGTTAACATTAAATATACATTAAATATACTGGCGGCGGGTGTGTAATTCAATTTATGTAAAAAGAACTAAAAAAATTATTGTGAAAGATATAATAAAATTTATTATACTATTTATTTATTAAAAAAATAAAAATAAAAAATAAAAAATAAATTCAACAAATGGTCATAAAAAATTGTACAATATTTTGGTAAACTCTGGTTTGTTTTCATTATAATTCTTGCCATGATTCTGTTAATAAATTGGGTCGGTAGGTGACAAGATAAGATAATACTCTTTTACTATAAGTAAAAGAGAAATAAGAATAGTTACATAACTATTTTTTTAAAATTTTTAATTTAAAATTTTTAATTTTTAAAAATAATAATAACAATTTCAAAATAAAAAAATCTGATTAACTTTAAAAATGTTCTTTTTATAATAGTATAGTTACATTAAGCAATTTTTGCAATTTCTTCCCCAGGCGGCAATTGAAATGATTTCGGCGAGGGATTTGTCACTGATTTAGAATAAGGTTCTTGACACGTGTTTGATACGTGTCAACTTGGGAGGATATGTTGCTTCTTTTAAATTTTTAATGTAAAATTTTATATTTAGAAAAATTTTCAAAAATTAATATAAATTTTTAATGTTATTTGGGGAATTATCGTGTTGACGGAATATTGACAAAAATTTTCTAATTACGTGTTTTCAATTTTGGTATTTATCAAAATTTAGTGAATCTTGCTATTAATTTCGGATTCACATTTTATTTATAAGGCTTTGTTTAAAATTTCCTTTTAAAGAGTAATTAGTGATTAAATTTCCTAATACTATATTATTTTGAGAGCCTCAATCAACTGAGTCAAAAAGTTAAATTGGATACGTATCGCATTCTTATTGCTTTTATGGAGGATGGGTTATTTTAGTTATATATTTACATACACATTCATTTAAAAATATTTTATTTACATAAAATGTCTCATTTATTTAAGAAATATCTTGAGACATTTCACAACAAATGAAACATTTAATAATAATGTCGTATTTTTAAATTTAGAACCAAAATGAAACATTCATAACAAATGAGACATTTCAAATTTAGAATGAAATTTTTTTATTGTTTTATCTCTCTATGACGAATTTGGTGGTGGTGACAATAAAGAATGGTGGTGATGGTAGCGGTGGCGGCGACGGTGACAGTGGTAGTAGTGGTGGCGTGGTGGTGATGTGGTGGTGGCGGTGTGAACGATGACAGCAGTGGTGGTGGCAGTGATGGTGATGGGGATTGGTGTTGGTAGTGGTGAGGAGCGTATGTTATATTAGGAGTAATTTTGATATAAAAATATACGATATGAGTAAATGGAATATAATTTTTTTGTGAGATTTATTGGAATATAAGCCCTTTAAATAGGGCCTAGCCCCAGATCACCCTATTATAAATTGTATCATTGATGTTCCAAGTCCAGGAGCATCACACAGTATATTTCACAAACAACGATGAATCAATAAAACTTATTCCTAGGCTATTTTTATAAGAACATCACTTAGCTTTGTATACCATGCTCGGGGTAACTGTTTAAGTCTAAGAAGAGGTTTATTCAATATACACACCAATTGTTCTAATTTTTATACGAATTCCTAGGGGGATCAAGTATACTGTCTCTTCTAGTTTCTCGTGCAAACAAAAATATTTTCATATCCATTTGAAATAACTGTCAATTGCAATTGACAACAACAAATAAAAGCACCCAAACTGTGTTCATTTTTTGCAATTGGAGCGAATGTCTCCTTGTGGATAAATTTAAGTGAAGCACTTGGAAACTAATATTGATTTGTATCTCTCGGTGAATTATTAATAAAAGTAACAAAATATCTAAAATTATTAGAAGATTGAACAGAGTAGGACCCCAGAAATATGAATGGATCAACACAACCAATTTAGTAATAACATATAAAGATGGACTACAAGAAAGGAAAAAAGTAAATTTGAAAAATTGACATACTTCACAAGAACTTTAAGAAAGTTTGTGTCGCACCTCAAAACCCGGCAACAAGGTAAATCACACCAGAACATGCAATCATAACAATTATGCCTCTTTTATCTAAGAAGAATCTCATTTGAAGGGTAAAAAACATTTGAAGGGTAGACTTCCACGAATGACTCAAACCTTAACAAGATAAGCTAGAAAAATAACACCAAGAAAGTTTTAAGAAAACTAAGATTTCTTCAACTTTTCAAACCCAACATTCTTTTTTGATCAAAAGAATTTAAAATAAAAGATATAATATTCGAAAATAAGACCTCCGGGGGTTCACTCCATGCATAAGAATGACCTAAAAAGGGGTAAAAATGGATAAAAAGGGATGAGACAAACCAATATGAAAATAGGTGCCAAACATGCAAACTTCAAAAAAAAAAAAATACCCCAACAGATAGACTGCTCGATCGGTCTTTCACTACTCTTAGTGACTTTTGACTTGTAACGAGAAACCGAAAACTCCAAAACACCACTTGATAGACCGCTCAAGTTGTCCATCGAGCGGTCTAGCTCTGGACCACTTTCTCAAGCGTCAATTTAAAAATTAAACTCTCAAACAAGATTGATCTTGAACCAAGGATGCAAATAAACTTTTATAAACAACCATTTTGAAAAAAAGGAGGCCCAAATTTACAACCCAAAGATATAAATCATTTTCCAACTCATTCAAACATACTTTGAGCACAAAAACTTTAAGAATTTGAAATCCAAATATTTTGAGAGGCTATATCCTTCAACATACATACAAACCAAATAAATTTTGGCCTCTTGACCTTACCACAACGAGATACACAGTATCAAAACCTCACTTTGAACATATATAATCCCCCAATCAAAACTTAATTACATGACATCGCTAAACAAACTTTTACGACTTCTAAAAGCTAATTACAAATTCTTCTCATCCTTGAGTCAAAAATTGATTTTAAATAACGTAAGCCGGAGATCAATAAGATTCTAACAACCTATAAGAAACATGCTCGATATGCAACTTAACAATTCTATGTCAACAAACCCCAACCCAAAAATATCTATTTTTCTCATGCTTAACAGCAATCATATTCCCGTCACCAAAACAACACAACTGAGCAATTATAAATTCTCACGTTACCTTCTCTATCGGGGCATCTTAAGGCACTGATAGGCAATCCATAAGTTTTATAACTACCAACACAACCATTATCAACAAAAATGCATTGGATGTAATCCATTTCACACACATTTCACACTGTTATGGTTTTGCAACCCGACTCACTTATGCACTCTTTTACGGTCTTTCACCGAATGACAAGTACCAAACCCAATTATGCACTATTTTACGATTTTTCACCAAATGACAAGTACCTAATCCAATTATGCACACTTTTATGGTCACACCAAATGGTGGGGCACCCTTAGACTCTTTTACGGGATTAATCGGAAGGTAGGGCACCCGTTTTACGCAAGTTTTCGGTCTTTCACTAAGGAGCAATGAAAGTCCAAATTAATTCTATAACAATCTCAATATATATGTACAATATATCATCAATAATATTGGTCCCTCAACTATTACTATGGTTTTTACCTAAACACCTCATTATACACTACATGGTCAACAATTCAACTATCAAATTAATTTGCTTTCTCAATTTTCACAACGGTAATACTTGATGCTAATTTAAATGAAAAACCCCAATTCATGTATTTTTTTTTCAAATATAAACAAAACCATATATCCTTAATTTCAAACTCAATTCAAAGTTCAATTTAACCTCGCATTTAAATCCATAATTCTCAAAGAATGAAAAATCCCAAGATTTCATGACTAAAAACTCAAATTAAACCCATTTTAAACGTCCAATTATCATTTTCACTATACAAATTCAAGATTAACCCAACAAACACCACCCACCCAAACTAGGGTTTCAACCCACATATATTTTATGGATAAAACATGAAACATAATGTAATTAATTGCATATCCATCACAAAGAATCATAAAGAAGTAGAAATCCTACCATTTTGAGTTAAAAAGTGATTATCTCGAAACAAAACACTCAAACGAAAGTTACCAGACCCAATAGCCATCCCCCATATGGTAATCCACATATGTGAAGCACTTTATAATCAACCCAAGTCAATTAATCAATACATCATGTTATTCATTACAAAAGAAAAAAAAATAGAACTAGGTCTCACAGTATGTCTGGAAAAAGTAAAGATAGATTTCTATTACAAGGATGTCTAAGTGTTTGTGCCAAAGACTTAAATTTTGGACTCTCAAAGCTTGAGAGCTAGATTAAGGAGATATAGGCCATTAGAATAGATGCCTATCACAATCTTTTTTCCCTTGACTTGATCCAGAAAAGGCATAGAAGTATGAGAAAAAAATAATGTCACAATTCAAGGTATTGCTAAGTTTTTCAACCAAAAGCAATTTAGAAGGAAATGATGGAATTGGATCGTTAGGGAAAATTTCGAGTTTACCACAACTATTTACTAGTGTAAAAGACCTACTAGTAACAAATACTGAATTATCAGAACTGGCAATAAAACGAGATAGTTTTAGGACCAGTAGCACCAAAATCCATAATTCAAGTATATGTATAGGTATTAGAAGTTAATGAAAGAAAACCTTAAAGAGTACTTGAGATATGTGTAGATGATGAAGGTTCAGAAGAATGACCTATTTTGGTTAATTGATATAGAATTTTACTCAACAAGCTGATTGAGTTAGAGTTGTTACTGTTAGGAAAAATTGCCAAAATTCTAAGATTATATTTATGATTTTAGTCAAAAAATATCTGGACGGATAAAATCTAAAATAGGCTTTAGATTAAAATATTTGATATCGAACAATCGAAAATAAAAATTCGATAATACTCCCAATGTTAATTTTAGTATTATACCTTTTGAAATCTGGTTGGATGATTTCGGTTGTTGTAACAATTTTCAGTCAATGATCTATCGTGATTTTTGACTTTTAGTTAAATATTTGACACAAGCGTTCTGTTGTATTCCCGAATGTCAAACACGAATAAAGTGTGAGTTTTAATTTATTGTATTCTTCAAAACCCATCTTGATTAGGCTTAAAATTTTCAGAGAACGTGAAAACCCTACCCACCTAATCATTGACTGAATAATATGAATTGTTGCGTTAGGATTTTATAACAGCATATAAATAAGTTACAGTAGGGATATGCGAAGTAAATAAGACACATGGCGTTCAATGTAATTATGAAATTTTGCTTCAACTCAAAAGAAATTTTTATAAAAACATAAATTATAATTCATTCCACTAAAGAATTATAATTGCACTCACAGTCTTATTCTCAAAACCATAGTATTCGAGCTCTTCTTATTAAATACTTATTTATTTTTCCTATATTAAGATTACAGATACCCTCCGATTAATTTAAATTACTGATAATTATATTTAATCGGTTTCTTAAAAAAAATTTAAACCCTTTCGCTTAAGTTATTTGACTGCTGAATTATAAAATCCATCAAAAGAATTTGGCTCGTTCAAAACTTATAAGCTTCCTTAAGAGGGTATCATCAATCTCGATTTTTCGGGATGTGAATTCCATTAATAATTAATATCCACCATATAATTAATATCGTTATCCAACTCATCGGGATTTGTAGACACCCCAATCTAATCAAATCGAATCTTTGGCACCCACCTCGAATGCGCCCCAATAACGAAAGTATGAGAATCGTGCTCGAAGATACCCCCAAGCAAGCAAAATCACGAATATGGCTTGAAATCCAAAAATCTTAAAAAATCTTTAGGCCGTGACATCCCTATCCATACGTTTGCCACCTTTTTGAAAACCCTAGGACATGCCGTGTCCTTACTCTCACGGCTATAACCTTTTTGAAAATCATAAATCAAGTCGCGACTTTCTTTGTTACGACCGTTGCATTTTTGTTCAGGCTGTGACTTTTGAAAGTCATGGCTATCATTTTCACCACTATAAAGATAGCAACCTGTACTGTTCAAAAACAAAATTATAGCGGTCGTCGCTATTATCCCTTTTTGGATAGATGACAGCATCCCAGAAGGGGTTTGTATTGCTCGCCTTACCTATAAATAGGCGGTGATTCCAAGCAGAAAAAAGGCAAGACATACCTGGATACCAAAACTCTGCCCAAATACCCCTACTGGATATTCTCTTATCCATTCCATACTTTCCAAGCCTCGTTTGTGGTCTTGCTTGCTTTGGAAGAATTCTTGGAGCACGTATATTGGTTCGGAAGTATCTTATTCTCACCACCGAGGGTCTATTCGAGGTGGATATTCACACGTGGTAACCTTAGGATATCACGACTCTTCTTAAACCCTCATCTTCTTCTCCGAGGGTGTCATGGATAAGGTTTTCATTATTTTTATTTCCCGTTTACCATTCATTTCAATGTAAATATTCATTTCTTCCAAGTGTTCATCATTAATAGTATTTGCATGTCCTTTTGTTTCGTATATTTACATTTGTTTATATCATGTTTTGATGCTCACAAGCACACTGAACACATAAGACGCTTACTGAGGTTCTGAAACATACTAGCTGTAACTTTCGTATGTCACGACCGTGTGTTCTGTTAAACCCACAGTGACAGTCGTGTCCTTTTTATAGGAGCTGCTATATTGATGCCTCTTTATATGGATGGCCGCAACATTGTATTGTTACGACCGTGACATTGTTCTAAGGCCAAAAATGCAAAAAACCCTTTTCAAACCCCTCTGTTATCTTTTTATTTCAAGTTTTTACATCACTTTATTGCTCTATTTAACATTTCCTCTTTCTATGCCTTTATCTATCTTTCTGTCGGGTAATGAATGGTAGATCTAGCTTAGACCAAATGGGTCATGGTCTCTATTCTATGTACCTTCATATTCACATGATTTTGAGGTTACGTAAATGTTACGGTTGCCTTCTTTTCCATCATATTTGTCACGGTCGTCATTCCCTTTGTTACCATCGTGTAATTTTTGAGAGATCAGTAGCATTTAAATGTATTTTAGGCTTTTTGTTATTCATTTTTGATATCATGTATATTCTGTTTAGAGTTATTAGTTTGCATAGAGGATGAAGGATGACAGATTTAACCTAAAACCAATAGGTTGTGGTCTCTTTCCTGCATATCTTATTCACTTGTGCCTATTTTAAGCCACATGCAATGTATATACCCTCTCTGTACCTCCTAAAAACTATAGCCGCGACATTTATTTGTTACAGCTGTGAGATATAGTTATTCTGTTCTTCGCAGTAACCTTATTTTTGTCACGGTCGCCTATTTGTGACAATTTATGTCATGGCCGCGACATTTGTTGTTACGGTCGTGAGTTGTCTGTATGTCCAATAGCTTAAATATGGTATTTAAGTCTCTTTTTCTTATTTTGTACAACCTATTTTTAGCATGATAGGGGCTAAAACATTATTGCGTGACCCTTAGAATTTTACTTGTTCGTTTATCGCTTATTTACATATTTTTTGCCTTGCTTTGCTTAAACAATATGTGTGGCATATTTAGAAATAATAACCAAGTTGCATGGTCCTAGGATCGTAGTTAGACTTTTGTTTCATTATCTGCTTTTGTTTGAACTCTCTTTAATCTTCTATTGTATATGTTACTATTAAAAAGTTTACAACAAGAACCAACATTGATAAAGTAAAGGCCAACCTCATGGTTGGTCGAAAAAGGGTGCCTAACACCTTTCCTTTTTGTATCTTAGCCCTCGAATCCTCTTTTTCTCTAGTTACATTTTTTAAAAACCTGCAGCCGTCTTTTTATTTTTCTTGATTTTTCTCAAAAATCAAGTGGCGACTCTATTTTTTAAAAAGGATGCCCAGCTATCTTGGACTTTTATTTTAAAAAAGAAAGGAAAAAAATATTTTTTTTAAATAATAGATATTCGGTGCATGCCCCACGCACTCCCATCAAACCATTCGCAGCTTTTTCTAGCGACTCTGCTGGGCACTGATTTTTTAAATAAAATCACAAGAGGACTAAACTTGAAATGTCAATGGTTCTTGTTATAAACTGGTCAGTTTACTGTTTTAGAGCTTTGTCGAGAAAACCAGTAAGCTTTCTGGCCACATGCTTCTATAGATGTGGCAAAAAAAGTTATTGCGTACCATTTAACCATGTATTGCCCCATTCCTAGCATTATGAGGTATATTCTTGACTCTATTTAGAATGTATACTGAGTGAAGACCTAGCAGCCTTTTCATGTGCATATAAATTCTTAGAACCCATTTTTTAGGATCAATAAATCTTTTAGGGTTATGAGATTTTCTTTTTTATGGATGCATTTGTATGTGTAGTTAGCACCCCATTTAGGGTTAGTTTTTGTCTTCCCGATCCGACGTTGAGGGTGAGTTACTTCGAGTTTAGGCCCGGCTAACTAGTCTTTCGATTTACATGAGCCCTTTTAGTTTAGGACCCGGGATAATAAAGCTAAGAAAAGAAGGACCTATACGCACTTAGGCCCGATCTCCAAGAGGAGGACTCCGACATACTTATCAGTTGAGACTGCCAAAGGGAAACTCAAAACTGACAATAGCTGATATGATGAGGGTAATTCTAAAATTGCAACGGACAATCGAAGGAGTTAGTACCGCTGTAACAAATTAGGCTAGAATCTAGACTTAGTGTCAGGCTCAGATCCAAGCTTTATAGACCCAGGTTGCAAACCCTAATGCGATTGTTTCGAATGACCCTGAAGATGGTATAACAGATAACATTTGGGATGATAATGTGGGACCCAAGGGCGCCCAGCCAGCAGTTGTATAGCCCGTTCTACTGGGAATCCTAAAAATTTTGGCCACCAAGGAGTCGGTCTTGTCTAATAAGGTCGACAAATTGGAGAAGATCTTGAGGAAAGCCCAAGGGGTTGAGTACTACATGCTAGATGTTAAAGGACTCTGCTTATTCCTCAATGCTACGTTGCCCGAGAAATTTAAAATGCCCGATATGGAGAAGTTTGACAAGATCGGGGACCTGAGGATCCATTTGATCATGTATGTGGAAACTTTATCACCGATGGGTATCAGTGATCAGTTGAAAGCTCAGCTTTTTCAGCGGTCTTTGTCAGGAGCCGCTTAGAAATGGTTTCTGTCTTTAGATACTGCAAAGACGAGGACATGGGAGGACATTGCTACCGCATTTGTCAATCAGTATAACTACAACATCTAGCTCGATGTCACCACCCAAGAACTCGAGACAACTCAGCATGAGGCCAAAGAATCTTTCGTCGAGTTCTTGGCCCGCTAGAGGGCTAAGGCAGCTAAAATGACAAGTCGACCTACTGAGAAGGAGCAAGTAAAAATGGTCATGAAGAACTTGAACCTGTAGTTTCAAAAGTATCTAATCACGCAACCGTTGATAACATTTGAGCAGGTTTTTAATGCTGGAGTACATATAGAGGATGTTGTACAATCTGGGAATATTGAAAAAGGAGAACCGAGTTAAAGAACAGCACAGAAGCCATACGTCAATAATCAGAGCAATGCTGTCAATGCCGTAAGCCGAAGTTATAAAGTAAACTTGTTGAATCCTAACCCGAATTAGGCAACCTCATCTGCTCAGCCGACAGTCCAAAATCCACCCCGAAATCAAATGAGAACCTTCACACAACTCACTGTGCCTTTGACATCCATCCTGAGCCGTCTGATTTAGATGAGTCTCCTAAAACCTCTAGAGCCGGCCCTACCTCCAAATCCTTTACCATCCCAATACAATCCTGCCCAGTACTGCACCTTTCACCAGGGGCATGGACATCTGACTAACAATTGCATGCGGCTTTGACATGAGATCCAAGATTTGATTGATAACAAAGTGATCCCTCCGCCCACCGCGGTACAAAAACTAAACATTACTACTAACCCTCTTCTGAATTATGGCAATCAGCAGAATGTGAATGCTATCAAGGAGGATCAAAAAGTTATGATCCCACCAAGTTCATAGTTTTTGTAACAGAGCTGAAACCGATTACAGATTTTTCATTCAGGCAGGAGGTGTTGTGGATTGATGACGATTCTTTCAACTTGCTGATTTTCATTGTCCATGAAGAGGAAATCCCTCCCCCAACCGATGTTGAGGAAGATGAAGAAGTCAAACACTTATGGGAAGATTTGGGTCGCCTCAAGGCATTAGATGATTTGAAAGAGGTCGACATCGACATTAAGTGGCATGTCCTGACTGTCCCGAGTGATGATATAGCCTGGCACCGAGGGGCAGCTTGGTATGGGAAAGCCAACCCGAGTTTTGAAACAGAAGTAACAAGAAAAACAATATTAGAAGAAGAAGAGTTCTCTAAGGAGAAAGATAGAGAATCTTCAAAGGAAAAGGATGTTACAGTGAGAATTAGCAGGAAAAGAGTTTTCCAATCAGTACGGAAGCCGAGAAGAAGAAGGAATAGAAGGAGAAAAGTGCTCCCCAAGTGAATTCATTGGGAACCACAAGTCCTGCATTTGATCCTTCCATATACATTGTTCCTCTCCATGAGCCAAAATCGAGGACACCTCTACCTGAGGGACCTATCTCATGTTTTCTCGAATGGGGTTATTAGGAAGAGAATGACATGTGTGAGTTAGAAGAGGTCGAGCAAGAATTCACAGAAATAGAATATGATGAAGGAGAAGATGTGCTGGAATGGCACCCAATAGTCGAAGAATCATGTGACCATGGAGTCCCGTAGGAACCTTGGGGCCCTTCCCCACCATACGGTTACGAAGACCCGTTGAACGATGTCTCGCTACCAAAACTTTTTGAGCTGGAGGCTGAAATCAATGAAGAATATGATTGGTTTTTGCAGAATATAATGGGAATTAAGGAAGACATTTAGGGAAATGAAGGTGGCAATGAGGAGAATGCTAACACGAAAAACTTCTGGGCCTTCCAAGGGAAAGGATGCCCGGTGGCCGAAATTTGGGAGGTGGTTGACTAGTTTGAAGGACTTTGGGAGTCTGAAGAGCAAATAGAGTATCTGATAAGGAGCGAGAGACATTTTAAGCCCACACAACTAGAGAATGGTCAACTAAGTAAGGGCACAGAGAAACCAAGGGAGCAGGCAAAAAGAGTAGAAAGATTGAATAGTAAAGAGAAAGATATAGTTATGAAACAGCTTAAGAAGACACAAGCCAATGTAAGCATTTGGGGGTTGCTTGTGGCATCCCACAAGCACCGACAGGCCATCCTAAAAGCCTTGAACAGCGTGGACATACCAATTGATTGGAATACTCACACCCGAGAAATAGTCTAGTGTTATTGCCTTCAGTGACATGGATTTTCTAGTGGAAGGGCCATCCCATAATAAGTCGTTACATCTAACTGTCAAATGTCTATGGAAATACATACCGATTGTTCTGGTCGATAACGGCTCTGCCCTCAGCGTATGCCCATTGCGAACTGCTTACTGCTTAGGATTGAAGACGCAAGACTTCAAGCCGAGTGCACATAGGGTACGAACATATGATAACACACAAAGAGATGTCTTGGGATTTGTGACTTTCACTGTAACAGTGGGAGCCTTGAAAAGTAGTTACGTCCTTGATATACCAGCATCATTCAATCTGCTACTGTGAAGGCCATGGCTACACGACCCATTGATTAGAGTCGTTACGTCCACCCTCCACCAAAAGGTAAAATTAATCAAAGATGGAGTAATTATCACTATACTGGGAAAAACTAACTTGTCAACCACGCTTAGCGATGCTATCCCACTTTTTGAGATCCAATATAGGGAGGAGAATTTTTTGCTAAACGGGTCTGATTTTGACGAAACCAAGGCCGTACAAATTCTAAAAAATGATGAAGGAAACTATGTGAATCTGAGGGTCATAGCCATAATGAAGGAAATGTCCTACTTTTCAGGCATGGGATTAGGTAAGCATCTGCAAGGGATTTCAGAGCCGATCCCAGTAAATCACAATCTCCATGGATACGGACTGGGATACAAGCTAAAATTGGAAAAATCAAGCATTGGGACGTATGGGCCAACGCTCAATGGCCATTTCATAAAAGAAGGGGACGATTCCTTTACTGCGGGTTCCTCGAACCATGGATAAAAGAAAAGACAAATAAGAAATTGTCAGGGCTGGAGATCTTTTTTAGCCATCAGCTATCTGACAGAGATGAAGAAGTCGAGATTTGGCAGTTGGGTTTCGCTTGAAAGATGCACGCAGATTGGGCAGATCTTTGTGAATAAGGAGATTTAGGGTCTTTCTTCAATGAAGAGATGGCCCAAGTGCGTATAGGCAATGATGACGAGGACGAGGACGTGCTGATGATGGAAGTTAACGCGCTTGCAGATCACACCTCACTTATCATGGATGCAACTAAAATAAAAAAGAGTAAGTCTGTTGAGTCTTTTTTTATGCATGATGTAACAAATGAGTTGGAGTCTGTTGAATCTGTTTTTACCGAGTCGGTTAACGCTGAGTCTGCCGGGAATACATCTGTTGGCATCCCGAGCCCTTTCTGTTTTGAGTCTCAAGGTGTAACCTCTTTTGAAATCAATGAAATAAAATAAGACTTTACTTATTTTGCTGTGTCTTAAATATTGTCTTGATTTCGAAAGTTTTAACGAATTCGAGGAGGATATCCCCAAAGAATTAAAATTTTTAATCGAAAAGAAAGAAAAAATGCGAGCTAAGCCTATAACTGAAGAAACTATTTCAATAAATCTTAATAATAAAAATACTTCACAAATGGTTCAAGTTGGTTCCACACTATCTTTAGAGGAACGTGAAATACTATTCTTTTTATTAAAGGAATTTAAAGATGTTTTGCATGGTATTACGAAAATATGCCTGGCATAAACCCCGACATTGTAGAATACCAAATCTCTTTGTACCCTAATGCCAAACCCGTCAAGAAAAAGTTGAGAAGGATTAGGCTAGATTGAGCGCTCAAGATCAAGGAAGAAGTTACCAAACAGATAGACGCTGAATTCCTCATGGTCACAAAGTACCCGAAATGGGTCGCTAATATTGTTTCAGTATCGAAGAAGGATGGAAGGATCCGAGTATGTGTTGACTTTTGAAATCTTAACAGGGTTAGTCCAATCCCCCATATAGACGTATTGGTAGACAATACCGCCAAGAACGTGCTATTATCTTTTATGGACGGATTTTCAAGGAGTAACCAGATTCTGATGTCTCTAGAAGACTAAGAGAAGACTACCTTCACAACACCTTGGGACACCTACTGTTATAGAGTCATGCCATTTGACTAAAGAACGCGAGAGTATCCTACTAAAGGGTTGCTACACGACATGATACACAAGGAGGTAGAAGTATATGTGGATGACATGATCGTAAAATCCAAAACTCGTTGCTGCACTAAGAAAATTCTTTGAGCGGATCAGAAAGTACAGGACGTGCTTGAACCCTCAGAAGTGTGCCTTCAGAGTTACAATAGGAAAAATGCTCGAATTCATGATCACACAGCGAGGCATAGAGGTAGGCCCTTCAAAGATCAAGGCCATTCTCGAGATGCCTCCCCCAAAGGCCGAGAAGAGTGTAAGGAGCTTCTTGGGAAAGATTCAGTTTATCAATCGATTCATCGCCAAGCTAACCACTACCTGTGAACCCTTATTCTGACTCTTAAAAAAAGGGACCAAATTTTAGTGGGATCAACGGTGTCAGGACGCTTTCGAAGTCGTATAAAAGTAACTACAAAATTCTCTAATTTTGTCACCACCAGAACCTGACAATCCTTTGATACTATACCTATCAGTGACTGATTCAGCAGTGGGGTGTATGTTTGCACAGGAAGACGATGCCAAGATAGAAAGAGCTGTCTACAACTTAAGTAAAAAGATGGCCCCATGCGAACATTGTTGGGCGCTAGTGTAGGCATCCAAGAAGTTACATCATTACATGTTAGGATATCGGGTTGTTGTGATTTCAAGGATAAACCCACTCAAATACCTTTTTTATAGGTAAGCATTGACAAAAAAGTTAGCCCGGTGGTTGCTGATGCTAGCCGAGTTTGATTTGTATTATGTCACGAGGAAATCAGTAAAAGAGAGAGTCGTCGTTGAGTTCTTAGCCAACCACCTTATCAATGGAGAAGAAGAGCCAAAATTTGAGTTTCCTGATGAGCAGGTGCAGAAGATTGAGAAGGATCAGTGGACCCTCTTTTTCAAAGGAGGCTTAAACCAATACCGTTAGATACTCCTTGTCACTCCTGATGATTCTCATATTCCTTTGGCTTTTAAGTTGAGTTTTGAGGTCACTAACAATTAGGTCGAGTACGAAGCTTGCTTAACCGGATTGGAAGCCACTTTAAAACTAGGGGCAAGAAAGTTGGAGGTTATAGGAGACTCAGCTCTAGTCGAATTCCAGGTGAACGGAGAGTGGAAGGTTAAAGAAGAAAAGTTGGTTCAATATCACCAAGAGCTCGAGCTAATGATCCCCTGCTTTGAAAGCGTGGTATTCATTCATGTTTGGAGATTACAGAACAAGTTCGTCGATGCCTTGGTTACTCTGGTATCGATGATAGACATACCCCTGGATAAGGAGCCTTTGAAAATTCAATAAAAGAATGTACCTGCGATCAGCAACATCGCTATTACCCAAGAAGCCAATGATGGGTTACCATGGTATCACGACATTTGGAATTTCATCAAGAAGGGAGAATATCCAACCCGAGCTAGTAAAAATGACTAGAGAGCTATCAGGAGACTTGCTGCACAGTTCGTAATCTGTGGGGGAAAACTAGACAAAAGAGGATATGTAGGAGTCAACAAGCTTTTGTCGACACGGAAGAGAGACGCGAGGTAATGAGAGAAATTCATAGAGAAGTTTGCGGACCTCACATGAGCGGGATGATGCTGGCTAAAAAGATCCTGCGCCAAGGATATTTCTGAATGATCATGGAAGCAGGCTGCCATCAGTTTGTCCGGAGGTGTCCAAAGTGCCAGATCCACGCAAACCTCATGCATGTATCGCCATCTCAGCTGTATAACATGACCTCGCTCTGGCCATTCTCAATTTGGGGAAACGACATCATAGGGAAGGTTACACCCAAGGCATCGCAAGGACACGAGTTTATTCTCGTGGCAATCAATAACTTCGAAAAATGGGTCGAGGTTGCCTCTTACTCAGTCTTGAAAGCTTCCCAAGTATCTAGGTTCATCAAGAAAAATCTCACCTATTGGTATGGAGTCCCACATGAAATAATTTCCGACAACGGTTCTCACTTTTAAGGAGAAGTTTTAGACCTCTTAGAGGAGTATCAGATTGTCAGCCACAAATCTTCGCCGTACAGACCGCAAACCAATGGAGCTATGGAAGCCACAAATTAGAATCCGAAGAAGATCTTACAGGTAACGATAAAATGAAGCAAGGATTGGCCGAAAAAGTTACCATTTGCGCTTTGGGGATACCGAACATTTATTAGAACTTCTACTGGCGCAACACCCAATGCCTTGGTCTACGGAATGGAAGTAGTTCTGCCCATAAAATTAGAGGTCCCGTATCTAAGAGTAATAGCTGAAAGAAATATCCCCGAGTTAGAATGACAAAGGGATAGGTTCGAAGAGTTGCTCCTTTTTTACCGAAGGAGGCTCAGAGCCCTATTCCACGTTCAAGGATATTAGAGAAGGATAACTCGAGCATTTAACAAGAAGGTTAAGTCCCGAAACTTGAAGCAAGGTAGCTTAGTCCACAAAGAGATCAGAGCTCCCATTTTTTATCCGAGAGGCATGTTCAAGCTTAATTGGGCCGAACCCTATCTCATCAAGACCTTGATGTCGGGAGGCACTGCCATCCTTATGGCTTTGGACAAAAATATTTTCTCGACACCCATCAACTCAGACTAGCTTAAAAGATTCTACCTTTGATGAAAAAGCCCGCAAAAGAAAAGCATCAATACTCGAGTGTAACCTGAGCCTCGAACTACGTCATGGCCTAATTCTCTTCTTCGGGATACATAGGTAGCTTCTGTCAGAAGTTCGGCCCAAATCTTTATTCAGAATTTCTCCTTTGTATTCATGTTTTAAATAGTTGATCAATGCAAAGGCATGTTTTAAGTTTCTCTAATAAAAAGATTATGTTGTAAAAATTGATTTTTTTTATAAAAAAAAAGGAAAAAGGAAAAGCCATCGTAAACCAAAAAGTAAAGAAACTGTTGTTAATGAGTTTACCGATACAATTTTCAAAAGATATAAAAGAGGCTCGCAAGCCCTCATCCTACAAAAAAAAACTAAAAAAGAAAACAAGTAAAATATTAAGGTACAGCAAAGCAAGATCAAGTCCTCATTCTTTTTGCATCCCCTTCTTGCCCTGCTCGATGCTCTGCCTTCATTTGCATCCATGCCTTGTAACTCGCAGATAACCCACCGTAAAAACACTACCAATCGGTATCCTTAGTCGAGAAGACCAAGCCCGCTGATACTGACCTAGGAAAGGAGGCCGATGAGGGTGACTGTACAGATGGCTCACAAAAGTCTCAGGACAGATCTGGGTACGCCCGAACTGCCAAAGAATGCGATAAGAATGATAGAAGGTGGCAAGCTTCAAGACGACCAACATGACCCCCAAATGGCCCACAGTTGCAATAGTCATGAAAGATATCTCTATCCAAGGGTATAGCCAGGAAATGTCCTCCCCAGTTAAAGAACTCAGGTCATCCCGCCAAGTAGCCTCGGTGGAGCATAGTCGATAAACCTGGCAACGAATGAAGGACTTCGCACTATAATTGTCAAACGTAGGTTTCTCCAACAAATTCACCTTCTCCATCTGCCAAAACTGAGAGGAACAAAAAAAAAAGAGCTAAGTGGAAATATCTGAGAGAATAACGAAAAATGAGAGCTGAGCAGAAAAATCTGAGAAAACATAGAAAAATGAGAGCTAAGTGAAAAAACTCAAGAGCAATAAAACAAAAGGAGAGTTTAGAGACTACCTGCAGCAGGAGAGCACTACCGGCAAAATAAAGGGCAACCACAGTGTGGACTGCATCAAGACCCAACAATGTCTCGGCAAGAACCAATAGGACAGGATCTCGGCCCTCGTAGATTTGATGAACCACATCTACCAAGGAAGTTCTAGCCCGCCCGTCTGAAGGTCCCATGAGGAAGCAAGCCAAAAGATAAATGCAAAGAGCATACCTGCGATGAAGCTGAAAAGATAAGTCTCTAAGCGACCCCCAAGTCCCAAAGCGGTCCACGATCCGAGCCATATCGAAAGATCCATCGTAGATAATAATAGAAGCCTCACGTTTGGAGTAACTACAGAGCTGCATCAACCTATCCCTAAGAATCAAGAAAGACGTAGGAACTATGACCTTTTCTCGGCCCGAGATCACCAGAATGATCGGAAATTCCTCCACAGTCAGATATAACTCCTCAACACCAAAATGGAATACATAAACCTTGGGATCTCAGAACTGGACTGTTCCTCTCAGAAGATGCCAATAAACCCTCAAGGATCGCATAGAAAACAGAGCATCCAAATCAAAGTTGAGAAAGTTTTGATGCTCAACCGGGGAAAAGTCATTCATCCAAGCCGACAGAAAATTGCTATAAGAGTGGGCCATGAAGGATATAAAGAGAATACAAGATATCCAGAACAGTGGGGTCTGGAACAGATGCCCCCTTTTTTATAAATTCAAAAATGGAGGGAACCCACAGAATTTACTCCAAGTTTCACGCCAAAACACTTTGTTGGGGCCGTCATCTTATTCCTACGACTGTCGCTTTGTAACCTAACAACCGTCATATTTTCATCCCAAACCTCACGGTCAAGATACCCATAATCCAGGTCGTGAACTTTTCTCCATAAACGTCCAGGCCACCATATCCAAACCAAACGGCAGCAATATTCTCTCTCACGACCGCCATATTTTTTTGTGCAAAAATTTTTGGCAACCTATTCTCATTTTGCCAGCATGCCCAAAACTGAAGTTGTACACTTGTTAGCAACTCGCAACAAGAAGAGCAGTTCACATGACAAAATCACATCTCATGAGTCATACATCATGCATAATCAAAGTCTAAGCATTCAAAAGTAATTTTCATATCATAAAAGAGTCTAAGCATCCATGATAATTAAAAATGTGTAAACCACAAGGCACAAAGGCCCAACCCATCAAAGGTAAAAGTAATATGCGTATGTGTATGATGTGACATGCATGCCAAGAGAAAAAGAATCAAAGGCACGCAAGCCACATCAGTATATCTGTGTAAAATGTCAAAGAGCAGTATGTCTGTATCAGTGTGTGCCAAGGCAGTATATCAATGTGGATCAGTATGTATCTGTGCAGCATGTGGTAAGGCAGTGTATCAGTACAGTGAATCAGAGTAGTGCGACAGTGTGATCATAACAGAGTATCAGAATGTATCAGATAGGCATGCAGGCCTAGAAAAGAATAAGCACGCAAGCCTCTAAGAACCCAAAAAAAAAAAAGAATTCCTCAACAGCATGGTAGATTAGAAAGATCACTCCCGTCAGGTCTTTTTCCCCCGAACTACATAGCCTTCCTAGAACAACTCTCCGGATGTCGACCCGGTCTCCTTTACCTCCTCTAAGCTATCAATAGTCTATGTAACACTGGGAGTTTGAGCCCGGGATGAAGAACCAGCAACAACAAAAGCAGAAATCCAAGCAAAAGGTGCTGTTAGGGCAGTAGGTGCTGTGCGACCACCACGAGTCCTCGGTCCTCAGCCACGCCCACGCTGAAAAAAGAAAAAGGGCCATAACAACTAAGGCAGATAAATATGAGCAGAAAGAAAAAAGTGCAAGAACATAAATAAAAGATAAAAAGTACCGCAACGCGGCCACCCCAAAGAGCAGGAGGCTTCAAACCATGGGCCCAAAAAGTTGCGTCCCAGCAGCGGACCAATACCCTTAACCAAGTGATCAGGCGAAGGGACTGGTCACACCACTCCCGAGGCATCTGTCAAGAGAAGAACCAAATCAGAATCAGCCAAATACGAGAATCGATAAGGGTATAAGAATCAGTGTAGTCGAATTATCACAGTTAGGTATAAAAAATAATACGAAGAGCAAGAGGAATGATGTTATACCTGCTCAGCGCCATGGAGAAGGAGAATCTCTGGGGCCACTGGCTTAGGAATCCAGATCTGATGTAGAGTCCCGTCCACAAAGGTGTCCCACATCCAGGGGAGCTCAAGATGAACAAGACTTGGGGCAGCGGGAAGAGGACCCCACACTACAGCACAAGCATCTATGGCAGGTATGAGCTTCTCTTGGGCAAAAATCATGTAGTGACGATCCTTGCCCTCAATCAACGTGGCAGCATCGAGGCCCACCATAGCCCGGATGATCTCGACCGTACGAAGGGTATTGGTCTGATGCATCCCCATTGGAGGCGTCCTCGGGATACGAAAATGATCATACCCCAAGAACTACTGAACAACGCGCTCATCGAGGTACCACTCCCTGCAAAATGGCCCCTCAAACAAGACGTGGGTCCGAGTGACCTCACGGCTTCGCATCAAATCAGCACCAGCTCGCTCCTCCATGCCCATCCAGATGTCCCAACGAACCTAAAAGTCAAAAAGGAAACATGTCAGTGAGTAGTATGTATGCAAAAAATGAGAAGTGAAAAAGAATAGAAGCATGAGTAACTTACCCGGTCTGGAGTGAGGCTGTCTAGGAAAAGGTGATCATCATCCAAATCCTTTCCACCAAGCTTTGTACCCCAATGGTCTCTGGCCCATCGAAGTGCCCAGGGAATCACGAGGGGCTCGTCACAGGAGTTCATTGGCTGGCGCATTCCCAGGAACTCGTAAGCCCAGAGCTGCAGAAAATTAAGAGAAGCGTCAGTACAATTGAAATAGATATGCCGATATGGAAATGGAAAAAAAGCGTAGAAAGCAGAGAAAGCAGATATACCTCCCATATGCATCAATACCCATCGACGCTCAGATTAGAGGAGCTTGTGGCCGCGCTCATTTACCCGTACAAAGTGACCAGTTCAGCTCCTCCCCAGTCATAAGAGCTGATCTGGTCCACCACCACTATGGTGGTGAGGTAGTGGTGGTGCACCCTATTCTCTAAGTTCGAGAATAAGGATATCCCGAACATATGGAGAAGGAATGCACGTGCCACCCACTCGAAGTGGTAGACCTCGGAGCATACAAAATGGCAAAAAGTCATCTTTAGCCACGTATATCGTATGCTCCTCATGTCGATGAAAGGGGGCACGTGGCCGAGAAGTTGCAGAAGAGCCTCGGGCTCCGGCAGATATCTGGATCGAGCGAGATCGGGTCGCCACCCACCCACCTGAATCCCGGTGATGAGAGAGAAGTCAAGAGGAGTAAGGGCCACCTCAAACTTGGGAAGGTGGAAGGTGTTGGTGCAATCCCACCACCTATCTGTCAAAGCTGTAAGGGTAACCCGGTCATTGCTGGTCCCCTCTAGCGTGGTGATGAAGCTACTGAAGCTAGCCCGATCAGCAATCTCTCAGCTACGACGTGGGAGCACTGTGTACCAAGACGTCGAAGGATCTGCCAAAATCTCGAATGCGATGTCACCCCTGAAACAAAACAAAACAAATAAATCAGTGAACAAAAAAACAATAATGGAATCAACAAAATAACAAAAATGAAACGTACAGAAATAATGACGGGATCAAAATCAAAGTACGTGACAAGATGACTGAAACAAACTAACAATAATCAGAACAAGAGCAAAACGAGACTAAAAAAAAAGGGGCCAAAATTTCACTCATTAGTTCGAAAACCAACCAACAACGACTCAACTCGATCAAAACCAATTTTGCTAAGATCCAAGTTCAAGTTTACAAAAACCCAACATCGCTTATACTTTCATTTCAAAATTCAATCTAAAACCCATTTGACGTTTAAATTCAACTCAGATCAAAATCCAAAAGAAAGTTTAAAAATTCAATTTCCTTTCAACATTGCCCCTAATCTACCTCTAGCTTAACCTCGAAAAACTTAAAATGGTAGATTCAACCAAAATTGCATCTCAACAAAGAATACAAAAAAAAAACCAATTTCAAACTTGACCCAACCTAGTCTAAACCCCATTTGGCCCCGTTTTCAAAAGCTAACCAATTCAAAACTTTAATCCTGAATAACGTCCTAACTCGCTAGTTCTGTTTCTCCATCCAAACCAGCCCCTTCCAAACCCACGTTCTAACAATTTTAATACGTTCCCAATTCAGTTTAGCCCGACATCTACCCAGATTCACCTCCAAATTCAAAATTAATCCTAACTCAAATTCATCCAATCTATGCATATTTGATCGTAGGTTCATCCAAAAAGAAACTATCAAGATTCAAAAACTCCAGTTTAAACCAAGATTCACTCGAAACTCATCCAATCTCAAGATTTGAATTCATATCCAAAACTCGTTTTATTCAAAAACTAAGAGTTCTTCTCAAATCATAACCCACTCAATTCGTGTTCAATCCAAATCCTAACATGGTATCCATTTTTAAATCCAAATTCAAACAAGCCCCGCTTCTTCGACATAATCACACTTCAAACCAAGTCCAACCCAAGCCCGATAATCGAATCCTCCTTCAAAAATCCTCAACCAAAATTCCAAATTTGTTCTACCTAAAGTCCATTCTTATCCAAATTCAAAAATCCATTTTATTTTAACCAAAATTACAAGTTTGTTCAATCTAAAGTTTGTTCTCATCCAAGTTCAAAAGTTAAGTCCAAGAGCAAAGGTCTATCCAATCCAAACTATAGTCTAACCTATTTAAGTCCAACATTTTAAACCAAGTCTCAACTCCAGTCCAATTTCAATCCCGAACACCGAACCAATTCAACTCAAACATTCGATACAATTCAATATTCAATTCAAATTCAAAGCTCGATCCCATTCAATCGAATATCAAAGTAACCAAAAGTTTAAACGTCCAAACAAACAGAAAAGCAAGCAACAAATTCAAGTTTTCAACTTACCTCGAGGTTCTGGGCTAAGAGATGATTCTCGTTATGCCGAAAAAGGATCTCACACTCTGCTATGACATCCAGAAGAATGAACTTCTTCATAGCTACTTTTCGCAACCGATGAAGAAGAGGGATGTAAGTCCAAGCATCAAAATGCACCAGCATGCCCGGCACACCCCCTCCCTCGAGTAGGATATCCTCGTCCCCATCGCCACCTACAACACCGCCGGCACCCCCATTGTCACCTCCTCCAATAGCACCACCTCCACTACCACCGGCACCACCCTTGTCACCGACTAAGCCAAAATTGCCCCCCACTAATGCGGAGAAAACCAAAGAGAGGAAGAAAAGAATAAACATCTTCGGAGAGATCAAGAGAGAGTGAGAGCTTAAGAGAGAGATCGAGATAGAACAAGAAAGAGTCGAGTGAGAGAGAGAGAGAGAGTGAGAGCTCGAGAGAGATAGAAAGAGAGCTGAGAGAGAGAGTGAAAGCTCAAAAGAGATAGAGAGAGAGAGAGCCGAGAGAGAGAGATGACAGGAAAAGAGAATGCCAAAGCTTCGCACGAATGTTTTTTTCGAACTGTCTTAAAACTTATGTTCTGCTATCGACCTCATGGCCTTGAGGTCCGTCTCTTTTAAAATTGGCGGCCATCACAATTTGACCCAGGCCGTAACCTTACTTAATAACGGCCGTACCTTTTATCCAAACGTTTCTCAAGGCCGTAAACTTTATATTCAGGCCGCCATCTCCTTTGGAAAAAATAGTACAGGTCGTGACATACAAAAGTGGCGGCCACTATTTTGTTTTGAGCTTTCCCCTTTGTTTGGACCTTAGAACTCTCCCATGTTGGTTTTGAACAATTGAAGGCTCTATTAACCCTTCTTTACGATCTAGTGTTAGGGTTGGTATACTGAAAATCATATTTTTTGTATTTAATTTTATTTTAATAAAATTAATTTTCTATTTTATGAGAATTTTTATGAGCAATATATGTGTATCATTTCTTTAATGTTATGCATGAATGTTCGAAATTCTGTAGGGTAAATTACACTGACCTCTCTTGAGATTTCTGACAAAAATAGAAACCTCCCTTGTGGTTTCAAAAATATCACTAACCTCCTCTCAGATTTAATTTTAACATCAAATAGACCCAACCGTCAAAATTTTTAACAAAAATCACCCTCACAACCTCAAAACCGCCCCCAAAACCACCCTCAAAATCACCTCCACCCCGAAAACCACCCCCACACACCAAAAGCCACCTCCACACCTCAAAACCACCGACCGCTTCCCTCACCGCCGACCCCCATACCGTTGTCCCTCTCTTTGCTCCCTCCCTCTGCTCTCTGCCCCCTCTCTCTCTTTGCCGTCTCTCTCTCTCTCTGATGGGGTCGCGATCGGCGGCGGTGAGGGAGGTGGTCGGTGCTGGCGGTGAGGGAGGCGGTCAGTGCTGTTTTATAAATTGGTTTGTTGTTTTAGCTCCACCACCTCCACAAATCCCCCCCAAATCAGACCCACCTGATTTTCTTCCCAATCGCCGCCGTCATCCGACACCAACGGCGGAGTTCTTCCACTTCCGCCTCTTGAAGAAGAAGAAGAAGAGGAAGCGGTGAAAGAAGTGCTCTTCGAAACTCCCATCCCCAAACCACCAGTTTGTCTGATACCAAACGACAATGGGAAGAAGAGGAATCTATAAAAGACTGTGGCTGAGGAAGAGAAGATCGAACCAACGGTTGTGGTTAAACCCGCTCAAGAGACGATCTCTGAGGTGTCTGAGCTTTCAGAAATGTGTAGTTTCAGAGAGAGAGAGATGATAGAGAGGAGAGAGAGAGAGACGATAGAGAGAGAGTGCAGAGAGCAAAGAGTGAGAGCAAAAAGAGGGGCGGCGGTGTGGGGGTCGGCGGTTGGTGGCGGGCGGACGGTGGTTTTGAGGTCTGGGGGCGATTTTTGGGGTGTGGGGGTGGTTTTGCGGGTGGAAGTGGTTTTGGGGGTAGTTTGGGGTGTGGGTGGTTTGGGGGGTGTTTTGTGGGTGATTTTTGGGGTATATGGTGGTTTTAAGGGCGGTTTTAGAATTGTAATTGTGGTTTTCGTTAAAAATTTTAATGATTGGGCCCATTTGATGTTAAAATTAAATCTAATGGGAGATTAGTGATATTTTTAAAACCACATGGGAGGTTTCTGTTTTTGTCAGAAACTTCAGGGGAGGTCAGTGTAATTTACCCTTATTTTATTGTTGGGCATTTGTTTTTAAATATGTGCACAAATTTTAAATATGTAATATTATTTTAATTTTTTTTTAAATTAACTTAAGTTGCACACGCAATGTGTGTGCTCGAGCG
>JAOTRH010000008.1:10443308-10463939 GCA_034768845.1 Heliamphora exappendiculata | reverse complement strand
TTACAGCAATCATATCTAAACTAAAATGAAAACTAAAATATACAGCCAAATATACAGCTAATCTGATCTGATTGACACAAGGAACCTTGCTCCTAGTTCATAAGGATTGATGTACACTAGTATTCGGGAGAGTGAGCTTCCTCTGTTATAGAAAGAAAATTTCGGTTTTATAATTACATTTCAGAGAATTGGGCTGTGATTGTGATAGTAGTGGAAATGTAGCTAGGCACTTATGCATTCTAGCATTACCGGGTACCGATAAATTAGGTCATCTATTTCACTTTCTTCAACTCCTGGCACATTGTCATGGCAATTGGTTAGTTTTTGACATTGAATTTAGAGGGTGGGATATTATTCTAATAGTCTTCATGCTCGGGGTTAATTTGTTTAAAAGCATCATGGTATTAAATGCACTTGGTAGGGTAAGGAAACCACAGGAGCATGAGTTTCTCAATGAATTAGGAAAATACTTAGTGGTAATGATTTTCTTGGTTCTTTAAAGGTTTACCAACATGGGGTCTCATGGATGCATGAGGCTTAGAGGTGTCACATCACGTTCAAGAAGTATGGTATAGGATGAAATCATAAAACCTATGGAAAAGTTTGTGGAGTTTCAGTCTTAATGCAGTGGGGAAGTATCTGTTCAGAGAGTGAATTTGCTTGAATTGATTCCGCATTAGAAGTTTGTGAGCAGATCCGCTATCAATATAGCTGAGGAGACTTGGGTGGTATTGGGCTTGATATTGCCAACGATTTGTTATATAAATAGGTGAAAGTTCTTTTCCATTATGTATAGGATTAATTGTTTTACTGATGGTCGGTTCAACCTCTGATCAAAAAGATATTTTTTTGTTTTATTTTATCTCTTCGATGAGTTTAGTAATGAACATAACGATTCTATTGTTCCAATGAAGAGATGAACCTATGATTAGTTTTTTTGAAAATTTTTTGTTGATGTAAAAGAAGAGAGATTAGAAAAATAAGGGAGTCAAAACCCTAGAGTTAGTTCATCTAACTATTTATATTAAATAAGAGGGATGGTACAATGACATAAATAACTCTTAACACTCCCTTCAAACTGGTGCATATATATCATAGGTGTCTAACTTGCGACAAATGTATCTCACTCGGAAACCACACAAAGGCTTAATAAATAAATATGCTAACTAATTCACTGACTTAACATGATTTGTACGAATTACCCTCTATACTAACTTCTCCTAAATAAAGTGACAATCAATTTCAATATGTTTCATTCTCTTATAAAATTTTGGATTATATGCAACGTGAACTGCAGTTTGATTATCACATAACAATTCATAAGACAAGAATGCTTAAATCCATGTTCTTCTAATATGTGTTTCAACTAGATCAGCTCACAAGTAGTACAAGCTACTCTTCCATGACACCAAATTACCTTCAACAAATATATAGTAACCAGTAGTTGACCTCCTATCAGAGGGACATCTAGCCTTATCTGCATTTGTATAGCTTTTAATCTGAGTATGTCCACGAGTCTGGTATAACAAACTCTGACCTATGGCACTTTTGAAATACCTCAAAATGCGCATAATAGCATCCCAATGATTGGTCCGCAGAGCAACTAGAAATTGACTAACCACAGCTACGACAAAAGCAATATTTGGTCCGGTAACAGTTAGATAATTTAGCTTTCCAACCAATCATCAATATCATCCTGGATCTTCATCAACCACTAATTTAGTATTAGGATCCATAGGAGTGTCCATAGGTTTTGACCCTAAAGTTTCTATTCACCCAGCAAATAGAGAACATATTTTCTTTGAGATAGAGTAATGCCATGACATGAACTAGCCACTTCAATTGCCTAAAAAATATCTCAACAGGCCCGTATCTCTTTTGTATGAAACTTGGCCTGCAGGAATGATTTTAATTTTTGAATGTCACTGTTGTCATCATCTGTAATTATAATGTCATCTACATACACAATCAACAATATCATGCCAGTTGCAATATGCCTGTAAAATACAGAATGATCTACACGTCTCTGAAGACCGAAACTAGTCATAACATCGGTAAATCTCCCAAATCAAGCTTGAAGGGATTATTTGAGCCCATACAATGACTTCTTCAAATGACACACCAACTCTAACTCCCCCTCAGCAACAAACCTTGAAGGTTGCTTCATATAAACCTCTTCCTGTAATTCACCATATAAGAATGGGTTCTTCACATCCAAGTAATGTAAATGCTCAAAATATGTGGCAGAAAGAGAGATGAAAAGACAAACTGAAGCAATCTTAGCGACTGGTGAGCAAGTTTTAGAGTAGTCTAAGTCCATAAATTTGGGTATACCTCTTGACAACTAGATAGGCTTTAATCTATCAACAGTGTCATCAGGCTGAACTTTGATGACTTACACTGAACGACAATAGACCGTTGATTTTCCCGAAGGAAGAGGCCATTTCTTCATCCATAGCACACCTCCAACCGTCATAAGATAAAGCATCTGCAACGGACTTAGGCAGAGAAGCAGAGGATAATATAGAAACAAAAGAAAAATATGAAGGAGATAAATGAGCATATGAAACAAAATGAGAAATAGGATGGGAAGTACACTACCGCTTACTCTTTCAAAGAACAATGGGGAGATCTAAATCAAGCGGTGGAGAAGCACTCGGTGGTGAGAAAACTGATAGTGGAACAAGTGAGGCAGAACGAGCATTATCTGAACATGTACGATGAGTGTAAACTTGCAAGTAAAGTCAAGAGAGAGGTTCTGTAGAAGGAGCTAAAAAGGGGACTAGGAATGGGAAGAGGAAGATCATGAACAAGATCATATGAAGAAAGATGTGCAAAGTAATGAGTGGACTCAAATAAAGTAATATCTCGGTAAACAAAGAATTGACGTAGCGTAGGGTTGTAACTTCGATAACCCTTCTGAGTATAAGAGTATCCTAAGAAAATACATTTAAAGGATCAAGAATCAAATTTATCACGCCCTGAAGCAAGTTGATGAACCAAACAGACACATCCAAAAATGTGAGGAGGCAAATCGAAAAGCGGATTATGCGAGTGAGCGATTTGACCTTGAAGGATAAAGGAGGGCATGCACTTGATTTATGTAACAATCAATAAGAACATCACTCTAAAACACGTTTGGGAACATTCATTTGAATTAACGGAGTGCAAGCAACTTTAATTAAATGTCATTTTTGCGTACAACTACTCCACTTTGTTGTGGAGTATAAGAGTAAGATGATTGTTGCATCTTGATGGAGCATGCTCAAGTGAGTCATAAAAGAAGTAAAGGGATGAGAAAAATATTCTTTGGGCTTATCATTGCGAAGGATACATGCATGGATATTAAGTTGAGTCTAAATTTTAGTACAAAAGGCACAAAAAAAAATAGTAAAGGAAAATAAGGGAGATAAAAAACTGAAGATAAAGAAAGAGAAAATGTAGGTTGGACGTGCTAATGCCTTTAACTGAGACAATAGAATCATTTGCTAAAGTAACACATGGTGAAGATGATGAAGATTGGAAGTGAGAAAAAATGTGAGATATACCTGACGCACGATAAGTGGCTCCAAAGTCGATGAACCATGGTTAGAAGTGGAAGAAGTGGGCAGACAAGTAGCAAAAATATCTTTCTGGGCTTGAGATGCAACGGGAAGAGATGCTTGATACTGAAAAAATTTAAGAGTACTCCTCAGACACAACCAGAGTTTTTTCTTTAGCTTGAGTAGAAGATGATGCATAATCAACCGGGTCAGATGCCACATAATTAGCATTCGGAGGGGTCTACCAACTAGATCCCAACATGTCTCTTGAGTGTGATTGAGTAAACCACAATTGGAATACTGACAACGTGGACCTTTACTTTGGTCACTGTGACCACCACGAGAACTATCACTACGACCACCTCAAGAACAACTACTTCCTCTGCCATTACTATAACCATTGGACTGGTCGCTTCTGTGTTGTGTAACTAGAGCTAAACGATTAGAGCTGTCATAAGAAGAACCACTAAAACCCTGAGAACTGTCCCGAGAAGTAGTGCGTAAGATTCTAGAATATATCTCGACAAAAGAAGGAAGCTCAGTTCCGGTGAAAATTAGAGACCAAATAGGCTCAAATCTAGGCCTCAACCTAGCCAAAAATCTCATCACAATCAATCGTTTTCATTGCTGTTGCATTTTGCCAGCATCATTTGTGATGAGAAGAACCACATGTAACTTTTCATAAAGTCTCTGGAGTGCCGTAAAATAATCTGTAATAAACTACTCATCCTATTGCAATTGAAAGTAATCAACTGAAATGCTATACATACGAGTAAGATTACGGTAATATAATATTTGAACGTACTCCCAAATCTATTTGCAAGTGTCAAGACGAGTACACATATCGTCAATATGTGACTCTATTGAATTCCATAACTTAAAAACAATATGAGCATCCTTTTACTCTCATTCAGGCTTCTTCTTGTCATCGAATGAATCAAACGCAGTCGAGTGATTTTGTTTATCTTTTAGAGCTTTGGACCAATGCAAATAATTAAGCCCATTCAACTTGTGAGTAGTGAGTTGTGGGATTATAAACAAAGGAATGCATGATTTCGAATCCGTAACTCCAACCACCAAACATGGAATGAACTTTCACAAACTAACCAATGACCACAATCCACGAAGGGGAACCGGGATCATAAAACTAAGAGTTGTTTACACCTCCAAGCTTGGCAAATGGAAGTTAAAGTGGGAGAACTCATGGCGACGAAGGTACTGGTGTCTTGTCTTTTTGTTTTTTTGTTTTTTAAATAATAATTACAAGGTGTCGGAATGATTATCTCATATCGTAACCAGAGTTGGCTATGTCTACGGTTGACAACAATGGTGACTTTGATGTTGGTCGTGATGAGGGCAGGCAACAGGGGATTAGGTCTAGGGTTAGCGATGCCACTGCTTTTGTGTTTTTTATTTAAAATAAAATTCTCAAGAATTTTTACTCTGATATCTTATTAATGTAAAAGAAGAGATTAGAAGAATCAGAAAGCGTAAACCTAGAATTAGCTTTTCTAACTATTTATATTAAATAAGGGGGATAATACAATGACAAACCCAAACGGTTTCCAGACATATTTTCGACGAAATCTTTCAATTTGCAAAAATACTTATTAATTGATTTATGCGTCTAATTGATTTATTAAATGGTTTTATTTGCAGGGCCTCTGTGCATCTTTGGCAGCCAGCCATTTAAATTTTTACCGGATGTTTGCTGGTGAGGAACTTTCTATTTTTCTTATGTTATTTGTAACAAGTGTTGCGCGCTGAAGACGAAGCCATTTCTGTATCGCGCTAGTCTGGTCTTCAATAGAACTTGGTAGTCAATATATCATGTCCTTGCCTGTCTTGTTATGTCAAACTAGACAGTTGTTCTATTTTGATAATATACAGGGACTGAGTGTTTTGATGTTAAAATTAGTATCTTTAATTTGCTGAACCCATGCTTTCCCTATTGCACAAATGCACAGCTTAAAACACCCAGTTCTTCACACTTGACATCTTAGAAATGTTATTTATTGGTTTGGTTTGGTTCGGTTTAGTTCTCTAGTACTTGTAGTTTGGTTCTGGTTGTGAAATGTTTAGAATTGTTCAAAACGACGAAGCACTACTGACCAATTCACGTATCACCTAATAAGGTCGAGTTTTGATTTTTCGTTAGACTTATCTTGTTTGGTTTTTAATTTAGCTCAAAATCGAATCAAATCGAACTATGAATCCTTTATCTTTATTCATCATTTAGGCTCTATTTGTTTCAATTTAAAATATTTTACCAATTTTTTAGCCTTTGGTTGATAAAAATAACTTAAAGTAGTTTACATCAAAAGAACAAAAATAACTTATCGTTTATTAGAAACAACACTTCTCCGTCGGGATCGACATGAAATTCGGGATATTAAGTGATTGTATTAGGGTTCTTTGCATTGTTTTAGGATTTTGCTAGAAGCAGTAGATTTAACAAAAGTAATAAAGAAATTTTATTACTTTGAGGGGATTGTAACGAGTACAAAGATTGGAAATGAAAATTACGAAGTTCAGAAATTGAAATTGACGTACAAAGACAGAAAATTAAAGAAATAGAAATTAAAGGAGATGAAAAAAAATTACAAAACTAAAAGAAAACAAAAAAAATAGGTTGTTGCTGAGTTGAGCGTTGTCTTCATCTTCCAAGATCTAGCCTATTTATAGGTGCTCGAATAACTTCTCTCTCAAATTTGAAATGCAACTGCCTTCCTTTCCAAAATGTTGGTAGCTGCCTTTAATTGTCTTGGTAATGGGTGAATGAGTGTCTTCTTTCATGAGACATGAGTAACTCTTACTAACTGCTCTCTTAGTAGGCATAATTTCTCCTTCTAGTGGGTAGTTATGTTCTATCTCTCTCTCTTGCTGTCACGTATCTATCTATTTTTGGATGCACCTTCCTTAGTCTGGTAATTGATTGCTAGATAGGCCTCAAAAATCTCAACGAGCCTTTGTTAACTGTTTTCTCAACGGGTCTCATTTGCTTAACCAAATTAGGGTCATAAGAAAACCTCTGTTGCGCTAGACAGGACACTTAATTTCTGTAGATGTTATTTGTAAAATTATACTATAAATACTTGCATAAAAAAAGTGTAAATTATTATTATTTTTGTATGCAACGGCAGTGATGGTAGTAGTGATTGTTGCGGCAATGAAGATGATACTGGTGAAGGTGATGGTAATAACATCAGTGGTGGAAGTGATGATTGTGGTGGTTGCGGTGATAATAGTAGTGGCGGGAATATCTGTAATAGTGGCAGTCAAGGGGTGGGGGTGGTGATGGCAGTAGTAGCAACAATATCAAACGGTAGTCGTAAAGGTGGCAATGGTGTTCGTGGTGGCGGTGAAAGCGATGTCAACGATAGTCGTAAAAGTGACAGCTGTGTTCGAGATGATGGTAGCGGCTACTATGGTGGCGACGACAATGGTAATAGTGGTAGTGGTGGAGGTGGCGGCGGCGGAAGTGGCGGCGGCTATGATGGCAGCAATGACGGTGATAATAGCATATTTTAATCAAAAGAATTTTTATTTTTTCTAAAAAGAAATTTCAAGTATCCTACAACCACTGAAAAAAAAAATACATATAAAATATTTTTTGTTGTAAACTATTTTACATCAAAACAAACGGAGCTATGACCACTTGTTTAACATTATCATATTTGACCAAGTTTTAACAGTATTCATATTTAACCTGCATCATAGCGTAATCTACTTTGTTCAGACTTTTGTGTAATTGGGAGAATGCATATTAATTTGATTGGATTCTCATTTTCTGTTTGGTGCCGATGGTCGCCTTTGCTATTTTGTTCAGTTAATCTGGACCCCACATTGTGTGGGCCCACATAAAAGGGGTAGATTGGGTTATAGTGATGGTTATAGTGATAATTTGGCCTCTGCCTTTGCCCTTGGATTTGAAACGTTAATGCAAACAAACAGTAGGAATATGAAACTAGAATTGTATTTACAATTTCAAGATGTGCGCAACTGTTTCGAATACAAAAAAATGTTAACTCATTGTGTTTTCTATTAAATTCACTTTAATTTCTGAAATAAAATGTAAACTGAAACATTTAAACTAAGAAAAGGGGAGGTAAGAAAGTCCCATATGATATAATGTTAAAAGAAACACACGAAAAAGAAATGAAATGTATCATACATCGGTCAAGATTAGTGATGACAAAATCACAACATAAGCTATAAAGAAGAAAAGGGCTATCTGAATAAAGAACTTCGGGTTTTCTCTCAAGTTCGGAGAAGTAACCGACCTGCAAACCAGAAACCCTTCATTTTTGTTAAACACGAAGTGTTGAAATGGGTATCGCGTGTGAGTACGACGGTCATGAATTGTGAAAGGTTGAAAATTTGTAATTTATCTTTTTAACCTTTTAAACTAGTTTAAAAGAGAATATAAAGAATGAAAATATCAAATTATTTTGGGGGTTTTTTTTTGTAAATAAAAATGTCACAAAAAGCTTCACCGATTTAGGTGTTTCTTTATTATAATAGTGTAGATTACAAACTCTTGAGTAGAACTCACGCTTGAAAACTAGTACAAGGAGAGGGTACCCAAGGTGTTTATATACAGATAATTTATTTATTTATTTAATTGATGGGAAATATGATAATATTAGAAAAGTTGATGTAACATAGGTGGTGGAGAATGGTGGAGAATGGTGAGCGGGAAGAAGAGAAAAAACTAATTTATTTTAGAGTTTGAGGGACGTTCACACAGCTACAAGAAATTACCTTGCAATGCGTTGAGAGAGCCGATGGAAGGGCAAACTCTGAATGAAGACAATACCTGGTCCTGTTAAAACGGCAGTTGCTAGATTCTCTCCCTGCAATTTGAAAACCACCAATTAATGATACAAAGGCTTCCAAAAAGAAAGCAGTTGCTAGATTCTCTCCCTTCAATTTGAAAACCACCAATTAATGACACAAAGGCTTCCAAAAAGAAAAGGAAAGCATTCACAATCAGGAAGTTAGAATGATAAAGCCATCAATGGTCACCAGAGGCATAGAAGGTGTTTTGTCTCTAATACCATCAAGGAGTAATTTTTAAATGGTTCAGTTCCAGCCACACATTTCTGTTGAACCTATGTATTTGGTGGTAAACTCCAGATAAATGTGTGACTACGACGGTCTGGAACCACGTGACCCTGGATCACCTAATATTTTCTCCACGTCAGGGAAAAACAGCATGTCCAGCAGACTCATCAATTCTTCTGAATAAGTAGACTCATTGACAAATACCAAGGCACTAAAAATCTGCCCTAAAAAGAATTACTGAATTCAAAACAAGTGATAACCTAAAACAAGAAAAACAGCTAGAAAAAAATGAAATTACATATGAGTTTATAGCGGAAACTAGTTGGATACTTCTAAAACAACCAATAATTGAACAGGCTCACAAGGAAATGAGGAACGATGTGAGACTTAATAAGAGAGTAAAATAGAAAGAGGGCAGGGGGAGGGGGAAGAGAAGAGAGAAACTATGGAAGTTAAAAACCTTTTTTTTCTTTTTTTTTAAATCATAGGAAGAAAGAATAAACTTTTTGATAGATTTAAGGTCACAAATAGGATTAAAAATTGGGAGCTCTTAGAAGATCCCTTTTTTGGGGTTTCCAATTCACAAAATTTGCTTCTAGCGGGCATAGAAGGTTCTTTAAGTCATAAAGGGAATTTTCCCATAAAGGGAATTTTCCTCACCCCAGATAAAAAGGTTTTGGCAGAGTGAAATTCAAGCATTCAAATTAACAACAAGTAACACTAATGCAAACAAATTTTAGTGATCCACAACTAACAGAAATGCAACAAATGCCCAAATACAAAACACCAAGGCATGCCGACTTTGAGTTAACAACTGGTTCTAAAAAATAGTAGGTTTCTTTTGCTATGATTTTTTCCCCGTGAACAACTGTATGTCCAAATACAGAGTACATAGATGTATGTTAGAACCCAGATCATTAGAAATTTTAAGAAAGCAGCTGATTATAACCATATGTAAGTTGCAGCTGATTATGTTTTATAGTTGAAAGTTGAAACCACTAAATTCATACCTACAGTTCAGCTTCACTAGGATACCTATGCATGTTACTAGGATAGCTATATAGAAACGTGAATCCAGGCTATAACAAACAAGAAGTAGAAAAGAACAAACAGTGCATAAAAAACTGAAAAAAAGAAAGAAATAGAAGCTAACCCCAAAGACTGCCCTTCTCAAGGGAACATTATACTTGACTTGAACGTTGACTGTTGCCGATATGGCAACAATGCAGGAAACATCCATAGCAAGTAGTTCACCCACCTCAAGATTTTTCTGTACAACTAACAAAGGAAAAGACATCCCATAATTATTCCACAGTAAGGATTGGATTTAAACTCTTTAACTCACTGCATAGCAATACAAATTATGAAATACGATTCATATGAATAAGGAAAGTTCACTTCAGCCATCAAAAAGGAAACTTGCACAAAGAATGTTATACTCAGAATCCAGAACAGGCAGCGAGGAACACAGAAACACTGCTCACAAGCCCCACATAATCATACTCCATATGAATGCAAAAGCTAACTCTCAACCAGAAAACATATGAAAAATTTATTCTTTACAAAATTTTACTTTTGTTCTTTTCACTGAAATAATACTGAGGTTCACGTACGTAAAAGGCGACACAGTCTCATATGATTAAATTGATGGGGTAATTTAAATTATCCATATAAAAGCTGAGAATGTTTCATATAACTTAATGGTGTAGTGTTATTCCTACAGCATCTTAGGCACAGTTCTTCAGTAGCACTAAAAGATATACTTCAGGAAAAACAATTCCCAGCTTGGTAAATCTTGAAAACAATACTGCAAAAGAATCGAAACACATCATTTCTTGCTCTTGTATAGACTAGATGGAACTTACTCAAAATGAAGTAATGACTCACTTTCTGGTGGTTCATCAAATGAAAATATTTTGCGAAAAAACGTGAAACACCCAGGTTTCAAAGACATTCAAACCATTGGGTCGAATTATAGCACAAAATAGAAGACGAAGAAGAAATTACTATGCCAAGCAATAACAGATGGCTTTATGCTCAGGAGTTAAATTTGGACAATAGAAATGATACAGCACGAGGAGGGCCAAGAAATAAATGGAAGGCAACGCAAAAGAGTTACAACCTCAACATAGGGGCACAACTTAAATTAAAATTTTCATTTATAAAACTCTGAATAATACATGATGAGAGTCTCATATTCACAGGCCTAAAAGCCTAATTTAAAAAGAAACTAGAATAACAAGAATCTTAAACTGAAGGAAACTAAATAAAAACCCTAATTAAAAGACAATTAACATAAACTAATTATTAAATAATTAAAATAAAATTACAAATAAACCTTAATATCCCGCAGCGGAAGGCTTTAGCAGGTAGTGATTAAATTAGTAATAATGACCACCAATAAAAAAACACGATATTAATAACAGCCAGTGCTGGCAGATGATGAGATTGGAAAACCCATAAGGACAGGCTACAGTATGAATTAATCACAATTCGCAAATGTGATGCTCTGCAAGTTTTATACCAGGGGAGGGGGTGGCGCCCCCAATACACACAAGACGAATATAAATTTATGCCAGAGCCAAGTTCTTGAAACCACAAGAAAAGAGTTATATGCAACGAACACTTTTGAAAAAGCATACCAGATCCACCACCAACAATGAATGCAAGCCCATGGCCCGATAGCTTCTGTCTCAAGAATCCCTACAAATAATTTAAGCATGCCCATCAAATAAATGAACACAGTTAAATTGAATATGAATAATCATCAAGACAGCATAAATTAACCAGGACAGCTGAGAGTCGAATCATCTCACCTCAGCACCAACAGCGACATTATGTGCCCTCTGATCAATGATATTAGTGACTTTCACATCATTGACGGAGCAAAGGAATGCATCTGGCTACAAAAACAATATTAGTTGAGTCAGAAATTTAGCCAATTGAGAGAAGGGAAAAGATTCAAAGAAAAAATTGAATTGAATTGAATTAAGTATAACAGAAAATAAATGATATCCCAAGTGGGCAGCTGCAATAGAAAACGGGTGAAAAGAAAAAAATTCAAAAATATTCTAAACATAACAACAGAACAAATAAACAATAAATTTGCAGTACCTGGCACAGAAGTTCACTGCCAAACATTGTCAAATCAATCTACAAAAATTGAATAAATTCAAATCAGAAGCACATGAGGAAAATTGTTTTCCACATGACGAATTCAAAATCACAATCAACGCCTAAATTTAGAATAAAGGAAAAAGAAAAAACACAATATTGCACGATACATACTGGGAGAATTCTGGCTAAAGAAGGTGCAGCAATTCCAACAAATCCATCACTTGAACCAGTATTGAGAAGAACTATGCTAGCCACACTCTTGCCGAATAGCCACTGCCACATACCTGCTTCATTTTCTGGGACAAAAACATTTTCCATTTGTATGGACCCAGACATGTAACACATGGAACCTGCAGGTCAATCAAATATAATTTGACACATGATTGCACTGGAAAGGACAAATAAAAAATGGTTTACAATGTGAAACATGGATGAAAACAAATCAGAATCAGGAAGCTCTAAAATGGCAAACATAATCTATCCCATTACCAACAAAGCTCCCCATGCTTCAGTCATACAATAATTGCCCAAAACATTCCTAACTCAGCCAATTCAAGTGCACCCGATAATAGCTTAGAATAGAGTGGTAATCACCAACTTGCTCTTCCCATCCACCAGAAAGATACCCCACTCCTCTCACATGCTCCAAATCTTCCACACTCAGACTAGAGTTCCACCAGGTGTCAATGCTGGACCATTGAAGCTGATCATTATGAGTCTATGACTGTGCTAGAAAGTAACAAGTAAACTGTTACGCTAACTCAGATCCCACAGGCCATGTGATCGTATAGAAGATACCCTAAAATCCGACTACAAAATCACAAGTATTGATGACAAATGGTGTGGTTCCATGTTGTTTTTATGTAACATTTCAGAGCGATGAGGCTAGTGGAACCTCTGGAAGAAAGCTATCTTGACAGAGGAATGACTTTGTTAGTAAGTTTAGAAATTCTAAATATGAATAAATTTTTGAGTTGCATTATGTCTATAAAGGGAATAACATAAGTCGGCTAAAAGCATAGAACGAGGAAGCAAGTCTGGCTTGCAGCAAGAAGAAAGCACCGTATGGGGCGCAACGCAATATTTCGCAATGAATAGAAAACATGAATAATGAAGAACTACATAAAGAAAAATGTCATTAACAGTAATCCATCCAACATGATGGTAACATATTCGTAAAAGAGAAATAATGCCCAGGATTTATTACTATAACCACCCTATATAACTTGACACGGGACTGCATTGGAAAGAGCAAATAAAAAATGGTTTACAATGTGGAAACAAGGATGAAAACAAATCAGAATTAGGAAGCTCTAAAATGGAAGACATAATCCATCACATGACTGACAAAGCTCTCCATGTTTCAATCATACACTAATTAGCCCAAAACTTTCCTAACTCAGCCAATTCATGCACAACAGATTATAGCCTAATAGAGCAATAATCATCAACTTGCTCTTCCAATCCACCAGAAAGATACCCCACCCCTCTCACATGCTCCAACTCTTCCACACACAGACTAGAGTAATCCATCACATGACCGACAAAGCTCCCCATGTTTCAATCATACACTAATTAGCCCAGGGATGGACCATCGTTGCTGATCATTATGACTGTGCTAGCAACTAGCAAGTGACAAGTAACCTGTTACGCCAACTCAAATTCAAAAGTGACATGTGATCATATAGAACATACCTAAAAGATGATTACAACATCACAAGTCCAATTACATCCTGATTTGAAATGGAATGGTTCCAGGTAGTTTTTATGTAACATTTCAGAGCAATAAAGCTAGTGAAACCTCTAGAAGAAAGCTATCTTCAAAGAGGAATGACTTAATTAGCATGCGTAGAAATTCTGCTCATTGATTAGGTTGAGTTATCTTTTGCTTCCTTGACTTTACTATAAAAGTTCTCATTTCCCCTTCTTTTTGTCCTAAAGCTGTTGTTGGGCCAACAAAAACCAGCCCTTTTCTTCCTTTGTTTGATGCTTTCCTATCTCAAGCTCGAGCTTGTTTTCTTCAACCATCTGTGAAGCCTTTTTCTCATGTAATGGTACACTTCCCGGCTCACCTAGCTTTAGGAAAAAGAGCTCCCTTTCACCTTGGTCACTTTTTAGCAAATTTAAAGCATTTAATCAATATAAATTATGTTAAGATGGATGAATTGAAGCCCAGTTTGTTTATATGCATTTAGAGTTTATTTACCTTAAAGTTTGAATTTACCTGCTCAAGTAGTTATACTTCAAAAAAGTAGGCTGTTTGGTTCCACTTGTCAGGTTTTTACCTTAGTTTCTTTTTTAGCTTAGAAAGCTAAAAGTAAGCTCAAAAGGTTAACTTTTGAGACCTGAGATTTAGATGCCTTTTTTTAAAGCTCCAATCAGTTTTTTTAAGTGGAAACAAATGGTGCCCGAGTATACTTCGCTTTATATTTCAAAAAGTATCAACATTGTAGGGTAATTTTGTGGTAGTTGCTAGGAAAATCTAGTTATTTATTTCTAGCCAATGGAAGAAAGGTCCTCAAAGTTATTATAAATAATTCTATATGAAACTTGATATTCATACCTTAATGATTTAAAGTTTAAACTTTAAATCTTGAGAGGTATCTAGTTCAATATTGTTTTATAAGATTGATAGTATTTTATATGTTTCATATCTGTTTCTTATAATGAAATACAAGGGATTCCCATCAGTACCTCTCTTGTTTCAACTTAATTTTCAATTAAGCATTCAGTATGTTTTCTTGAAGTATCATTTTAAGTATTAATATACGTATCCAATGAGTTTTTTTTAGCATTTCTCTTATGTTTTCAAAAGTTATTGATAAGATTGACTCCCTTTTAAGTTTTCCATTTAATTGATCGTTTCCAGCTGCACATTTCTCCAATATTTTTTGCCACAATTCCCAAATTTGTTTACCTTCTTGTTTCCCATTTTGCTTTCTATTCTAGTAACTGTAAGCGAAAAAGTTTATTTTTGAGATATGCAGCAAAGGGCCTGTTTGAATATAGCATAAACATATAAAACTCAGCCTTCTCAATTCCAATATCCAAACTTTTATTGTAAGTGCTTTACCATTAACACCATAATTCTAATGATGTTATTGGTTGCAATCATTCAATATTTTATATTTTCTCTGCAATTTGTGTTTCAAATTAATATACCTATCTTTTAGCATATACAAAATATGTTAACATAGATTATCATACCTTGATTCGATTTGATTCGATACTATATAATACGATAAGTGATACATAAAAGTGAACCACCAGTCCATAATGTGTATCACAATTTGACAACACTGCACATAAGTTTTAGTTAAATGGATAATAGAAGAAAACAAGACTCGAAGATTCCTTAATAGGGTAAACATTAAATACATCCATTATATCCACACACAGAGAGAGAGAGAGAGAGAGAGAGAGAGAGAATAACTAAAGGTAAAAATATATTTCCAACAAAAGAAGCCAAATGAGAGTAGAACAAATTGTGTCCGCCCAATACAATATGGCTATGCCCACTACGCACAACATACGGATATAGACACACGCCTACTTGGCCAATGCACAACTTTTTTTTCCTTCAAGTTTTTTTGGGAAAATGCCTTGCACTAATAAGGTTAAAAACGTTTACATATATTGTATTAGACATTCCATTTCTTATCCAATGTGGGATTTTGCAATCTCACATTGTGCAAATTGTTCCCCGACTAGCGATGTGGGATGGCAGGTCATAAGTAATCACAGAGCAATCTATAAGCGCACACAAGGTACATCACCTGGAGACCTTTACCTCTCTCCAAAGCCGTTACTCATCTAACCTCACCGCCATGGAATCATCTATAGAACGAGGATTGACTCTGACACTAGACTTATAATAACCCATTCCTGCCTAGTACAATATTATTCACATTGTCAACCATGAGCAACGCTCGCACCCACCCATACGTCCACGCCCACGCTCACATGACTAGTGTATTTACTCACTTTTTGCATTATGCAGAGAAGCAAATGCATGCATTTTTTCCCAATAAAGTCCTTAAGGTGGTGTTTGGTATTGCTAAAACTAGTAACTTATAGATTGTAACTTATAACAGAAGTTGTGAGTGTGTGGTAAAGATTGTAACTTGCAATTGTAATAGAAGAAAAAGTAATTATAAATTGTAGCAGAAGTTGTGATGTTTGAAAAAACTTGTATTTTATAACTAAAATTAGTAGCAGGAAGCTAAAAACTACTAGCATTAGCTTTACCAAACACCTCCTAAGTATCACTCTCTTTTCCAGGTAAGAAATCTCCAATGTTTAAAGATAAGTTAAATGTAAGAATTTCCTCCTCGCAATGAAGTTCTCAAGCGCCAAATTACAAAAAAAACTCCCAAGGACTAGAGGTAAGTCATTTCACGTCCATGTCAATCTTATTCATCTAATGTCACATGGACTAAGGTAGTAGAGTGCAGGTTACCCAACAAAGAAGACATAATTTAAAGATTATTATCATGTAGATGTTAACAAAACACTCAAAAGGATGTGGGATTTGCAAGTTTGCAACCCAAAATTGATTATTCTTCAAATATAAGAGAAAACCACTTTTTTCTATTTTCACAGGAGAGCCATCTAAGTGGCTCCAAACAAAGAGAGACCCATGCATACAACAGCAACAACAGAATACATTGATCATGTGGGAAAAAAACCCATGCCGAATCAACTCACCAGGCTTTGCAATAACCTTCTCTTGTGGCTTCAACATAATCTGATAACAAAATAAAGAACAGCGAACTAACAAATCAAGAACTACAAATAAAACAAAAAAAAAGCAAGAATTTTTGCTTTTACTTTTTTTTGGTGGGGAGGGGTTTTTGGTGGGGAAGGGGGGAGTTGCGGTTAAAGTATTATTAATACCTGAACTATCTGAGCTTCACCACCCAAAATCTGAAAAGGTACCACATCTTGTTGTGGAGACTACAATACATTATCCACGTGAGTTAACCCAGAATAAAGAAAAACAAGCAAACATTAATGCAGATTGTAAATATCTTTTGGAAATTAAGATGGAAGACAAAAAGTTTTTCCTTCTATTACCGGAGTTGGGAAGAGTGGGGAGGTTAAAACTAGGAGCAACATCCAGTTATCAGCATTCCATAAACAAGAAACCCAGGATGAGATGGAATTGATTTGTTTCTTTGTCTAATTAAATAAAAAATAGGAAGAACATAAAGAAAATCACCAAAAAGAAAAAGAAAAAAAAAACAGAAAATTCTAGATTACTAATTGCAGTACTCCAAATACTTAGTTTTTTACCCAGGATGAGATGGAATTGATTTGTTTCTTCATCTAATTACATAAGAAATAGGAAGAACATAAAGAAAATCACCAAAAAGAGAGAAAAAAAAACGGAATATTCTAGATTGCTAATTGCAGTACTCCAAATACTTAATTTTTTACCCATTACTCACGCCAACAATGTTAAAGAGTGGTGGGGAAAAAATCACACTTTTTCTGGCTTACTAATTGTAGTACTCCAAATACTTAATTTTGGCCCATAACTCAGGCCAACAATGAGGAAGAAACAGCCAATTACCAGAACCTCCGAACTTTAGAAACACCTACATAGGATTTCAATTAAAAGTGTGCAAATGTTTCACTTCAATTTAGTTTCGCCTTTTATTATTAATTTATTTTCCTCCCAAAGAAAGTGAAACAATAATAGTAACCACATTGTGCGGACATTACCAAGTGTTACCTTGGTGTCAAATTCTGACCTCCCACGGCATCACCATGGGGAACTTAGACTGGATACTTGGTCTTCCGTTGCCATATTTATGACAGGGAACTTTAAGAAAAATGGAAGAAAACAAAACTTAATGGTGGTTTTGAATAAATTTGAAGGCAAGAAAATGAACTATCCAACTTAATAAAATTCTCCTCGTCTTAATAAAAAGCCAATTTGCTAACTCTAATACAGTTTCCAAACTTCCATTATAGGCATCCCAACCGAAATATAATTATCGAACGAAATATTTTCTAAATTTATCTTTTGTATATTCAAACCTCAAATGTTACATATAACGAAAATTACCATCATTCATCCATTATCAAAAATGTTTTTTCATGTTGCGAAGTATAATGTTGCAAACAGTTTTTAAAACTACAAATTTATCCAAACTAAGTTGGATCCATAATTTGAGAATCATGGCTAGAGAATGTTGAAAGTGTTTTACTTAGACCCCCTTCAGTTTTTCCATTTTAAAACTTTCTTACACTATTTTGAAAATATTCCCCCTCCATTTTTCTACTCTTTCCTCCATGTAAGTAATCAAAGCTTCAAAAGTTTATATATATATATATATATAAACTTAAATTCCATTCAATTCTACCAATGAAATGCGATTGTCAACTACACACTTGCAAGTCTATCGGCATTTCACCACTCCCAATTAACCTTCGTGGTCATGCCATCCTTTTATCTTCCATCACCTCTGAACGCCCAAAAATGATCAACCAAATAACAACGCAAAGTTCCACGCGTACCTATAATTATCACCAGGGAACTCACCACTTAAAAATACCAAAAAAAAAAAAAGGCAATGCCATCTTGATCAAATCAATTGAGTGGAGCTTTTGTTCTCTTCGGTCCTCACAAAGGCGAAAATAAAACTCGCACTCAAAATTCAACGTATCTTCTTTCCCAACCTCTTTTTTTTCCGAGAAACCAAACATATGCATACGCATTCATACACGCGTGTATAACCATAGACGGTCCAAGAGGAGGCGGATGGGGACGGCCTAAGATTTGAAAAAACTCATAATTATAATAATATTAATCTAAAATATATTTAAATTATATATATTCACTTTCTAAATTTTTTTTAAAAAAACTTAATATATATCCTTTAATAAGTTATAAAAATAATTCACTTTCCTAAATGTATGTCCCGTGCATAACAAATGTATCATCGTTAAAATTGAAAAAACCCTAGGAGACAAAAAAAAAAAAAACATTTGTGTGGGAGGAGACCTGAATCTTTTGAGAGAGAGAGAGAGAGAGAGAGAGAGAGAGAGAGTACCTGATAAACGTAAGGTTGGAAAGGAGTTGAAAAGAAAGGAGCGGCCATGGCGAAGAAACAGAGGTGTCCGATTGGAAGTACAGAAACCAAGATACTGGTACAGAGATCCGAGTCCTCGAGCAGCAAGTAATCAGATCGGCGTTCCCAAGGCAGCACCGAATTCAATTGAAAGAACAAGAAGGGAGATATCGAATTTTGGGTTTATTTGGAAGGGTTTTTGGTTGTATTTTATCCGAATAGACATTTTAGCCACTAGGGGCCACGTAAAGGGAGACATTAGAACCAATTACAACGTTCCACGTCAAACGTTATGACGACTAGGAATGATGATGCCCGGCACCGGGAACTTATTCGGTAACTGAATAACGTAAGTTAATATATTAATGCTGTGTACTTAATTAATACATAATACACTTACCTTATATATATTTATAATTTTAAGACTTGATTTTATATTATGAAATAGTGATATAAAATATTAGTAAGACTTTGCGTTCAAAAAAAACACGCTGACATATATATATTAAATGTACGTACTATATTAACATATTGATGTAATATTTTTTTTATTTATTAAATAATTTTTAATGAAATAAAATAAAACGGAACGAGATAAAATAAAATTAAAAAAATGAAAATTTTAAAAATGTGTAGATACTAGAGATAATTAATAAATAATAAAAATAATTACACAAATAAAAATTAAAAATATTATGATAAAAAAAAAATAATTAATAAATTATTAAAACTAAAATAATAAAAATAAAAATAAAAATAGTAAATCAAAATTTGAATTTATTCAAAGGGTTTGGATTGGTTTTTTAGCGGAATAGATTGTGGCTACTCGGTGGCCCAGCCACGTAAAGAGTGACATTACAACCAATTAAAGCATCACATCTTAAATATTATAATCATGTATATTAATTCTTATCAATGATTATGAATGACAATAGAACGCAACGAGATAGAATAGAATAAGAAAAAAAGAGAAATTTAACGAGACATAACGAGTGTGTGAATATTAAAAATAATTAATAAATAATAAAAGTATCAATACTAATAAAAATTAAAAATAATGTGGTAAAAAACACAACAATTGCTGAATAATTAGAATTAAAATAATAAAAATGAAAAATTAATTTTTAAAATGATTCGCAAATGTTTTGGTCATTGTCCTTTGTTTCAAAATCAAGACGGCCGTTAACTAATAGTCAAAAAGTTTTAAGGTAAATTGCACTAACTATTTCTGAGGTTTTAAATAAAAATAGAAAATTTTCATGTAATTTTAAAAATTGTACAAACTTCTCATTAAGTTTAATTTTAATATCAAAGAAACCAAACCATTAAGTTTTTTAACGAAAACTACTGTTACCATCCCAAAATCACTCCCACCCGAAAATCACCCCCCGAAATCCCCCAAAACCACCATAACAACATCAAAACTACCGCCCTAAACCCTCACCGTCGACCGCCGACCACCGACCACCGACCCCCACATAGCCGTCGCCGCCAACCCCGGCCACCACCATTCCTCTCTCTACTCTCTCTCGCTCTCTCCCTGCTTTTTGCCCTCTCTCGCTCTCCCTCTGCCGTTTCTCTCTCTTCTCTCTCTCGGTATAGAGGCTGGCGGTAGCGACGGTGTGGGGGTCGGCGGTCAGCGGTGGTGAGGAGGCTGTTGACACTGGCGGTGAGGGAGACGGGCGATTTTCGAGTTTGGGGGGTCTGTTATATATATAACAAAGAGAGAGAGAAAGAGAGAGAGAGAGAGGGCTGCCTGTCTTCCTCACCGCCACCGCCGATAGCCTTCATCATCGTCACCGACTGCCGACCGGTGGTTTTAAGGG
>JAOTRH010000008.1:10421583-10443208 GCA_034768845.1 Heliamphora exappendiculata | reverse complement strand
TAAATAAATATTTGCTTAGTTCACACTTTCCTTGACTTTTGCTCGGAAAATTATTAAATAGTCTCGTAATATTATATAGTATTTTTAATAAATAAATAATTATAATTTATGTAATTTAAAATATTTTTTTATTTTATAATCATCTAATAAATATAAATTATTATATTTTTAATATAAAACTTATTATTATTATATTAAATAAAAATATCACTTAAACTTAATATATAAAACTACAAAAGCATAGAATAATTACCCATTTTGCCTGTTTTATAGTTTACTTGGCGGTTGTCACTACCACTGCCTAATTATTTATCACTTAAAAGTTGAACCAATCATAAAACTTCAACGACTTTAACCAATAAATATCTTAAACTAAGGCCTCGTTGGAAATCTGTTTTTAATTCAATTTTTTTTTTTTGTTTTTAAATCAACATGTCATTTAAGACTCATTTTTTAACTTTGATTTTCTGCTTTTGGTTACTGGCATTTTGTTTTTTGTTTTTTGTTTTTATATTTTTCATAAAATACTTTCATATATTTTTATATAAAGATCATAACCTTGATTATACCCATTCATTTTTATAAAAACAATATATTTTTAAAATATATTTTTTAAAATTTATCAAATAATATTCATATTGAATATAAAATTATGTACATATAATTTTAAACAGATTATATATTTTTTTCTAATTTAAAATTTTTTACCTTTTTGTCTTTTGATTTAAAGTAATTGTGAGTTAAATTTTTTAAAATTATTACCTTTTAACTTAAAGTTATCTTATAGTTCACAAAATAAAATTTTTATTTATTGAAGTGGGCCTAGATTCCTCTCTTCAGTTGTGTGGACCTAAATATGGACCTAAATATGTCGTTGGCTTGTGCCTTAAAATTAACTTCTATCTTTAAAAAAAATATTTTGTTTTTGTTTTGGCAGTTTAAAGCCCTGTTTGGGATTAATAAAAAAACTTATTTTTTAAAAAAGTTTAATTTTTAAGTTGGTTTGTTTTGGATTCCAATCTTTGCACGATTTTCAAGACAACTAAAAAAAGTCAAATATTTTTTCTTCTTCTTTTTTCTTCTAACATATATATTTTTTAAATTATCCCAAACACACTCACTTTTTATTTTAATTTTTTTTTCAAAAAAATTAAGCCTCTTAAAAGCCAAGCTTAAAAATTATTCTAAAGAGGTTCTAAAGTTATGTTATTTTTTTAATCAAATGAGGTTTTTATTTGTTTGACATAAAACTTAAAAAACCAAAAAATTAACTTAAAACCAAATTTACAGACAAGCCATAAATTTTCTTTTCTTATATATGTTTCCTTTAAATTTTCTTCTCAAATTTCAAATTAGCAATACTACACACTCATCCAATTTATTTATAATCTTAATTATAATCCAAGACGAATGATTTAAATTTAATTGAATTGTAATTCATACAAAGTTAAATCTAAATAACTGATTTTAAATAATAAAAATACAAATTTAATTTATTGGTAGATAGAATTTTCAATTTCGAAGATAACATAAACAGTAATACTATGTATACAGACAATCAACTAAGGAGAAATCATAAAAATTGAATCTCAACTATTTATTTGAACTAAAATTTACAATACTTATCATTTTTAATATAAATAGATGATCAATATTAATTTTATGTAACTTCTGTAACTAATACTTATCAATTTTAATATAAATAAATAATCAATATTAATTTTCTATAATTTTTGTAATTAATTTGTTGGTCTACGAAACATTTTCCTAACACAAATGATAAATGCACTTTCAGGACTTGTCTTTGTCCAAACTCCTGTCGGCCAGGGATTAAATGGTCATATATACATAGGGTGGACGTGTCGGTCGTTCCCTCCACTATATATATATATATATATATATATATATATTATCATCAAGTAAAAAAAAAAAGAAAAATGAAAATAAGAAAGAAAAAAAACTAGCAATTTATTATAAGTTTAGGGGAAAATCACATCAACTTGGCACATTTACACAGTTTAAACAAGGGAAATTGATTTTCGTACTCTAATTTTTATTTAAACATATTAAATTTTTTATTTTTAATAAGTAAAATTACAAAAATATTCTTCACATAAAAATATAGCGTATTTATATAAAAATATATTATTATGAAGAATATTTTTATAATTTTAATAAATAAAAATAAAAATTTAAATGTGTTTAAAATAAAATTAAAAAAAAAAGTTAAAATCCCTCGGACAAACCTTACCTATTCTCGCTAACCCATAGGTGGTCGTCGAATAGAAATTTATTCACCCACTCTAACCCATAAGTACCCTCGTTCGAGAAGTCAAAGAATTCATTCACATCGAAGTTGACCTCAGCATCTCCACCACCTTCTACGACGTCATTCCGATCTACGACGGTTTTCTCCGGCGAGCTCCCTTGTGCCGTTGAAGTTGAAGTCTCCGTTGTTTTTCCCATTTGATTTATTTTCTTGCTCAAATGAGAATTCCAGTAGTTCTTAATCTCATTATCAGTTCGTCCCGGAAGTCTCCCAGCAATCAATGACCATCTAAACCCAAAAAAAAAACCCTAACAAGTTCGAGTGGATCTTCACAACAGTTACAAGTTACTGTTAAAATCTAAATATACAACTCTAGTTAAAATGTGACCGTGGTTTAGTTAAGCTAACCTGTTGCCTAGCAGCTTATGAAGCCTAAGAATCAAGTCTTCTTCTTCATCAGATATGTTGCCTCTCTTGATGTTTGGTCTCAGATAGTTCAACCACCTCAATCTGCAGCTCTTCCCGCACCGGTTCAAACCTGCAAGAACATAGAAACCCATCAAGCCAAACAAATCTTCAGTGACTCCACAATTTTTATTATTATTATTTTTTTATAACTGGGAGTTCGGGACAGATTACACATGAAAACCCATCAAGCCGAACAAATCTGCACAGCGACTGCAATTATTTTGATAATTGGAAGTTCGGGAGAGTTTACGGGTAACTCGGCTAATATTGGAACTCCAAAGTTAACTGTTGGACAAATCTGCTGCCGCCATAGATGTGAACTAGTGACCATTGAAAAGTACTTTATCTTTATGTTAGATCTGAGCTGAGGAGATTTGAACTTATGACCATTAAAGAGCAAATTAACCCAATGTTGGATCAACTGAACTCAGCTCCTCAGTGTTGAGCAGAAAAAAGTGTACAAGAAGAGAGAAAGGAAAAAAAAAATAGCAACAGGGTTAAGTATATATTAACCTAAGAAGACTAATAAATATAGATATAAACCTGACTTGGTTGCTACTGTCTTCCACTTCTTTGCTCCATGAACCTCAATATACTCAGCTAGTTTTCTATCCTCCTCAGCTGTCCATGCTCCTTTGTTATAAATCTTTTTAGTAGATCCCTCAAAATTCTTTGGAGCCATGTAGAGAGAGAGAGAGAGAGAGACCAATTTGCTGTCGAAGGAGTGATTATGAGTTATGAGAGAGAGATGATGAGGTTAAAATATGGGTGGAGGAGGAGAAGTGTTGGTTGGTTAGGGGAATTGATAGAGATAAGAGTCAATTGTATCTACCCTTCTTCTGGAAAGGGGAAGAATGAATATTCAACTACCAGTTAGAGCAGAAGTTAGTATGGGAGAATGGGAAGTGGATCTAATGTATGTAGAGATAAAAAAAGATGAGATTGGTTGGGCCTAATGATTAAAATCACTGAAAGAGAGAGAGAAAAGGATGCTTCCAATAAAAAAAAAATATTAATAAAACTTTTGTGACTCCATATTCATGTTCAGGGAGAGGTGAATATGTATTATTTGTTCCAAAAATTGTAAGTTCGTGTGTTTTAATGCATGTAATATTAAAAATTGTTAAATGTGTATGACTCGAGATTTTTGTGTCTCAACATTCTAATATAATTTTTCGGTGTTCAATGTATTGGGACATTGAATCGCTACTTTTATGTGTGGGACAATTATTCAATAATTTTATAGTATGATATGATATTTTTTATATAATATTTTCATTCAATATTAAGGAAAAAACATCAATATTTACCTTTCTTTGTCGTAATTAGAAAAAGGAATAATTCACTATAGTGTCTATCAAATTATTTCATTTGTTGAGAGCATCCATATTACATTTCACTATAATCTTAATATACGTGACATATTAAGTTAAGATTTATTTTATGCAATGGCTAAAATTACTATTCTTGTACTTTATTTTTTTACCTCTTGCTATCTCTTCTCTCTCTTCATTAATTTAAATTTCAACTTTTGAAAAGAATTAGCAAGAATCACGACCTAATACATATATATATATATATATATATATATATATACTGCAAAAATATAGTTAACTTTATATATATATTTTTATTAGAATTAAGAATAAGTCTAATAATAATTATTAATGATGTTAGAAAAATGCACAAAGCTTCTAAAATTTGTTTAATAAGTTGTTACTTTTAATAATAATAGAATTTATAAAATTAAAGTATGCTTAAAATGCCTTTAAATACGAATAATTCCTAATATATTACGTGGTGTCTCGAAAATACATAACAATTTCTCATATATAAGTTTTTATTGCAGTTAATCATTAATTCAAGAGCAGAACCAAAAAATGAACTTTTTAAAAAATCAATTATACCAAAACAATAGCATACACAACTTCTAAGATAAAAAAACTTGTTACGACATAAAATAAAAAACAACGAAAAGAACAATACAATCACATACAAGCAAAACACAAAATTTATGTACTTCATCTAAATAAATTTACGGAGTTAAGGCAAGTTTACTATAAAGGGAGACAATACAAAATAAGAGTGCAAAACCATAGCCTAAAATGTATACATATATACACACACATACATAAATTAGGTCAAAAGCCAAAAACGTTTGAACAATTCGGCTCAGGCTAACAGTGAACACTCCAACTAAGATCTATTAGTCTAGTCTTCCGTTTTATAAACTAATTTTCATATACGTATATATTATCCGCACAGCTTCTCAAAAATAAATCGGGTCATGGGTTGGACTCAAAATAACCAAATTCCAAATGGCTAACCTTGTGGAATTTTCTCTTGAAATATTTAAAGCTAGATTTTGGGTGTTTCCACATTATTGCATCAACACCTATTAACTCTCTCCAAACAAGAAGTCGAAGCTTCATGTGAATAATTCTTGGAGGCCTACCAACCATTAGAGACAAATCAATTGGCAAGTGGACTTTAAAAATGGGATTTGGAAAAGTTTTATTATGTTTTTACTTGAGTTGCGCCATCACATGCAGTTTGACCCAATTCTGAATTTGACAGTTTGTCACTGGTTTCGTAAACGCATAAAATTCGACTTATTTGCGGTCTTTGGTAATTTTGAACTTTTTGATACTAATTTAGTTATAAAGTATAAATGTTTCTAAATATCTACAATTTTTGCTATAAATTATAACTATTTTTTTTATTTTAATTATAAACCACAACTTCTGCTATAAGTTATAATCTATACGTTACTAATTTTAGTAATGCCAAACACCATAGTTTGTCACAAAATAGAAGCATTTAGTCCCTATTTGGGATATTTTAAAGGTTTGGCTTTTAAATAGTTTAGTTTTTTTTTAAGTAGAAAAAATGAGAGTTTTTTGGTTTTTCATTAAAATGTCTAATATGCATTTATTTTTTACTTTTAAGTTATAAATGTTTGAAATGTTAGCACGATTTTCTTAATTATTGAGAGTAGAGATAACTTTTTAATTAAAAACATTATAGTCATTTTAATAAAAAAATGAGTGTGTTTAGAATGCATATAGGCTTTTTTTTTTAAAAAGAAATTAAAAAAAGTTAGTTAACTTTTAGATAAACAAAACAATATAGCTTAAAAGTTATTTTTTTTAAATCAGCATTTAGATAGCCCAAATAGGGCCATAGTCTTCTTTTCCTTAAAAAAAACTTTTTTTTTTTTGTATCTTTTGATAAAGTTTTTTTATCTTTTCAGTTCGTCTTGAAAAAAACTAACAAAGTAATTTTGAATTAAAAGATAAATAACATAACTAAAGACGAAAATAATTGAAAAAGATTTGTCTAATTGGATTTTCTTTGTATTTTTTTAATTATTTTACATTTTGATCAAAATTTTATTTTTTTGCTTTGTTTCGACGAGAGAATTTCAAAAACTTTAAAAAGATCAAATATTAAAATATCGCTAAAGAAGAAAATAAATAAAATAAAACAAATCAATAAGTCATCATCCTAAATCGATCTTTTTTTTTGTTTAATTTTATTAATACAAGATTTTGGCCTTTCTTTCAAATTCTTGAAAACATTTTATTGGTTTTTAAGACAAAATGGCAAAAAAGTCAGAAACCTTTCTCCCAAACCAGCCAATGTAAAAGAAACCAAGTCAGAAACCTTTCTCCTAATCTCTTTCGGAGAAAAGTGAAGAGAAAGAAAATGAAAAATAGAACAGAATAAAAAACTCAATGTTTGATTCCCTCCCAATCTTTTAAGGATCTGAGAATGATGAGTATGTGATACGCAAAGTTCAAAAGGGCTCATAAAACTAGAAGAATTCTCAATTGAAATGAAAATTGGCAAATCATCCACCTTTCACGTGACAGTATTAGCGTCTTTCTTGCTGGGACAACCTTTAATTTTCACATGCCGAAGCATTAAGATTAAAGAAAATTTACGTACAGAATATAATCTTTCTCATTATAAATGGTAATAGAGCTCGACGGGGCGGAAATTAAGCCTTGTTGAGATTTAAATTATTAATTTTTTAACATAAATAAAAGTATATTTTTGTACATATTAAAAAGAATATTAAGTAAGAATTTATGTGGTTCGGTACAATCTGTCTACGTCTACATGTGAAAGAGATAATTCATTATAACAATATAATGTATAATCATGAAACAAAAATATTTCAAAATTAGACACTCGCAGCCTAAGTCTTGAAACATATTCTATTTTTTCACTCAACAGTCAGTTCCGTGCCCACAATATTTTTTCGCCTCTCTCTACATTTCTACCATTTTGATTCAACTTTCTACAAAATAATTAGAATTATAAGATTCTTATTTATAAATAAACCCTAAAAACTTTAACCCTCATATAATGATAAAACCCTACACGTGTTTGACTTTTGAATTCGAGACTAAAGTTCAGCATAAATATATGTAAAAAAAATTTTAATTTTCGCAAAATACAAGATATATATCCAACAATTTTCACATTTACTTGAATTCTGCAAATCACCTTGAAGATAACCAATGCTGATATTAATTTTACCATCGTTATTAATCCGTCACATTCAAACTAGTATGCCCTGCACCTCTATATCGAGATGCTCGACACATATTCATCGAGATTTCTATTGTCCATTTACCTATTCGTCGAGCTGTATTGGTTGTCAATCACCCGCCAAATCAAAAAATCGCCGCCTAATATTTGACTTTACCTGCAACTAAATTTGATTGTCGAATGCATCGCCTTTTTCCTTGCACGACATATCAAGTTGCCGCATCTTTTTTTTCTTTTTCTGTGCAAATAAATATTCTTTGATCTATACAAAATGAGATTAAAAAAATATCTGTGCTCCAATCTTCCACAGCAGTTTTGAATCATCCACCATTGGCTCTGATACCACTTATTGAAATTCAGACACCGATTTTTGAACGCAATCGAAAGCATATCCATACACACACCAAATAGCAAAATTACACAATAATTTACGTGGTTCGACACAACCTGCCTACATTATTAGGTGAGAGTGATAATTCAATATAACTGTAAACTATACAATGATTAGACTAAAAATACGTAAAAACTTAACACCCACTATTCGAGCTTTTAAACAATTCTCATTTTTTAGCTCAAAGGTTACTCTAATGTCTTTGGTATTTTTCTTCTCTCTTTACATCTTTACCTCTTTTATTCAACTCTACACACACTTACTAAAATGATAAGATTCTTATTTATAAGTAACTTACAAAACCCTACACACATATTGAATTTCTTATAGATTCATAACTCTAGTTCAGTTGATCAAATACATGTAAATGAAATTTTAATTATATAGGTTCGCAGAATACAAAACACACACATAATAATCTCCATCTTAACTTAAATTCTACGAATCACATTGAAAATAAACAGTCTCAATGTCGATTCTTCCTTCATAATCAATCCTTCACGCTCAAACTAACATGACCTGCACTTTTACACTGAAATGCCAAACACCTATTTGCTAAAGTGTCCACCATTACTCCGCATATTCATCAAAATGTATTAGTTACCAATCATCTATCAAATTAGAAAATCACCATTTAACTTGACTTCACCTGTAACAAAAATTTTAATTGCATCCATTAATGATTAGTTTATCTCTACTTATTGAACTAGATTGCTCTCAATTACCTATGATAACCTGCAATTAAATCCTATTGTCCTTGATTAAACTCAATTCATGTTGAATCTAACCAATCTCATTTAACCATTCAAACTTTAAAAATTTTGACCGTAACAATGAAATCGTAGCGTTGAAAAACTCTAAGACATCTCATTCGTAAATTATTTTGCTATATATATATATATATGAACTTATATAACAAAATAATTTTAAATCATTAATTCAAATAATGCAATCACGCTAAATCAAAACTCCCTGAACAATTCCAAATTACACCACGGATTATCTTTTGCCCACTTGCCTAATCCCAATCCTTGGCTCCTAGCAACGTGAAAGAATTAGCACCCTTGTGTTACTTCCCAAATTCCAGCAACTTGCTCCGACATGTATTCGTTTGAATTTTCCATCTCAATTTGTGCACAGAAGATCAAATTGGTAGCCCTCTCTATTCACAAGTTGATTTGCACCGATTCACCCACTTTTTTTTTTCTTCTATGCAAATTAAATTAAAAAATATATGCGTATTTCGATCTTCCATCGTGACTTTAAATTATTAAGTGTGGGTTCTAATACCATTTGTTAGAATTTAAATACTAATCTCCGAATACAAACAAAAGTACAATTATGCATACACTAAAAAATAAATCACACAATAATTTGTGATTCGATATAACTTGCCTATATACATGGGTGATAGAGATAATCTATTATAACTGTATAATATAAAATTATGGTTCGATTGACCAAATTAAAATTTTAAGCTAAATAAGATGCCATAAATAGTCCATGAAAAAGTTTGACTAAGGTCCAATAAAACATGATAAAACATACGTAAAAACTTAAACAAGCAAGTACATAGTTATTTATTTTATTTGATTTATTCTTTATTTTTTTAATTCAAATTACCGGGCCGCTACACAATTATAGTTTTAAAATCTATTCGTCGAGATCTATCAAATAAGATCAATATTAAATATAAAATTATTTAAAAATAAAAATATAATAAATTCTTTTGACTTAAAACTTTTTCGTTTATATCTTATTGTATTTTAATTTAAAATTGTTTCAAGCGAGGCCTTATTATCTTATAATTTTTTAGTTTTAAATTACTCTTAAAATTCAACAAATGACTTTTTTGCTTATTTATCTTAGAACTAAATTACCCAACGAGTTCTAAGTATTCAACATTTTGTGTTCTAATTACTCAATAAAAATATATCAACATAATTCCATTCAATGTAACTTTTTACTAAATTATAACATAAATAGTACTACATAATACTCTTACGGCTCGTTTGATAATTGGTGTGAATTTGGTGGGATTAATAGTGAGGTGGAATTGGTAATGAGATGGGATTAATTTTTTGTATTTGATTTGAGTATAATTAAATAACGGACTAGATAAACTTATATTTGATTTGGATAGAATTGAATAACGTTGGATAGGATTATAATGGTCAATTTCCAATATTACCCGTATATTAAGTTAATTTATTTTAAAATTAACTTAAATAAATTTATAAATTAAATTTTATGTTATTTATTTTAATATTTTAATATTTCTTATTATTTTTAAAAAAATTTAAATTCACTCTTTAATTCAATTCTTCTTAATCTCACACTCTCCTCACTAACTATCTTTCATTTAGAGGATAACTAGTCCGTCCGGATAACTAATTTGGAGGTTTTTTTATACAAACAAATATCGAATTGAACTATACTCCGAATTAATAGTCCAATTCAATAAAAAATTTATCGAAACAAACGAGACCTTAAATTATCTCAATAATTAAGCACCAAAGACAGAAAAAAATAAAAATTTGTGACTATAGAATGGGCAAATGTGGGAGCAAAATCAAGGAGAATTAATTGAAGCACGTGGGTCACTTGTTTTTTAGTTCATTTTCTATTATTTCCCCATTTTAAAATTAGACTACAGAATGGGCAAATGTGGGGGGAAAAATCAAGAACAATTGACTGAGGCACGTGTGCCACTTGCTACATTTCTATTAATTTTTCATTTTTCCTCTCTGCTTGTCCTCGATCCTAAGGACCTGCTTTTGTGGATAATGTAAAAAACTGATTAAAAAGTATGGTAAAATATGTAATATCACCATTTCTAATTACGTATCTCTTTCCATTAAATATAAGACATCATCCTTCGTACAAGTGTTAGAAATCTTAAATTTTTGTGTAATTCTTAAATTTTTATGGACTTAACTTTTCTTTTACTAAAAGTTTTTTACTTATTAAATAATCTTAACTAGAGAAATTAAAAAGTAAAAAAATAAAAAATCAAAGGATAAATTTTTTTACTAAGAACAAGAATTAAAATATAAATCTGACTTATTATCTTATTTTAACTTATTTTTATTATTTTTAAACTTTTTTCATATTTTAAAAAAAAAAATTTAACTCAGTGTCAATGAGAAGGGTCGGACAAATATAATAATTTGGTCAATCAATTAAAAGAATTCAATAAAAATAATAAATAAATAAATAAATTATTATCTAGTTAATTATTAAATAAATAAAGAAATACTGTCATCATCATCATTTAAAAATTGCCAAAATGAAACCATGGCCGTAATTGGTGATGACAAGATGCCAAATTACTTAGACATTTTTATTTTTTCTAATTAATTATTAAATAATCTGAGAACTAAACCTTAAATTAAAATCCTAGTTTTCATAACGTGACCTAACACTTCAAAGAGATTGATGTCCTAGTATTATAACACAACATGCACATTTGGTATTGATTGTCGTGTTGATGTTTGATATTTAGGTTTCGTTGTTTATTTTAATGTAAAAAAAATATTTTACATATTTTTCATTAGCTCATGAAACAACATTATTTTTTTTTTGTAATTATTTTTTTATCAAATGATCAAAAATAATTTACATAAAAAAAAATGAGTTAAGTAGTTTTGGGTATCAATGTAAAAAGAACCGGTAGCGATGATAAAAATAATAATAACAATGGTAAAAATGACAATAGTAGTGGTAATGGTGACTATAATTGTAGCGGTGGTGGTAGTGATGGCAACAGATGGTAGCAATTGTAACGGTGGGGTATGATGTTTGTGGTGGTGGAAAGATAATGGTGGTGGTGGTGGGGTAGAAAGATAGTCGTACAATTTTATTTAAAATTTTATAATTTTTTTTTTAAAAAAAATTTATTTATGTACCAACCAAACACTAAAAAATAAAAAAAAATTATAATAAAATTTATTATGTCAAAACATAAAGAACCTTAAATCAAACCATTTATGGGCCCCTTTATTTTCTCCCCATCATTTTATTTACTCTTGGAAGAATCAAAGTAAACATTAAAATCCTAAGATAACAGAACTTGGAGTGGATATCATCATTCTTGCAAATATCAAACAGCATATCAGGGATTCTGTGTAACAACATGAAAATAGGACCAAGCTCCCCTCAATACTCTTCTAATTCCCGAAACGACAAGATTCTATCTTGTAAGTTGAGATGGGCCACAATAATCATTCAAGCCGTTTTATTCATAAGCTTAGTAAAATAAAATTATTTATACAAAAATCTAATTCAATCCAACATTTAAATACATATCAAAACATAGTATCTTGCTTTACTAAATAGATAGTTTAAACTTAAATAGCTTATTTTAAATCAAAATTATCCATTTTGTAAATTAAATTGCAATCTGGTTATAAATGAGTTTTAACGTGAGACTTGCAAGATAAAATGGCATGAATCGGTGAATTTGACTTATTAGTTTATTTAATTTTATAAATTTTTCGTCTTTACTAATTTTTTTTTATTATGTAATAAAATTAATATACTTTTTAAACTCTTCTAATTGAGACGAGCTAAAAAAGTAAAAAAAAATTAATTAAAATATTAAAAATTTTTAGAAAAGACAAAAATAAATAAAAATAAGCCAATAAATTAAATTTTATGGTATTTAAGCTAAAATAAACAAAAATAAACTAATAAATCAATAAAAAAATATTTGCCCAAACAAGACTAATATTAAAATAATTATTGTAAACTCACTTTAAACCAGCAAAATATAATCTTGTAAGGTTTTGAGGGTTAAAAGAGTATCGAGAGGAGCATAACAGCCACAACCCCACAAATATAGAAACGTCGCCATATACATATATATGACACGTTAGATTGCAAAATTATTTTTACAAAATTTAATTGTATCATGAAACAAAAAAGAATTATACCATAAGATAAGAATAGTAAAAGAATAAGATAAAAAATAGAATCTAGTAAATTTCTAAATAATTGTGAGGTACAAATTATATTAATTATACTGTGAAATTATAAATAGAAATATAATTTTTTATATTTGACTAACATTAGTGAAATAATTAGACCAAGATATATAATTATTTTCACAATTAAATTTTAAAAAATTAATCCAAAATTAATTAATCCCTACAATCTTACTTTCCACTTCTATTAGTTATTACTCTTTTTTTTTTTTATATCATGTGATCGAAAAATCAAAATTAAAACCCAAATTGATGTGCAAATCAAAAAAATTTTAAATCAAAATTAAAATCCAAATTGATGTGCAAATCAAAAAATTTCTTAAGCACTAAGACGGATCCTTACTCACACTGTCCATACGTCTCCTCCAAACATAATAATCAAAATAACTCCAATAAAATGTATAATCGCGCCATCCAAATTTCTACATAAACAATACTAATAGTCTCTCTTATGTGAAATTAAAATATTTTAATATTTTTGTTCAAATATTCGATGTCTTTTTATCAAGTTGCACAAATTCTTCATTTAATTAGTGTTGTGAATTAACGAACACAAAATAACTCATGAATGTGTACAAATTATAGTAGGCTTCTATCCTTCTCCAGAGCTTTTAACTCATCTATTCACGTGAATTTATAAAATTAAAATTATTCCTAATACCATTTGTCAAAACCCATATATACTTATCAATAACTCAAATAAAATACTTAAATTCCAAATTATTAATACTAACATACATGTTTTTACATAAATTAAACTCATTTTCATCTCTATGTGAAAGTAGGGTAGCACAAAATTTACCTGCACTGTTGATTTTTCCTTCTTTTTTTTTTTTCTCCCCCTCCTTTAATGCTATTTTGATCCCACGATTTATTAGAGGAGACAAAGAAGGAAACAAGAATATTTATGAAAAGCAAAAATTAAACAAAAACATATTAAATTTTGGATTCCAACAAACAATCACCAAAACAAGAAAAACACATGGAGATAGTGTTTAGTATTACTAAAAGTAGTAATTTATAAATTATAACTAGTAACAAAAATTATAAACATTTAATAAAAATTATAATTTATAATTAAAATAAAAAAATAATCATAAATGGTAACAAAATTATTAATATTTTAAAAAATTTATAATTTATAATTAAAATTAATAATAAAAAATTAAAAATTATTAACAATATATTTGCCAACCACCATAATAAGCTACACTCTCCTAGATCTATGCCAAACGAACTGGAACCAGTTTGGAAATTATAAGCATTACATGCCAATGAGGGCATCTCCTCAATACTCTATTTACTAAGAAGATCAAAATAATATTTCTTTTATTTAAAAAATAACTATAAAAAATTATTCTATGTCAACTCCAACCATATTGCCCTATTTCCATCTCTATTTGTCTCAATATTATTTACTTTTCTTTAAAACTTTAATATATGAATTACTAATTTTTAAAAAATTATTAAAAAAATATTCAATAGTGGTCTCTTTTTAAAGATATTATAAATATATTTCTAATAATACTAAATTTATAAAAAATTAAAAATTAAAAATTTTACTCATTGAATAACATGTTCATTCTCTGTAATTTTTTTGACACTTTATTAAAGTGTCAAATTAATGTTTTCTAAAGTAGAGAATAGTTTAAAGAATGAATTGAAGATCATTTTTTTCTCTAAAATAAAATTATAGAACATGGGTTCAAGATGCTATGAGTTTAGGCCAAAGCATGCACATAAAAAATTAGGCTAATTTTTTTACATATTATTCAATTAATTAATCTCTGTTTAAGCTTATGTTTGCCTTAATTTTTGTCAGGATACTTTTTGTTTAAAATTTTTTTAAAAAATTCATTTGTTTGGTCTCAATTAACTTTTTCAACATATTTTTACATATATTTTTTTATAAAATACTATTAAAAACCAAAAAAAAAAAAAAAAATCTAGTCCAAACACAAGCTAAGCTACCATTTTAAGATATTGTATTAGAGGATATAATTCTAATAATTGATCATAAGCCTATTTTTAATTGTTTGTAATCAAGAAAAATAAAGAGAACAGAAATGTGCAACTTATATAAATAAAGCAAACATATTAGAATTGGTGTATTGTGAGAATTTGTTGGGATCATTAACATTATATATTATGAAATACACACAAAACAGAGGATGAATTGAAAAATTAAAACTAATGAAATATTTCATTATATGTTGTCAAAATACTTGTTATGTGTGACTAAGAAAAATCTTTAAAATTGGATGGGGCTCAATCTGTTTAATACATAGCAACCATAAAACAATTCATTTGCCAAAACTACAGATTCAATAAATGTCATTTAGTTAAAAAAATTATAAAAAACAAAAAACAAAAAACACCATCGAAGCATACCACCTCGGTAATCTTCAACTTAAGCTGTGTTCGGCAATCAAGCTTTTTTGCTATTTTGGCACCCCTTTTGTCTTTTTTTTTTTCTTTTTTTTTTCAGTGCATTTAAGCACCAACGTAAATTTTTTTTTTGTGCTAAAAATGCTAAAAAACCAAATTTGTTCGTTTGTAAAAAAAAACTAAAAAAAAATTAAATTAAAACACAATCTCCTAGTACATTCTATTCAAACTCTCATCATTTTTAAAATACAATAATACACTTTATTCATAACTTATTTACTACTGTTACTAATTACATATAATTATTTATATTAAATATATAAAAAAATAAAATTATTCAATTTGAACAAAATGTAAAAAAATTAACTTTATTTTCAAACAACTAACTTTAAAAAAAAAAATTTAAAAATTAAATTACCAAAAAACGTACTTTGAACCCAATTTAATTTTTTAATTATAAAAAAACAAAAAAAAAACCTAAATTTTAAACTAATTGCCTATCAATGCCTTGTCCAGACACACTTGAAAGGTATTAAAAGAAAAAACCTATATTCTGGAAAAAAAAAATTCATTAAAAACCAAAGTTAAAAAGGAGATTCCATCTTTTCTTTTCTTTTCTTTTTTTTCAACTTTTCAGAACTTTTTTTCATAATAATTGAAATTCTCTACTTTTCAGGTGTGTCATGATTACATGCACCCAAAAAGTAACTTTTTGACAAGACAAAAAAATGGTAAAGAGGGAGGCTAAATACGGTAAACATGGAGGCTAAAAATATGGTAAACGGGGAGGCTAAAAAAGCTAAAAAGAAAAGATTGCCAAGCCAAGCCATAGTCCATAGACAGTAACTTTCCATTCCCAGAGTGATTGCTGCTTAATGCAAGAAGTTGGCATAGGTTCCCAAAACATAGAGGGGTTGCATGGGTTAGCCACAACTTCAATACAGCAAAGAGAATAAATTACCATGTGAAAAGTGTAGCACATCTATTTAACCAGAAACTGAACAAACAGGTTCATATTGATAAGAGACATTTAACACTTCCATGGAAAAAATGTCTACCACCCGAAAACCAAATCAGTTGCTTCAATAGCAGACTATTGTCATGCAAAAAGGCCATCCATATATATGGATAAGACCTCCATTATGGTTTCATTTGGTAATATGGCTTAAAGCTAGACTTCTGTTTTTTTAGACTTCAAGACAGATAAATAAAAAGTAGTTGGTTAAAAAATGATTTTGAGCCACCATGTAAAGAGGAAAAGGTTGTAAATTGAGGACTTTTTGTGATTTCAACAAAGTTAAAAGCCCAATTTTAAACCGGAACTAAATGAAGCATATAGCAATATCCAATAAAAACATCATAAAGGAGCGGTGAATCGGGTTGAAAGTGAAAGTTGCCAAAAATCTGGCGGAATGCTCTCGAAACCAATTCACTTGAGTGAGACAGAGGAGACACAAGGAACCACATAGAACACATTGACATCGAACTCCACATGCTTCCACAACAATGAAGAAATTACAAACCTAGCAAGAAAACAATCAACCCTGACTTGAATTCCCAAGCAAATTTACTCATTGAAATCAACCAAAAATGGAAGGCTTGTTTGTGATCTGGATAAGAATGGTTTGGATTGGACTATGGCCTTTTAATCCAGGCTAGTCCATTATTTGCCATAATCAGGAGACGAAAATGCCATCCAACCCAACTGATTTAGTGGCCCATTTGTGGGATTATATAATCCCAACTAAGGGGTGGGATTACAACCGGATAAAAGCCTCATCAGGACAGTTGCGGGGAATTTACTAAATTGCTCAAATCATACCTGCCCAATGCTCTCTCTCCTCTCTGTGAGCAAGATATTATTGTCATTTTACATTAGTCCCAAATGTTGTATCCTTCCAATCAAACATGGGATGGGGCTTTCAAACCAATGCAATGAGAATGAATCCCAGGACTCCCAGTCCTGTCCATGGCAATCCCTTGGGTAGGAATCCAAGAAACAAACATGGATAAGTTTAGTTTCAAACATAAACAATTGAAGAATAAAACAATTGAAGCAGCAACAAGAAGCACTAACAACCACCAAATTAAAGATCTCTGACTGTTTGATAGGCAGATGATAAACATTATTACAGAGAAAATGTTGAATTACTATTTCAATTTATTTAACTTCTACTCAGGGGGAGATTTTAACCAAAACTTGCATGTGATGAAACTTAGAAGTTAGAAGTTAGAACTATAATCTGGTATGTGATAAGCCAAACCCAAGCCTCCACAATAGAGTTTTCATTCCTTGACTCACCAGACAGAAAAACACTTTTAAAGGAAGATTCATTGAACCTCCCTTGCCCTTCTGACTCCTCAGGAATTCAGAACAATGGCATTGCCCTTGAAGTTGTGTTTTAAGTTCAATGATGCTAATCCAATTGTGTAGGAAGTCAGCATGTAATCAACATCGGAGACGAAACAAAGCCTTCCAGTAGGCTTTTAATCTCGTCACCAACAGGTCCGTTACAAATGATCGCCAGCAAAAAGTCAAAAGGGAGGACCGACAAATGTATAATTATTGACAAGGTCAATGACAATGCATAAGCTACTTTAGTTGACATAAAAAACCGAATCAAGTGAGGTTGCAAGCCTTAATATCCACTGAGGGTTAACATCAAGATGTAGGGCAAAATCAGCATGCTTGTATTATTATTTTAATACAAAACTATAAAAATAGAAGAGCTACTTGTATAAATACGTACACGATTTATAACAACAGATGTTAAACACATAGAGATCAAAGAGCGAGTTTTCATATAAATTTTGGATTAGCCACCACAGAAAACATGAAACAGTAAACTCTAGAAAACAATGAAAATATATATTTATATATGGATTTAAAATCTTATGCTTGCATTCTAAGTCTTGGGTGAAAAACAAAAAAGAAAGATGAAGAGTTAAACTTTTCTCTTTTGTTCTTCAAACTCTTCATTGTACGACTCCAAAAAAATTCACTTTGGTTATGTATCTACTACTTGCCACATAATAAAGCAAGCCTCGTCACAAGAAGCATGTCTCCCACAAATGCCTCCTACTTACTCACTGGCCCATGTATTTGAGCCTTATAGGTGTCCCTACGGTAAATCAAGCCAGTCCGGTGCACAAAGGCTGAGAAATTCATAAGCCTACGCCGTAAGATGAAGCATAACCTATTTGCTTCATATATTTCATTTTTAAGTAGCAAACTGACACGCACCCAACTCCCACACCTTGCACTTGGCAAGGTTAGAAACCTTTACCTCTCATTTGGAAGGGTGACACCCATACCATTGGACCAATGGCCTCTAGGCTTTAGAGAATTGATGGTAAATAAATTTACCAGAAGAGAAAATTTAAAGGGAAGTTTTCAGCCTTTAGACTCAATGAGGAAATGATAAAAATGGTTTCAGTTTTGGAGTGCATAGAAGAATATAATATAGTTGACTCGCCCAAGGAGATGGGGGGGAGAGGTGACCGGGTTCGAACCTAGAACCTATGAGAGGGCCTTACAAAGCCCCCCAACTATCAGGGCAGGTAAACTCCTCAATTGTTTTATTAACAATTCAAGAACTGGGAGAGGAAGGAGTTTCATTTTGGTCAACAAAGAACTATTGTTTGGAACTTTCCAAATAAGATGTATAATAGCAAAGTAAAGATAGAGTTTCATGCATATTTACATAAAATGCATCAAACTGAAAACAGAGGCCCTGTATGAGTATCAAATACGTATACATGCCCAACACAAAAAAAAAAAAAAAACACACTTCAAATATCCAAAATAAATATCCAATAACTTTACTGAATTTTGGATATGGTGCTGGTGCGGGGGGGCGGGGGCGGGGCGGTATGGGAGATATTGGAATTTATACTACCTAATCCCAGCCATATCCGTACCCTACGTTTTTTGAGTTTACCGTATCGCCATGTTCATATCACATCATATCTTTATCCCTTATATGACATTCATACATGTGCTTCCTAGCTAATGTAGAATCACTACATTTGTTTTTCTATGTGACACAGAGAGAGTAAACTTTCCAAATGTGGGCAACAGATTACGATATCTTCTACCTTGTTTTTGCAAATTTATCAATGAATTGATGAAGTCACCAATCTGGATAGGGTGGTTCAACAATAATCTGACTACACAAACTGATCTGTTGGGATGCAATGCAGATGAGTTTCAAATGTACCCACCCACTTAAGAACAATTTCTCAAAAAAAATGTACTCGCCTAAAATCCAAGGCAGATCACAATTCACTCAGTAAAATTATTGAAACATTCTATGCTATGATGGTAAAAGAGTGGACTGCTCACCCCAACCCCCTTTTTTTGATAACTTAAAATAGTGTTGAAACAACACGCAAGTGCAGAACCAACATTCTTCCTCTTCTTTTCTTTTCTTTTCTCTTTTTTTTTTTTTTGATTTTTCTTGATTGGACCAAAACGAGCATTCTTAATGTGAGTTTTCCCAAGACCTAGCTTGCCTCTTCCAACAAAGAATTTAAAATTAACTTTCTCACACAAGGTTTCCATTCTCAAAGTGGAAGAGCACAAAATTTAAATATTTCCCTATTAAATACAAAAACTTTGGGAAAATGGCAATCATTAGAAAAGTGATTTTATCAGCAGCTACAGCTGCATTTCAAAACTTATATTGGCTTATATTTTATGGCTTGTAAAGCTTATGAACACATTTCATTTCATGGCATGATCTCCCTCTTGGTATATTGCATACACTCCCGGGTTAGCAATACGGAAGGTCGTGAATTGCCACAATGAAATGTCAGGTCAAATCCTCAGGAGAAACAAGTCTGGATTTTACCCCTGCTTGCATTGATTTGGCTGTCTCCTTGGACCTTTCTAAGGTCTCCAGAATTTGGAAACAATGGTCGTCAGAGGTCTGCCGCTTGTTTTCCGTTTCTCTTTTTCTTTTATAAATTTTACATATGATTGTCAAATTCTTTAAGAATATTATATAAACAAATACCTAGTATCTACTACACATAGGACGCATACCTATTGATAATAACCATGTCTAACACGAAGTAACATCATACCTGTGCCTGCACACATCTGGCGTGGGTATGGACACTTATTAAATGCCCCTCATTTGTCTGCTTATGACATGTACTTGAAAACATGTGAAGCCATATACCCCTGCATCCAGATTCAAGATTCAGTACCCCACCTTGAATCCACGCCAGCATTAAAAATTCGAGTCCACGACCACAATCATAGATCTAGTTCTGTTTAAATCCAAAATAGCATTTTAGGAGGAATAGACCTTTACTTATATGTATTAGAGGAAGATACTCAATGTGGAAACACAATTTCAAAAAGCTGAATATCTGCATGGATGGAAACACCTAGCATAGGATGACCCAGGATATCTACTTTAATCAGGAAAAGAATACTTACAGATTTTGACTTTCTCCCAATTTGTGTGGTTTCTTTTTCCTTCTTTTTAATTTATGCTCCATTTGTTTCAACGGGAAATATTTTTTGGAAAATATTTTTTTCATTTTCTGGTGTTTGGTAAAACAAAAATTTAAAATCAACGGAAAATATTTTCCAAGCCAACAAAAATAAGTTGATATTGGTGGAAAACAATACCGCCGCCACTTCCACCACCGCCACCAAAACTAACACTACCACAACTACTAATACCATCATTTTCAAAGACGCAACCAAACGCAACAGAAAATATTTTCTAGAAAATATTTTATGCATATCACTTGCACCACCCCCGCCGCCCCCCTTTCTCCAAGAAATTTTTTTTTTGAAGAACACAAAACCAGTGTTGCTCTTATAAAATGGTGAATGTTAACATATCAGAGTTGAGAAAACTGTATCCAGAATTTGTTTATTTGCCCGTATAGTTAATAGAGTGATCAAGTTTTAAGATTTACACCCTTTGCGGCTAACGCCAAAGAAAAAATGAAGTTAAGGACATGATTCCTATATGGCAATGAAACAGTATGTTGGTACTTGAAATCATACCTTACAAGTCATGGAGATTAAAGGAGATGCAAAACTGAGAACACCCCTCACATTTGAAAAAATATGTGAAAGGAACTCGAGAATGGAACTCAGGAAATATACCAGTGAGGCTTATACATTAAAGCTGGATTTATCAGCGTTAGTCATAAAATTAAAATAGCAATTTCAGCAAGCAAGAACGACATAAAAATTACAGTATATATAAATAGACATGAAAAGCATTTAAATCAAGTAACTATAAGTTACTTATGCTTTTTTAAGTTATACCTGATGCAGACTGATATTTATGAAAATCCAGAAATAGGAACTATATAACAAAACAAAAGGAAAAGAACCTCAATTACAAACGAACACTGCTTTGAGGGAAACATATATTTTACAATAATGGAGAAATGTACATTCGTGACCTCTAAGGAAGTATAGAGACACACAAACAATTAGGAAAAAAAAAGTAAATGCCAAGCAAGATAAGATCATCAGAATATGGCAGAAAGGGGTATATAAATCAAAGCTCAATCCTATCTGGTATGGCA
>JAOTRH010000008.1:10391583-10419083 GCA_034768845.1 Heliamphora exappendiculata | reverse complement strand
TTGGGGTGGCTTACCTGCAACTCTCACCGCTATTACTCTCCCCTCTAGACGATAACCATTCATGCCAGCAATGGCTTGATTGGCTTGAGCGATATCAGAATACTTTACAAAGCCATAACCTTTACTCAAGCCGGTCACCCGATCCTTAATAACCTTAGCCATTACTATGTCACCAAAAGGTGAAAACAATCGGATGAGGGCATCATCATCGAGTGTAGGTGGCAAATATCCAATATACAAATTTGTATCATCAATTTCTTTTCCTATCTTAGTAAAATTGCTGCCCAGTCCTGGATGGGATGAATTCCCAGTACCTCCAGCTCCAATGCCGCTGGCCCAAGGGGGATTGGTTACTGAACCATTGGAACCCATAATTGACAATGTCGGACTTTGCTTGGTAAGAGACTCCGGGACTGTCCCACCTAATTCTGCCAAGAAGTTCTGATACTCATCATCCATTTTCTTCCCAGCAGTCCCTTTCATAGGACAGTCGATAGTGGGGTGCCCACCGTCACCGCAAATCTTACACAATACATCGCTCTTAAAAGTTGACAACCGAGAGGGGCACGCGTACTGCCTATGACCAGGCTCACCACATAACCTACAAAACTCATCATCTCTTATTGTCCCATTCAAAGCAGCAAGTTCTCGAAGCTGCTGCCTCTTATGCTCGTTCAATCCTTCATCCACAGGCTGCAAAAGCTTCTCTACCATCCCTGCCGCAGCCTCAAGCGACTCCTGTGTATCAGCCTCAACCAAAACATGCAAGTCTTCGTTCTCTGCAGGATCAAACTTCAAATCACGCTTTTGCCCCAACCTACCTTCCTTAATTGACCCCTTTCCCCGAATCACAATTTTCGCTCCCGTCTCCTTCTCCATCCTCTTCTGGGTATTTCCTCTCGGCCCAATTATAAGTCCGATAAAATTATAACCAGGGTATTCTTTCATCGGTATATACAGCTTCTTATGGAGCTTCGGCGGCCTATAATCTGCAGGAGGCTTAAACGCCGGGTTTCGTTTTATAATCTGTGAGATTATCTCTTGTCTCTCTCTGTTAAGCCTCTCGCGCGCACGATACTCTCTGGTGTTTATACGAATCCCTATATTATCATATATAGGTTCAGGAGAAGGCGACCTAGCACCCTCCGGACGATCATCAAGTGGCAAACCCGATTGCAACATCCGACTAATCTCAAGAAGCCTAGCGTTTAGAGCTTGGATTTCAGGATCCATATCCATACCTCCGGCGAAGTCCTTCATGAAATCCGGCAACTGAAACACCGGCTTTGGCTCGTCGTCCGCCCACCTCGACTTCCTCTTCTTAGTAGCTCCCCCACCACCAGCCTCCCCACCATCCTGTGCCTCGTTCTCGGCCGGAGGATCCCACCGACTCCTCCGCCGCCTTCTGCTGGTCGTCTCCTCCTCCCCGCCCGAACAATCCTTGTCCGTTCCACTCCGAGTGACGTTACCGCCAACATTTTCAGACACCAACGGTCTCTGAACCTCTAGTTTCAGGTTTTCCCCATCGTTATTACCTTCACCAGATGGATTGGAATTCTGCAATTTGGGTTCAGCTTCAATCGAGGTAAAGTCGTCGGAGGCGGCTAGGGTTTGTGAAGAGGAAACGTCGGTATTGTGGGGGAACGTCGGAGGTTGTGGCGGCGCGTGGTTTGGTAGATCTAGGGTTTCGGGTGGGGTTTGAGGAGGGTTTGGGTCGAGCGGTGGCGATTGGTCGAGTGGCGGCGGAGGAGGTGGAGGAGAAGGAGAAGAGTAAGTTATAGATTCCAACGAAGATAAGTAGAAAGATTGAGGCGGCTCGGGAGCTAAGGTTTCGGTGATTTCGGAAGGAAGAGGAGCTTCTGGTTGCGAAGAATCCATGGTTCACTTCGCAGGCAAGTGCAAAGTACGGAGAGAGAGAGAGAGAGAGAGAGAGAGAGAGTTCTAATTGGAGACGCCCGTGGGCGAGCTTATTTTAATATGTTTTGGCTGATTAAAGGCCGGTGGAATATACGCTTAGTTAAAAAAAATTGTATTTAAAATAATTTATTTAATAAATTATTTTTAAGGTAAAATTTTAAAGTTTATTAAGCGAATACAAAGTCAGGCTTTTGTTTTGTTAATTATTTAAATTATACCATATTTTTTATTTATGTTATCAATTATAAAGATTACACATGATTAATATTCAGCTAAAATAAACAGGGACATAACTAAAAATTTGGCTCAAGAGGACCAAAATTTTAAATAATTACCAACTCATAAAATTTCTATTGAGTTATATGGGTAATCTTTTCACAAATCTTTTAATGCTTAGATTCCGTTTGTTCTACTAAAAAATATTTTTTTATATTCCTTAGTGTTTGGTATAACAAAAATTAAAAATTAATAAAAAATATTTTCTAAGTTCGTGAAAAATAAGTTAATTTTGGTAAAAAATATTTTTTATTTTTTAATGACAAAAAATATTTTTCACTCTTACCATCGCACCACTGTTACCACCACTAGCACTACTATTTTACCGCTAGCACTAACATTTTACCACCAACACCACCAGTCTAGGGATCACATGGTCAAGAGTTTAGGTTCCTAGGTTGTTGGAGTCTAGGTTCTCAGGGTTGTGAGGGTCCGAAGGTTCTAAGGTCATAGGAGTTTGGGATCCCGAGAGTTTGGTGTTCTAAAAATCTCCAGGATCCCGGGGGTTTGGGGTTCTAGGGTCCTACGGTCCCGGAGTTCAGGGTATCTGGTTCTCAGGGATATAAGGTCACAGAAATCCTGGGTTCGGTGTCCCAAGCGTCTCGATGGGTCAATGAGTTAAGAATTATGGGTCTTATGTAACGTCCCAATTTTCAAACAATAAAAACTCAACGAAAACCAAAATAAAAACAAGATTTTATTTGTAAAATAATTCATAAAACACACCATTTTAAACCAAAAAGGTTACCCAAAAGATTTTTCATCCAAAACCTCATTTCGAGACAAAACAGAACTTTTTCACATAGCGGCTGTCCGCTCGAGCAGGCCCTCCACTTCTCGAGCGGTGAGACATCCGAGAGATTTTCAAGCAAAAAATCAAAAAATCTTTCCAAATCTAAAAATCACACCTAAAAACCTTATATTTAAACGCGGGTTTAAATAAGAAAAATATATGGACAAAACATCGGTTTGACAAAGAAGCTTCTCCTTTCAACCCAAAAACTTGGATACCAATGTTTTTATACCACAACAAAACATTTCAAATCGAGAACTCCCAAACCAAACACGAGCCCACATCTCATACACAAACAAAATATGAAGTCATAGTCTTAAAGCCTTACATAACATGTTTTAAATTCAAAACATATACATTAATACATGATCCCGAAACAAAAAAAATTATGAAAAGTCTTCCGCCTCATGCGACTCCACTAAATCATCCCATATGATCACAATTACCTAAATAAAGTTTTCAAATCCTATAACAAGAGCCGAAACTCAATAAAGAATAGACTAGCATGAAGTAAAAGCAAGATATGCAATCGCGTAGTATAAACTCGACTTGACTTCATAAGTTTCAAAACAATTTTTCATTCTCAAAATTATACATTTTCATGTAATGCAAATAACGTCCAACAGTTAAAGAAAATATTAACAAAACGTTATTTTTTGCAGGTTTTCACAACCGACAATGATTCATATGTACCGACTCTATCGCACCGGGAACAAAAATAACAATTATAAACTCTTGCCCATTATCCTAGTTCCGGGGTATCCAATCACTCGTTAGGTAATAACAAATTCTATACGAAATTACAACAACACCCGCCTCCTAATGGGGCACGCCTTCCAATTGGACAACCACTTCGTTTACGGGAATTAACCCGAAGGAACGAAGCACCAACTTGTGCAAATTTTTTGAACTTTTACTGAGGAGCAATGGCGACCCAAATACATATGCACTGTCACAGTGCATCTACAGAATTATTAAAAACACGTAGCTTAACTACAAAAACGTTTAAAACAGTACACTAATCATGTACAAAACGCCCGACGACCTTTCGCCACGTTGTCTATAGCCCAGGAGGAACGACCAATATTTTCAAATGTTTCACCACTTCAACCGAAATGTTTAAAATCAAGGCTCAACCCTAAGAGTTAGCTCTAAATATCTAAAACATGATTTTCATAACTTTACATAAATCTCTTTGTTTTCAAAACTCACCTTTTTAAAAACTACGGACACCCGCACATCCACCAACTTTGTAATAAATCATAACAAATGCACTACATGTTTTTTGTCCAAACAAACACGGTTTAAACACAAAGTTCAGCATTTGTAGCATTTTAAAATGGAAGAAAATGCATATAATCGCATGTATCGCATTTTAAAGCAAGATAGTCTAGAATCTTACCTCGTCGGGTTAAAACTCGAAACTTTGAACACCAGTGAGAAACCAAAATCCCCAAAACATGATTCTGTTTGAATAAACGTGAAGCCCACAGCAAGGATATCAATGATCGACTATCCGAACGCCAAAGTTCGAACCCGAATTAAACCGAAAGCTAGAGAGAAGGTAGAAAAAAATAGTGATCTTACAAGAGAGAGGGGAGAAAGCTTACACAACAAGCTTTAGTACAAAGCCTAATGATGGGTTGTCTCATAAATATCTCACGCTAGGCTGCCCGCTCGAGCGAACAGAGATCCGCTCGAGTGATCCTCCACCGACTCAACTCTCTGTCACTTTCCCGCTCGAGCGAACAGAAACCTGCTCGAGCGGTCATCTATGGTAAAAATCCAAACAAAAGGTGCATGACCAAGCCCACGCATGCATAACACATAAAGAAATATGATAATCAACAACGATTAAAGCATTAACCAACTTATATAATAAACATTGTAAAAATAAAATGGAACCGGGTCTCACATCTCAAGGGTCCATATTTTTGCGTTCTCAGGGATTTGGGCTCCCATGGGTCCCAAGGTCCTAAGGTCCGGAGCTTTATGGTCCCAAGGGTCCTGAGGTCTAGCACCCTAGGGTTCCGAGGCCTAAGAATCCAGGGCTCTGGGTCCAGGGATTTGTAAGTTTTGAGCTCTCGAGGTTTGGGTTTAGAGTCTCAGGGGTCTTGAATTCTGGATTTTCAAGCGTATAGGGTTTAAAGTCTGGGGGTCTGAGTTCCTAAGAAGTTCGAAGAGTCGAGGGTCCGAGATTCCAGAGTCACTACCACATCTGCCGCTATTACTATTAATTTTAACACTACCACATACCCTAGCAGCGTCATTTTCAAAATTGCAACCAAACAAATAAAAAATATTTTTCAATGCTAAAAATATTTTCTATCAAAATAATTTGATACTTAATATTAATAGTAAATAAGCATAGACAAAACTAAAAATTTGGCTGGAGGGGTAAAATCTTTAAAAAATTTACTAACTCATAATTTTTTTTATTGATTTATATAGGTATTCTTTTTACAAATCTTACAATATTTAAAATTCTGTAACCAAACGATTTTTTCTGAGTACTCTCAACTCTCACTAAAATGTATTTAAATTTTAAATTAGCATTTAAATTTTATTTTATTGCAAATTATTATTCTGTAATATCATTTGGGTCTAATTTATTTCTTTTTGTATTTGAAAAGCATGATATTCATGTGATTCTGTTTGATGAGTAGATTTATTTATTTAGTTGTTATATATTATTAGAGATAGAAACCTCATTTTAAAGTAAAAAATTCAATAAAAATAGTAAAGATGCCTTACATTAAAATACATATACATATAGAATTATTTATAAAAGAATTTTAAATAATTCAATTTTTCGACACATAACTCATTGTAAAAAAAAAGTTTTCATCTAATGATTGTGAGAATATCAATAATATAATTTTTATTAAATTTATATAGGATGCGTCATATACTACACATGCATAGAATTTGGGATGAGGGGTGTTGTTGCCTCCTCCGAGCCTTACTAGGTCCGTCCTTGTAAATAAGTTATAATTTATAAATATTATTATCTTTTAAAATATGGTAAAAATTTGATTAAAATATTTTAAAAATTAATATTTCATTTTATTTTTTTGGCTTTTAACTGTTTAGATTTTTTGTTAAATGCTATGTAAGATTTTTTTTTTGTATTTTTAACTAAAAAAAACTAAAAACTTGAGTTGGCAATCAAACCTTTTGTGAAGTTTCTATTTTTACATTAAGTTAAATAAATAAATAATTATTTAGTTAAAATTAATTTTTTATGATTTGATAGATAATTTGAAGGATTTTTAGTGAGAGGTTCTGTTAGTAAAATATGTAGAATTACTTTATTTTAAGAAAAATATTCTATTCAACGGATCCAGATAGGAGCGGACGGAGGCAATTGTCTCCCTAAAATTTGAATTTTTTTTATAATTATAGTAGTATTAGTTCAAAATATATTTAGATTATATAGATAATTCGCCTCCCTAAATTTTTTTAAAAAAACTTAATATATATTTCTTAAGAATTTATAAGAACTATTCGTTCTCCTTTAATTAAAATTCTGCATCCGTCTCTAATTTTATTATATATTATCATTCTAAATATGCTCCTTATACACAAAGAACTCGTTTGATAACTCGAATTGGATTGAATTGGATTGGATTAATAGTGAGGTGGGATTAGTAATGAGGTGTAATTAATTTTTTTGTGTTTGAATTGAGTGTGATTAAATAACTGACTAGATAATGATTTACCATTGTATGAAGTTAATTTATTTTAAAATTAACTTAAATAAATTAATAAGTTATAATTTATGTTATTGTTAAATTTTATATTATTTATTTTAATATTTTAATATTTCTTATTATTTTTTAAAATTTTAAAATTTACTCTTTAATTCAATTCTTCTTAATTCTGCATCTCCCATTAACTAGTTATCTCTTATTTGGCGAATTAATAGTCCGTCCGGACTATTAATCTAGAGACTTAACAAACGCGGTATTCAATTATACTCCAGACTAATAGTACAGACAAACTAAACGAATTATTAGTCCACCAAAATAAACATTGCCAAACTGTAAACATAGCCATGAAGAAACAATGTTTCCCATGTATTTTTACTCTTAGTAGTACATGAATATATATATAGGTGTATACAGAAGTGTATTGCTCCATTTTTGCTCAATGAATGTTGATGCGGCAAGATTATTAGTTTTTAATTGAAATCTTAAAAATCTCATAACTTTCAATATAAATATTTATTTTTGACAAAATTTATATTTTTGGAACGTATTCCTTGAAATTTATTAAACAATATCTATATTTAATATGAAATTTTGAATAAATTTTTTAAAATAAATATTCATTCTTTTTTATCATAGTGAAATTTCTCAATTTTAAAAAATTAAAAAATTTCTCAATTATTCTTAATTTTTAAACTATTTTTTTCAAAAATTAATAAATTTCTCAGTGTTAACATATTGATAAATTTTGGTTACAAAATGTTTCTATATCCAAAGCAAGAAAATTTTCGATTTCATAACTACGAAATTTTTATTTTCTAATTTGTTGAGAATTTTATAAATTTCAAATTTTAGATTGTGAATTTTTTTAATTTTGAAATTTCTCTATTTTAAATTATTGCAGTAATTTTATATTTTTTAAATATTCAGATTAAGATACTTATCATTTATTTTGGAAATGTAGTAATCTCACAATTTTAGCCATCATGTTGCGCATTCGAATATGTGTATATATGTATATATTCACGTGTTATTAAGAACAAAAAAGTCACAATCATTAAAATTGTTTAAAAATAGAGAGTTTAAAAAAACTTAGATATGAAATCAATCCTCCTACAATTCTCTTAAAAAGGATTAATAATAAAATAAAAATTAAAGAATTAACTTTAAAGCAGGGTTAATGGAAGTTATAGGGGTTTTGGACATTACTGAAACTAATAACTTATAAATTATAATTTGTAGTAGAATTTGTGAGTGTAATGAAATTTTATATTTTGAATTCAGACTTTTCATTTGGAAACGTGTTAGTTCAAAATAACGAGTCAAGAAAAGTGCTGACAATATAATAACTAAGTAAATTATTAAACCCCTTGGAGTGTAGGTACATGCATATCGAGAAATTATGTCTTGTTTTATATTTCACGGCAATAAAATTAAAACAATATATGCTATCAATATTAGTCCACTAATATGTTGAACGAATTTGGTTAAGTAATCATTCTCTTGGCTCATTTTGAGAGATTGATTGGGAAAGTGATTTTTGGTTTTGATGGAGTTCATGTTATAGTATGCCCTTCAGAAGGCCATAAAAGGATAGGTTTTGGCGAATTTTTTGGCCGATTATCATTGTGTGAATGTCGGATATGAAATTGAAACCGAACTGAACACTTCAATAGCCAGTATAGTCACATGGACATTATACTTTGATGGCCACATGATTGAGCAAGTGGTAAGCCCTGGAATTATGATTATGTCACCGTCAGAACTTAAAATCAGAATATCATACTAATTTGACTTCAAATATTCGAATAATTAGGCCAAATACCAAGCATTAATTATCAGACTGAAAATTGTAAGAGACTCATAGCCTTTACTCAGTTCATGTGAAAGGAGATTCACAAGTTGTGATCAACCATTTAGAGGGTTGTAAAAGTGTCATCGCGAAGAACTAGCCCTGAATTATGCAGAGCAGTAAGGCAACCGATGTGTGATTTCGATGATTGACCACGAAAGTCCAATGGGAAGGCAAATAAAATAGCCCAGGCAGTCGCTGGCTTAAAGATTCCCCAATGGATGTACCAAAGAACTATCACCGTCCATCAGAGAATGCTTCCATTAGTTAGGAGAAGAACGAATACAATGGAGATATGTTCAATAGGCATTTCATAAGAGGATGAAGACTGGTGAGTACCAATAATAGCCTTTCTTAGTTGTTCTGCAAGGGCTTCAGATTGAAACACCAGAAGAAAGGTTGTTCATTTCATTCTGATCGAAGGGGATTCGTTCAAAAGAGTCATGGAGATGATTTGTTGTTAAAATATTTATCAAATGAAGAAGCTATGAAGGTGATGGCGGAGTCCCATGAAGGGACTTGTGGTGCACACCAGGCAAGAAGAAAAATGAGATAACTATAAAGAAATATGGTACTATTGGCCTACCATTTTAACAGATTGCTTTAGATATGCTTAAGGATGTCCGACCTGTCATATATACAGATCTGTGCAGCATGTTCCTACCTATTCTTTAAATGCAGTTACTAAGATTTGGATATTTTGAGGTTAGGCCATGAACTTAATTGGAATTTTTTCCTCCATCTATAAAGGGGCATTGCTATATTACTGTAGCAATGGATTATTCTACTAAATGAGCCAAAGCCATCCCTATGAAGACCGTGGAGCAAAATGATATGATCAGGATGATAAAAGAAAATGTTATTCATCAATTCGACGTAGCCAACACATTGTAGCCAATAGAGAAATGGTATTTTTTAGAGGACAAGTTCAAGCATTTGCTAAAGAGTATGGCATAAAGCTCATTCATTCAATGCCTTGCTATGCTCATAGCAATGGGCAAGCCGAATCTACCAACAAGGTGTTAAAAAACATAATTGAATTGAAGATAAGTCTAGATTGTGGCATGAAGTGATGTTTGAAACTCTATAGACATACAGAACATCATGAAGAATAGCAATAGGGGCCATGCTTTTTTCTCTCACTTATGGACATGAAACAGTTTTACTTGTGAATGTTACTGTAAACTCCCTAAGGGTAGCATTTCAAAATGGCCTGAGCCCCGCAGAATATTCTCAAGCTTTTTTCACGGAAATGGAAGATTTGGATGAAGTTAGGCTAGTTGTTATAGGCCGACAGGCAGTACAATTGCAAGAGGTGGCAAAAGCCTACAATAAAAGAGTCTATCACAAGATTTTCATGGAAGGAGATTAGGCGTGGAAGACTGTCCTGTCCTTTGGGCAAAAAGATTATAGAATAGACAAATAGTCCCCTTCATGGGAAGGGTCATTCGCAATATTCAAGGTCCAAAAAAGGATGGAACATATATACTGCAAGGCTTAGATGGGGAGATACATAAGCATCCAACAAATGGGAAGTATTTAACGCAATACTACTCTATAATGTGGGAAGTAGTTGAAAGCAAATAACATACATTTCAAATGACAGTACTAGCTAAAAAGTAATTAACAGTTATAAGAGCAGTTTTATGTGCAAATAAAATCAAAGAAGGTGGGTTAGACGGGTTTGGAAATGGGACCATGCCTTTTTATTGATCTCAATAATCAAAGTAGCCATCGCCTTGCCTGCTGAAGAAGAAGTCAGATTCATACCAAGCTCGACTTGCTCAACTTTCAGTTTTTGAGTAGAGACAAATAACGAGGACATCTTTGCTTTCAACACTAGTAGGTTTCTATCAATTTCAAGGGCATCTTGGAGCTCTTTCTTTCTATTCACTTTTCTGCCTCTTTCATCTCGGAGTTGTTGAAAGCTAAGGAAGGAAGAGGCTAGTTCTTACCTAATAGTTTGGGACCAGGCCAATTTGAGATCAAACTCAAATTTATTTTTCAAAGGAGCTTCGTAGATTTTATCCAACGAAAGGTCTTGGTAGAAAACTTGAATGCCAAACATGTTAACTCCACTAGGCGATAATGTGGAATACGAGAATGTATAAGGCCTCCTAGAAAGTGGCCGATTGACCAAGATGAAGGATATCCAATCATTGCCTTAATATTTGATTTCGCTTTTAGCCACTGCTTCAATAGATGAGGTAAGGACTCACCATCGACAACATATGCTTTAGACATAGTCGATGTGAAATCCAAATCAAAAGATGCTAGGAAGGATTCTATGTTCGGTGAGAAAAGCATGTCAAAGGCAACAATGGCACGATGGGATCTCCTTTCATTTCGAGCGTTATGAGAGCTCCAAACTCTTCTAATTTTTTAGAATTTTGAGCTAAAAAATATTTTTAAAATATTTGAATGGTTAATACATTTTCCAAAATTAAAACAAATTTTGGTATTAAAAGAGATCTATTTAAAAGATATTTATACTTTGCAAAAGGAGTTAACAAATCCTGATATTAAATATTTAAAAAAATCATAAAATGAGATTTTATAAAAGTGATTTATACATGTCAAAAACCATTTTTTTCATTGAAATTCAAAAGATTCCTACAAATTGGTCCAATTTGTTACATTCGAAGCGACTTTATCCAATCCAATAAAGTTTATGGGCGGGGTGAGATGGCGCAACCATATCCAACCTATTTATTTATATGAAAATATAAAATATAAATTACATATATTATAACATAAAATTATATAAAAGCATTTGATTAAACATTTTAAAAATTTAAAAGTAGAAAATGAATGTAGTTGTTATTTTTAAGAAGGAAATTCTGGTTATTTTCATAAAAAATGAAAAAAAATTTGAATATAGTTTTCGATTATCTTTGACCCCTGTATAAGGCGGGACAAAAAAAGTGACATACCTAAATCGAGTGTGTGAAAGAAAAGGCAGGAGGGAATCAAGTTAAAGTCACAAAAATTCACAAAAAGGGATAAATAAAGGGTTAAAAAATTATAATAATTTACAGATTGCCACAAGATTAAAAGTTTGTCTACAATAAGAAAACTTGAAAAAACTTTTGATATATAATTTACAATATTATTACAAACATTTAATTATAAAATGTATAATAATATTACATTTTTTTTACCAAATTGCATGTATTTGTTTAGTTGATCGAAAAAATATTATATTAAGATACCTTTTATTTTGTTCGACTAAATTTTAATTAAAATTTTAAATTTTAAAATAAATTTATTAATGGGTGGAGCATTGAGCATTTAGAAAAATTATATATGATAATTTTTTTATTTAGGCATTGAAGTTAAAAAATAAGTTTAATGACATTTCTGCATACGTTTTATAATATTATATATATTCTATTAAAATAATTTATTTTACTCCTAGTAATTTACATGATGAATTTTAACTAAATTACACTATTTTTTAAATATATCTTAATTATGAAATTTTATAAAATATAAAAATAATATATTTAATATTTATTATTTTGATTTCATGTATAATACTGGTTGATTGCTAGTAAGTCATTATCTCAAATAGGAGCAAAAATGCAAAAGTTATGAGAAAATCAAATTGGCCACTCAATTTTAATAAGTGAAAAAGGGCACCAGACAATGCTCCTGGAACATGAATGGACCGGTTGGGTTGGGCTATATAAGGGATAGACAATGGGCTATATCATAAAAAAAGTAAAGTTTTGATCCATGGATTGGTCCCACTTAGGATGGGCCTCATTTTTGGGTGGTCCAGATCCAACACAAGTCTAGGTTTCTTTCACAAATGTGAGTCCTCAAAGAGGGGGCCCAAAAAAAAAAAAAAAACAAACAAACAGAGCCTAGAGTCAAGGTTCTCAACTTCTTGACATCAGATCATCTTGCACCACAAAATTATTCATTTTTGTGCATTGCAATGACTTTATGCATTATTGTGCGAAAAAGTTAACACACTCATAAAATCATTCATTTTCGTGTGCCATCATAATTTTATGCATTTCTGTGCAAAATTGAAACATGTCTACATAATTATACATTTTTGTTCAAAAATCGGTTGGACCCCCCAAAGTCATATGTTTTTGTGGAGCGTGATAATTTTATGCATTTTCATGCATAAAATCTTAAGAGTGCGTTTGTTTTCAAATGAAAGCACATAATCATCTTTTTTTATTTTTTTATTTTGCACAAAAACCTGATGTATGTACAAAATTGTTAATTTTTGTGTAGAGCGATGACTTTATACGTTTTTGTTTTGTCTGCTATTTTCTCAGACCTTAGGGGAGTTTTATTTACTCGACCTATTCCAATATGCCACACTGCTACTAAATTTTGGGGGAAAATACAGTCAATTGTTACTCATTGGAGCTAAAGAGGTTTGGGCCAAATTTAACATTTGGCTTACTTTCATTCTTTTGGACTTCTAAAAATTTTTTATTAAAAAAATTAGTTTTCCAGTTTGTAAAAGTAAATTTATTTGGTCAAAGGGGGAAAATTTTATAAAAATAAAAACAATCAAAAAAATAGATTATTGCCTTTTTTAATTTGGGTCTTTTTTTGGACTTTTTTTTAATTTTTTGGTCAGATTGTTTTTTGCTTTTTTGTTTGTTGGATGAGAGAGTTCCAACAAGTAAAAAAATTTAATCAAATAATAAAAAAACTAATTAAAGACAAAAATATACAAAATAAAATAACCAATAACTCATCATTCCAAACAAGTTGTCCTTGAAATGCTATGGATGGGATAAGTTCGTTGTGTCTGAAACTAAGATCTTTAATCAAACTCAAGATTTTAGTTAAAGTCTCTCCCATAACACGCCCAAAATGTTCACTTGTAACATTTTTCTTAATCAAACAAATGAGGTTTCTCATTATACCATACTCTTTTCTTTTCTTATCTTATCTTATCTTTTTTTTGGTGGGGTGGGGTGGGGTGGGGTGGGGTTGTGATGGGCAGTCTCCTAATAAAAGGGTATATTCTAGGTTATTTATATCTATATCTATATCTATATTTTTATTTAGGAAAATTTTGATCCGGTTCCCATTTAAAATACTTATTTAGGAATAAGTTATAACTTAAAAAATAATATTTTATTAAGTTTCATATCATATTATTATATCAAAATTACCTCTAATATACTATTCATACCCCACGAATCTAGATTTTATAACAAAAAAAATATTGTCATTTAAAAATTATTGATATCAATGGAATTCTAAAAACATCATATCAAAAATGCTCATAATTTTTTTCGTGATATTCTCTTGCGATAAAAAAATGAGACAATATTTTACTAGGGAAATGATATGCCTCATTTCATGTAAATGAGATATTTTATGAATAAATGATACATTTCATAGATGACATAAAGAGAGCTAGCTTTCATTGATCCTTTCAATAATATATAATGTCTCATTTTATTAACATAAAATTGAGTTATTTAACAAACAATAACTCATGCATAAAATGAATCAATTTGAATGTATTATTTTTTTTAAAATATATATTTTCTTATAAAAATGAGATATTGTAGCCATTGTAAAATATGTGTTAGGTAAATTACATCATTGTTAAACAACAATTTTGAATACCGACGGCAATGGTGCAAAGGGCACGCCAATGGCAACGGCGTAGGAAGTAGGAAGTAGGAAGTAGGAAGTAGGAAGTGGTATATATATTAAGAACAATTATAAATTTTAAAAATAGGAACTTATGGAATAATCAAAAAGTAGTTAGGACTTATTGGGGGTGTTTGGGAAAATTTCTGCTGTTAATTTTTAATTTTCTACTACTAATTTTAGTAACAAGTTATAATATTTTCTAAACATTTATAATTTTTACTACAAATTATTATTAATTTTTATTTTATTTTAACTACAAGTTAACACATTTATCAAATACTCATAACTTCTGTTACAAACTATAATATAAAATCTACTAATTTTACCAATGCCCAAACACTCTTGTTGATAACATTATGAAATAATCAAAAAGAGATGATGACCCAAAGATGAAAAAAAGTTTTTAAAAATAAAAATAAGCTCGAATAAGTCAAACCATTTTTTTGTTTATTAACTGATCTTTTAAATTTTTTTGGTCAATTTTTTCCGATTATTCACATCAAGACAAATTAAATAAATAAATAAAATAATAAAAAAATAAAAAGAAACTGAAATGCTAAACTTTTATCCCAAAAAAGTGCTTCACTTGCACAGTTAAGGAATGTGATATTTATTGGATTCTAGCTTGTGTTCCAAGTTTCGGCTTGTGGGGCTTTGCCTTCTTTATTCACTTTTACTCTTTAGATTGTTTCTTTTTCTTTTTCCTTTGTTTTTTTTTTTTTTTTGGTTTTTAACTTCAGTTTCTTCTGTATTTTTATTGCTGAAATTTTGATTTTTACACCTTGGGCGTTGCCGTTTGCCATGGGCCTACGGCCTTATTTGGGCTAAATTTGAATTTTTTTGCTATTTTTTTTGGTTTGTATGGACTTTTCTCGTGTGTTTCAGAATCGTGTCGATGAGATGAACTAAAATAATAAAAGATTTTGATCAAAAGATAAATTTTTTTACAAAAGACGTAAATAAGTAATATAAAATGTGGCTTGTTAATTTTTTTTTTTGAACTTTTTTTCTTATTTTGATTTGAATTTTTTAATTTTTTAAGTTGTCTCGATGAGAAGAGCCAGAAAGTACAACACTTTGACTAGACAATAAAAATGAATCACTAAAGACTAAAATAAGCAAATTAAAATCAACAAATAAAAAAAAAATCCAAATGGGGCCTTCATTTGTCACAACAACAGTCATTCAAGAAAAAAAAATAATTAATGAATACAAAAGATGAAAATTTAATTGAAAGATAAATTTTTTTACTAAAAACAAAAATAAGAAATATAAAATCTGGTTTATTAGATTATTTTAGCTTATTTTTGTCTTTGTTGAAGTGTTTTATATTTTAATAAAAAACTTCTATTTTTTTGCTCGTTTCGATTTGAGAAGTTAGAAAAATATAACAATGTGACGAAACGATAAATTTTTTTTTTGTTTCAATCAAAGAACCAGAAAAGTAAAATTTTGAAGTTAATGATAAAATAATATGCTAAAGATTAAAATAAGCAACAAAAATTAATTGATTGACTTATTTTAACTTATTTTTATCTTCTTTGAATTTTTTCAAAATTTTTCCATTTCTTGGTTTTTTTATTTTTTGTTTTAACAAGAAAAATTTTTAAAATAAAATTTTTAATCAAAAATAAAAAATCACTAAAAACAAAAATTAGCAAATAAACTAAGCTAATCCATTATTTCAAAATAGGCTTTAAATCAAGTCTTGGAAGGATCATGTGCTAATCACTTTATTCAAATCATGTGCTTTGTTTGAGACTTGACCTTCCTCTAAACTAATCTTTTAATTTTTTTTTATTAAAACTAATCTTTTAATTTGAAAGTCAAAAGCATTGTTAATTCTATAAAAAAATGATTATTATGAACATATATCACAAAAAATAGCAAAAATAATCATGATAAGATATTGGTAGGGTTGTCAGACACTGTAGATTGTAAATTGCAGTTTGTATCAGAAGTTGTGAGTATTTGATAAAAATTGTAATTTGTAGCTGAAATAGAAAAAAAAGTAGTTATAATTTGTAACAAAGTTATGGGTGTTTAAAAAAAATTATAATTTATAATTAAAATTAATAGTATAAAAAAAAATAAAATATTTGAAATACATTTTTGGGGAACTGTTTATTGAACTGTCAAATGTGTCATTAATGCCTTTTCCTTTTAAGTTCAATTTTTTTTGTTTTCTTTTTTAAGTGTAGAGTTTGCTTTTTGTATTCAAGAAGTTATATTTATTTTACTCAAAAATAAAATAAAATAAGATTGTTGGGATGCGAATAAATTCTTTTTCTTTAAAAAATATAGAAAATTAATTATTTTTTTAAAATATCAAATAATATAACTTAAAATTTGGGCTTTTAAATTTTTAGGAGCAAAGTAAAAAACAAAAAAATTCTCAAAAGTGCTTCTCATATTTTAAAAATATGTGTAGTGATAGCTCACTGACATGACACCTTTTACCAAGAGTGATTCGTGCCTTAAGCAGGGCGTAGCTAGAATTTCTCTTTAGAGATAGCGTATTAAAAATAATAATTTTATTTTTATTTAATAATAAGAAATAATTAACTTAAAGGATTGCTCAAAAAACATTTTAAAATATTTTTTTATAAGTTAAAATTTAATGGTAAAACATATTATTAAATATACAATCACAATTAATTCAAATAAAAATTTTACAGCAAAATTTACAGTCATAATCAAGATTTACAAAAATCATAAAAAAAATACACAATTAAAAAATTGGTCAACAAAATTAGAAGAGTCAGATAATTTTATACTCATTAAATTGATACTAATTTTAAAAAATTTACATACATATATCAGTATTTGCTAATAACTTATAATAGAAAAACAAAAAATGAGAAATTATATAATTTAAGAAAACAAATTTTAAATTTAAGAGGAGAAAATTTTAAAAATATTAAATTTTTTAAAAATCTAAATAAAACTTAACAAAAATTTAGTGGAGGCATTGGTCTCTCTGAGCCCATATAGCTCCGCCCATGGCCTTATGTGAGTTAGGTGCTCATATAAAACTCTCAATATATTAAGACCCTTAAAAAAAATATTCTTGTCGATGAGATCAACTCTCAATGAAGTAAAAATTTTCATATTCAAAGGCTCAAATAATTTTTTTTGAAAGGAAAAAACTAATCCAAAATAAGTTTTTGATATAAAAAATTATTTTACAAGGATAATAAATACCTTTTTACTTATTTATTTATTATAAAAAACTTTTGTTAGTCCTAAGCAATTCAAGAGGGGGTAAATTAGGTCTTTAAAAAAATAATAATTTAAATTTTTTTTTGAAATTTTTTTAATATTGCAAACAATAAAGCAAGATAATCAAATATTGAAGCAATGCAAAAATTAAAAGATTAGAGATAGAGAGATAGAACCGAACATCAAGAATTTATAGTGGTTCGGCTTCTTCCAAACCTACTTTCACTCCTCAAGTTTTTCTTGAGTATCTTCACTATACAGAATACTTCACGGACGTATTTCAAGTCTTTACAATCTTCAAGACTTCGCTTGAATAAGCTGAATGTTTACGCACGCATTCACAAGCCTAAAACAGTTTCAAGAAAATCCTATGAAAACAAGCCCCTGTTTTTTTTTAATCTCTCTTAAACTCTTCTTTGATGAGATTTACTCACCCACTCAAAGGATAAAGGGTGATTCACCCTTGAATACAATAAATGAAGAGTATCAATGAGAACCACTCACTCTCTTTATAGAAATAATTTACAATAAATAAAAAAGTAAATATAGATGAGGAACAAGAGCAAGAGATTCAGTAATAAATGAGAGCATGAGATTTTTGAGTTTGATTCAAGTAATGGAACAGTAAATGTAAGTCTACAATCCTCAATAAATGCTGAGAAGTTACTATTTATATAAGCTCTTGTGCATTCATGACCGTTGGAGGTAGGTGAGAGCAATAAATGCAAAAAATTCAGCCGTTGAGATATGTCGCGAGTTTGAATTTTCGTCGCATGTGTCGACACAAAAATGTCTAGGACAGGATCCTTTAAGTGGTTGGGTCGACACAAATATTCTGAAGGGTCAACACCATTTTACACTCTACCTTACCAACATCATGGTGTCGACACATTTGGATCTGGTGTCGACTCGTTTTGAAACTTCAGCATTCAGAGGAGGCACTTTGTGTTGACTAAACTCGTCTTTAGTGTCGACACTAATTTCTGCAGGAAGTCTCGGTTCTTTTGTGTCGACTCATCTTCTGTTGGTGTCGACTCAAATGTACTTCAGAATTTGGGAGGAGGCACTTTGTGTTGACTCATATCTTATTTGGTATCGACACAAATTTCTGCAGAAAGTCTCAGTATATTTGTGTCGACACTTGAGGTCTCTGATATCGACATCACAAATTTTTCAGGCAGTCTCGGGACTTTTGTGTCAACTCATCTTTAATTGGTGTCGACACCTCAAAATCTGCAGGTGGCCTCGGTTTTTTTTGTGTCGACATAATTTTTATTTGTGTCGACTCAAAATTTCGAATACTAAAAGTGTGAGACACTTTTGTGTCGACCCAAATAAAATTGTGTCAACTCATTTTGAGTCCTGAGAGCAACGGCTCTTTTGTGTTGAGACAAAATTTGTTTGTGTCGACACTAACTATGATACCTGAAAAATAACTTCATAAAATTGTTAGAGTGTCAAACCATTCGTTCAAAGGGATTGACACATTTGATGTGATTCAAGTATACTTTACCTTAAAAGTATTTGACGTATTTTTTAATTGAGTTTAACACAAAATATTCTCATTTAAGAATATGTAAGTATTTTAATCTTATTGAGAATTAAGTCATTTCTTTTGGCTAATGTGTCAAATTATTTATTCAAAATGTATTAATACTTTTATTTTAAAAAATAAAATATTATCTATTTAAATCTATTTATTCTTAAAAAATAAATTATTAAAATTATCAAAATTAAAATAAAATTTTTTTGAACTAACACTTTTAACATTGTTCCCAATGCCTCTAAGTTGGTTGGGGTGCCTTTTCTTTAACGAGAGGTACTAAAGTTTGAATTTTGGGTCCTGTCTGTGGAGAAATTATTTGCTGTTACATACGATATAACATCAAAGATGTTGCGTAATATCACAAGTCTATTTTACTTTACTATTAAAGTAACGTGTCAAATCTTATTTCACATACAAAATCTTTTATTGGCAAGTGACAAGCTGTCCTATTAATTAATAAGAATTTTATTGATGTGAAACAAACATAACACATCACTTTAGTAATAATTTTGATTAATTTACGACGCCATGTAATAGTTAGGTACACGTGGCAACAAATAATTCCACCCTCCTTTCCCTGCCACTCCCCATCATTTAGAGATCTTTATGTACTTTTTTTACATATTTAAAAAAAGGTAAATTACATCTAGACCTATATGCTTTTCTTACATGTTTAAAAAAAAAAGTAAATTACATCTGATTCCCTTATTCATTTAAAATAACACAATTTTTTAATACTTTTCTTACATGTTTAAAAAAAATAATAAATTACATCCGAACCACTTGTATTCATTTAAAATAATATTATCTTTTTTCTTAATCTTTAAAATATCATTAAACTCCTTTACTTTATAAAATAAATAACACATTTTCTCTTCCGTTAATCAACTGTGAGTTGACTTAATAGAAAAACGTAATTATATTAAAATTTAATTAAAAATAATAATTTTACCCTTAGTATCCATCATCCTTCATCTTCTACATCAAACAACCTCCACCTCCACCTCCACCGGCGCCACCCACTACCACCACCAAATTTGCCCCAACCCCATGCTCTCTCTCTCTCTCTCTCAAATGTAAAATCTGTTAGTAATATGAATTTAATTGGCTGGCATAAGTAGAATTCAATTGGCTATATGAATTCAATTGGTAGAATTTATTAGCAATTTAATTCTTTGTAACCCCAAATTAAAATCTAAAATTAATATGCCAAAATTAATTTCTGAATTCAATTGGCCAATTGATTTCTTAGTTTATTACTATTCATTTGGTATGTATAACTCCATGAGAGAATGGCTATATATATATATTATTCTGATGCCAGAAGCCAGAAAAAGGTGAAACTGAAAATAGAGACAATTTTTGAGATTTCAAAACAATGAGAGTGAGAGAGAGAGAGAAAGACAGACGAGGTACGTTTGAGTAGTCGATCCTTGTAAGTGTTCCAACGTTTGGATCAACCGTTTTATCCTAGGAGAATGATACCGGTGGAGAAACCTGCAACACCCTCGGTAGGTGGTGAATTATTCTTAAGGAAACTGCGTTTACAGGACTCGATTTTCATATTCTATTCATGTTATTTTTGTAATTTTATTTTCTGTAAATTCTGTTTATTATAATCTTTAAAAGTTAATAAAGATATATTTTCTGAATCACCGAGCATGTATCTTGTGTTATAATATTTCTCCAACAATACCCCCAACTTTGAATCCCTAAATTCAAACAACTAGGAGAGAACAGTGGGGCGACGGTAATGGTTCAGTGAGGTTTCAGAATGATAGTGCGGTAAGGGTTTGCGAAGGGGGCGGCGACGGTGGTGCGTGTGGTGGTGATAAGGATCTAAGATGATAGTGTGGTGAGGGTTTGCAAACGGAGTGGCGATTGTGGCGAAGGGGTTGGTGACGTTGATGCGTGCGATGATGGTTAGGGTTTGGGATGGTGGTACGGTGAGGGTTTACGAAGGGGGCGGCGACGGTGGTGCGTGTGGTGGTGGTGAGGGTTTGAGATGGTGGTGCAGTGAGGATTTGCGAAGGGGACAAGGTTGAGGGTGGTGGAAAGGGCACGGCGTTTGTGCGTGTGGTGGTGGTGATGGTGGTGGTGAGGGTTTGAGATAATGGCCTGGTGAGTGTTTGAGACAGAGGCTGGGTTTTGGAGTGGGGAGGGGGTGCACAGGTAGGGTGCAGTGGTACACAAGGGTGGTGCACGTTGGTGGCAAAGGGAGTGGCGGTGCTCTCTGTGTGCTGGTGGTGTATGGGGCGATAACGCTGATGAGTGCAGTGGCGCAGTGAGGGGCGGCGCTGGTTAAGAGTGTTTGATTAGAAAAAGTAGAGATAAAAGGACAAGGGTTATATAATTATTTTATTAGTAAATTAACTGTGTTAACTTATAAGGAGTGTCAGTGATATTTTAGAGATTAAATGAAAAAACAATATTATTTCAAATGAATAGAAGAGGTCTAAATGTAATTTACCCTAAGAGAAAGAATGGAGAAAAAAACTCATGCAAGTTAATGGAAAGATCCCTCACATGGGTTAGTACTGAATAGAGGTTAAATGTTGCAAAAGCCACCTTGTTTTTGATTTACGGAGGATTCATGCCAGCCAGCTGAACACTTTACAACTCAATAATGTCAACTTTAAAGGGGAAAAAAAAGGAGAAAAAAGTGTTAAGGAGCAAAAGAAGAAGAACAAAAACAAGAACAATTAATGGTTATTTCAGATAATGAAAGTGACATCTGGATCAAAATGAATGATGGATATGCCATATTTTTATGTGGCAAAGTTTAAATGGCAGAAGGCAAGAGAGTACAGTAACTTTATGCTTCAGTTTTGGTGTACACAATGATGGTATTTGTAAGACTTTTGATAGGTAGTTATTTTTATTTTAATTTTTTTAAAAAAATAATTTTAGTTTAAATTTTTATATTTTTTAGATTTTTCTAATCATAAAGAATTCAAAAGCAAAAAAAATTTAATTAAAAAATGGAAAAGTTTTAAAAAATAATTAGTTTCAACAAAAAATAGATTTCTTTGGTCGTGTACTTTTTAAAAATTAATTACTTTTTAGATTATCATAATGAAAAGAATTGAAAAATAAAATATTTATATCAAAATATAAATATGTTTATAATAGACAAAAATAGCTATTTTCCACAAGCAATGGCAAAAATTATCGGCTGGGTAATTATTAGATAAGATTATTACCTGTTATTATTTATGTGATGTTCTAATTTATGATATAGCAATAATTTTGTAAGCTTGCAAGAAACAAACAATGATCCAATTAGTACCTGACACATATATGATACTAATAGTTTTTCTAAAACTTAAGCATATTGATTCACACCCATTTATCTTGTTGGGTTTGTGTCTTATATTTTATGAATTCATATAATTAAAATTTTATAATTACACGACGAATAGAATTTTAAAATTTTATAATTATATAACGGTTGAAATTTTAGAGTATGCATCTAAATATGAACATTATAATTATAATAAGTTGTGTAGAGAGTTGAATTAAAAAAGATAAAAATGTAGAGAAACGTAGAAAAATACTAGGGGCACCGGGATAATTTTTGGTAGAAAAACAGGATTTGTTTTAAGGCTAGGGTTGTGGGTGTTGAGTTTTTGGATATTTCTAGTTTTATAATTTTACACTCTACGGTTATAGTGAATTATCTATTTCATTCGTGGATATAGGTAGGTTATACCAAAATCGTAAATTCTTGTGTGATTTTTCTTTTTGATATGTGCATACTTAGATGGTTGTACTTCTGTTTGCGTTCGGGAATTAATGTTTAAATCCCATCAAGTGGTAACAGTGTTGATGGTTGACGATTCAAAGTCGCGGTGAGAGATCGGTGCACAAATATATTTTTTAAAATTTCGATTCGTATAGATCAAAATATTTATTCTGGACAAGAAGAGAAAAAAAAAGTAACAACTTGGTATGTCGTACAAGGCAAAAGCGATGCACTGAACAATCAAAATTAGTTGCAGGTAGAGTCAAATCGAATAAAATTTTTTTAATTCGATAAATGGTTGGCAACTAATACAACTGATGAATAGGTAGAGTGATGGCGGACACCTCAATGAATAAGTGTGAAACATCTTAGTGTATAAGAGCGAGTAATGCTGGTTTGAATGTGACGGATTGATGACGGCAGCAGAATTGATATCGGCATCGGTTATATTCAGAGTTGTTTGCAAAATTCAACACAAGATAGAGATTATTAGGCGTGTGTCTTGTATTTTGCGAGCCCACATAATTAGGGTTTTATAATTATATGGCGGTTAGAGTTTTAGAATTTTATAATTATATGACAATTAGGGTTTTTAGAGTTTGTCTATAAATATGAACCTTATAATTTTAATAAGTTGTGTAAAGAGTTGAATCAAAGAGGTAGAGATGTAGGGAGAGGCAAAAAAATACCGATGACACTGAGGTAACCTTTGAGCGAAAAAACATAATTTGTTTTAAGGCTCAAGTTATAGGTTTCAAATTTTAGAGTATTTTTAATTTTATGATTGTACACTATATAATTATAGTAGATTATCTTTATCTTTCGAAAACGTAAATAGTTTTTGCTGAACTACGTAAATCTTTATATGATTTTTTTATTTAATATGTGCATAATTGTGTTTTCATTATCGTTTGGAGATTGTTAATTTAAATCCCAATATATCTTCACTTTGTTTAAGAATTTTGAATAAATGATCAGTTATTTATATGGTTGTTTTTCCACAACAATGTTCTCTATTTGTCTCTCATTCTATCACAATTAAGATATCAAAGTGGATCTCTGCATAAAAAAACATAAAAGTAAGAAATACTGTAGGGAAAAAAATTATGCCTTACTACATAACGGTAATAAAAATCATCGTAAAAAACAAATAAACGCCCTCACATTTAAGATTTCTGCTAAAAAAGCACCTATTGATGATAATTAACCAATCGAGATGCCTTGATTTAAAGCACCGATTTAAACCAACTCACACTTCAGCAATTTTTGTCACTAGTGTAATTAATAATTTAAAATTAAAAAAATATTTTTATATATAATTTTTAATCAAACTAATTAAAAATATATATTTTTTACATTTTTTAATCAATTTTTATCGTGGAATGTAAGAAGTAAAAAATCAAGCATATAAACTCAACATATGAGATTTTTTACGTGAAAAACTCAATTTAGGCAAAAAATCACGGGCTACCAAGTCCAGGTAAATCAAGCACTAATCAATTGAACAGTTACAAGACACCTTACTTACAGATTTTGATCGAATCTTCAATCCAAACGCATTAAGTTATTTTGTCGAATCTATAAGCACCGTTTCTCTTTTGATCACCATAGCAACGAATCCTCGAAACTGTCACACCGACAGAATCTTCCGTCGAAACTTAGAACACCGTCTAAGATTTGTCATGAACAATCTTCGAATATTTGATACACGAGAAGAACTTCTGTTTTGCTTCAAAATCACTGAATATTGAAGTTTAGAAGTTAATTTTTGTGGTTGGCTTATGGTTTTATTTATAAGTTTGAAAATCAAACAATTAGAGTTTTATTCCAATTAAAACTGTCCGGAGTCTGCTCGAGCGCACTTGGGACCGCTCGAGCGGTCATGTGCCAGATTGCTTTATGCACTTGGGTGAACCTGCTTCATTGGCTTATACTCTTGACTTGTTGTGTTGTACTTCAGTTTTTCAGCTTGAATAAAATTCTGATAAAAGACTCCTAATTCAACTAAGATTTGCAACTCAATTAAATGACTTAACTAAATCAAATAATTTAATATTTCTATAGTCATCCAATTACAAGAGTCCTAAACTAATTAGGAGTTTTACAATACTTGTACAACCTGGATTGCCACAAAAATATATGAAATTTAATATAAATAATATTATAAATAAATTTATAACAAATTCTATTTATTTTATAATATATAGTCACATTCATCACATGTTTTCAATGAATTCAATAAATTAATTTGAACTTATCGAACTATTAATAAAAAATAATACTATATATTGATATTGTGGTTTTAAGAAAAAGACACATAAATACATATATTTTTATAATTAATTTCAACAAGTTTTCATATGTTAAAAGCGTTGTAAAATAACCTAATTTTCAATGTTATCAAATACATCCTCCATAACATATATATATATATATATATATATATAATTAAGCAATTATAAATAAGTTTTTATTTAGAGGAATAACTAAAAAAATGACATGTGAGGTCAGGTCAGGTCATTCTATAGTAAGTTTCAATTGCTTTTGAACTCAAAAGAAAAAAAAAGAAATGTTGATGCGGTTGCCCTGAAGAATATTATTTTGTCTTGTTTTATATCTAAATCGTAAAAATGTAATATGAGTATACAAACGTTGGGGCTTCTAAAGACATCCATTTTTTTGCTTAGTACCTAATATATAAATACTTATAATTGTGAGTGTACTAAGAAAATAGTTCAATACATTTAAAAATTCTTATTTATCTTTTTATTAGATTCTTTTCTTATTAAGTAGTAGTGTTAAAAGATTAATTTTTGTATAAAATTCAAAAATTATACTTAATAATAATTTTTTTTTTCATTTTAGTAAGTTCAGTTGGCACCACAGCAATTGCTGTAGCATCGCCCATGGAACTCACATGTAAAAAATGAGCTGTTTTGTGGAAGGAAAATGTTGATAAGAGTGAAAAGTTATTTGTAATTAATTTAAGTTGATGTATTTATGTTTTATTAGTTAAATAAAAAATTTATTTTTACTCTTATTAATATAAGAAAAAGTCATGTGATATCACTTTACCAAATTTTAGTTCTATCCTCAATTTTTTTTTTGTTTAATTGTAATTGTATCATAGTACAATAAATAAAAAAATATAGATGTGGTATATAGTTCCAAGTTTCCAATGGGTTATTGCATTTACCAACATTAATTGTTCTGAAATTTTCCCTCCCTCCATTAATTGTTGGGATTTAATCAATAATAATACCACTCACAAGCCCCATAAATCACCCATAAGTCTGTCTCACACACACACACTCTCTCTCACACACAAAATAATCACAAGGTCACATCAAATAAAGATTATATGTGATTTAACAAAATGTTTCTACATTTATGAGATCATACTTTTTGTTAATTTTTTTAAAATAATATAAAAATAATATTTAGAACAAAAGTTATGAGAGAAAACTATGTAAACATCAACGGCCGTAATTTTAGTAGGCTAAATAATGTAGTTTCATAACAGATCGATCGATTGATCTATTTGACCGACTGAATTCTGTAACAGAATAGTAAAAAATTTTATAAATTTTTGATTTTTTTGAATTGTCTAAATAAAAAATGATGAAAAAGTAGAAAAATCTTATGAAAAATAAAAAAATTTAAAAAAGACAAAAATAAGTTAAAATAAGTCAATAAGCCAAATTTTATGATACATATTTTTGTTTTTAGTGATTTTTTTCATCTTTCGATAATTTTTTTTTTATACTTTTTAAGTTGATTTCATCGAGGCGATTCAAAAAAGTAAGAATTTTTAGTTGAAAGATTAAAAAATCAAAAACTAAAAATAAGCAAAATTAACAAAAATTAGCCCAAACGGGGCTAATAATATGTTGGATTCCATGTCTGCCTTCATCTGTATTTCTTATCAACGAAAATGACATAATTGCCCTCTCGGCTGTACCATGCGGTCCATGCCCATGAATCATGTCTATGCCAACCAATCATGATCGGATTCCCGTTTGTTAATATATTGGTGCCTACGGTCCTTTTCAGCCATACGATTACGTTGGATATTATATTCGATAATAAATTTTACGTAATTGTTGTGTCTCTAAAATGGGATATAGGGCACTAATTGTCCATATTCCTTCTTACAAAAAAATATTTTTTTCGTGTGCATGGGATGGAATGAATTGGGTTGGACAATTTTTTTGGGAGTTTTCAAATATGGGTTTTATATATAAGACTTATAGAAAAATTAGTTCTATTTTAATTTTTTTTTGAAATTCAGATATCATTTTATGTTGTTATACCTAATATATTTTAAAATTCTATTTAAGCAACAATAAACATCAAAACCATAGCTTTCTATTGCCGATCTCTTTCTTCTTTTTTTTCGGTGACGACGACAGTCTCCTTCTTTTTCTTCACTCGCGCCAACGCCAATGCTATCGACTCTTTTATTTTCGACGCTGACGATAATCTTCTTCTTCTTTCTTTTCGGCGTCGACGCCGACAGCACCTTTTTTAGGTGCCATTGCTCAGTCATTCTCTTAGTTTGATAAAAAATATTTATACTGATAATAAAAGTACTAATTAAGTAGTTCATATTCACAATAAAAACAAAATATAATCATCAAAAACAAATTCTTAATACAAAATTCTTACAAATTAGTTTAGTCATCAAGAGAAATTTCAGCAGCAGTTGAGCTTAAGTATGTGTGTGTATATATATATATATATATATATATATATAATATGTTAATTATGACTTTTTGTATGATAAACACAAA
>JAOTRH010000008.1:10379350-10391483 GCA_034768845.1 Heliamphora exappendiculata | reverse complement strand
GGTTTCCGTTAAAAAAATAACGATTGAATCTCTTTAATGTTAAAATTAAACATGAGGAGAAATTTGTGTAATTTTTAAAACTATTAGGGAGGTTTCTATTTTTGTCAAAAATCTCAGGGGTAGTCAGTATAATTTACTCAAAGTTTTATTTAAATAAACATGCGTTGTTGGGAATCCTTATATTACTAGTTTATAGATTGTAATTTGAAATAAAAGTTGTGAGTGCTTAGTAAAAACTGTAATTTATAGTTAAAATAAAATAAAAGTAGTTAAAAATTGTAGCAAAAATTATGAATATTTAAAAAAAAATTATAATTTATAGTTAAAATCAATAATAAAAAGTTAAAAATTAATAGCAAAATTTTGGCCAAACACCTCTAAAGAGAGGCGTTACAACCAATTACAGAGTCCCATGTATAACGCTATGATGACGTGTATTAATAATTTATGCCAACGACTAAAAACGACAATGGAATGACATAAGACGAGACAAAAAAGATTGAGAAATTTAACAAGGGCGTAATGGGTGTGGAAATATTGTAGATAATTAATAAATGATAAAGATAATATTACTAATTAAAATTAAAAATAATGTGGTAAAAAGCAAAAGAATTGCTGAACAATTATAATTAAAATGATAAAAATAAAAATAAAAATTAGATTTTGGATTTATTGGCAAGGGTTTTGGTTGTTTTTTTATCTTAATAAATAGTTGCTAGGGGGAAACGGAGAATTAAGTGAAATTTAGAGAGAGAGAAATAATAAAAATTAAGTGAAATTTAGAGAGAGAAATAATATAAAAGAGATGATTCCACACCTTTACATTAAACACTTGTAGAGGAGGGAGAAACCGAGAATTAACTCACTTGTCTTGTCCAATCATCCATCAAATAGACATCCCCGTAATGCTCATAGGAGCTCGTGTATGAACCCATTAAATCATAAGTGTATTATTCCTTAGCTCAATTTGGACACCTTATCCTTCACAGTAAATATAGCTTGTATTATTTTGTAACTTTTAATTACAATGAAATATAGAATAAAATAAATAAAAAATAAAATTTCTTATTATTCAATAAAAAAATAAAATAAAGTTAATAATAAATTATAAAATAAATTACACTGACATCTCATGAGATTTCTTACAAAAACAAAAATCTCTTATTTAATTTAAAAAATGACACTAACTTCTCATCAGATTTAATTTTAATATTAAATGGACTCAAAATTACATTCACAACCCCAAAACCACGTCATCCTCCAAAATCACTTCCAAAATCACACCACACTCCAAAACCACTTTCACCCCCCAAAAACCACCTCCACAACTCAAAACTACCTTCCCAAACCCTTACCGCCGTCGCCCGCCTTCCTCACTGCCAACCGCCGACCCCCACATTGCCGTCGTCGTCGCCAACCCTTGCCACCGCCGCCCCTCTCTCTCTCTCTCTCTCCTCCTCCTCCTCCTCCTCTTCTTCTCTGTCGTTTCTCTCTCTCGGTGTAGGCGTCAGCGGTGGCGGCAGTATAGGGGTCAGCGGTCAGCGACTGTGGGGGTGGCGGTCGGTGGCAGTCTCTCTGCTATGTCCCTCTCTCTCTCTCTCTCTCTCTCTGTTATATATATATAATAGACCCCGACTCCGTCTCCCACACCACCAGCGCCGACTACCTTCCTCACCGCCGCTAATTGCCGACTGTCGATCCCTACACGAGAGAAAGAGACGGCAGAGAGGAGAGAGAGAGAGAGGGCAGAGAGCACATAGAGAGAGAGAGGAACGGCAGTGGCGAGGTTGGCTGCGGCGGCGGTGTGGGGGTCGACGGTGAAAGAGGCGGGTGGCGGCGGTAAGGGTTTGGGGAGGTAGTTTTGAAGTGTGGCGGTAGTTTTGGGAGGGGGGTGAAAGTGGTTTTGGGAATGGTTTCGGAGGATGGGGTGGCTTTGAGGGTGGTTTTGAGATTGTGAGGGTGACTTTAGGTTCATTTGATGTTAAAATTAAACATGAAGGAATGCTAGTGTAATTTTTAAAACTACATGAGAGATTTTTATTTTTGTCAAAAACCTAAGGAGAGGTCAGCGTAATTTACCCTAAATTATGTTAGATGTACTTAAACTTACTCGAACACATAAAATATAAAAAATTATGTAAAGACCACAAGCATCAAAACACAAACTAGGCCTTGTTTGGAGCAATTGTTTATTTATTTATTTTATTTGATTTATTTTTGTTTTAGTACTTTTTTTGTCATTAAATCAAATTATTATACTTTTCAACTCTTAAATCATAAAAACGAGCTGAAAAAATAATTATTTTATGAAAATATAAAAAAAAATATAAGAGACAAAAAAAGCCAAAATAAGTCAATAAACTAAATTTATGTTGCTTATTTTTATTTTTTGCCAACTTCTTTTATCTTTCAATTAAATATTTTTACTTTTTTAGTTCCGACGATTCAAAAAAATTAAAAGTTTAAGTCAAAAGATGACAGATATGGCCTTCATTTTCACAAGGTTTGTCGTGTCATTTTGATTACAACTTTTGTGAAAAATGGTATTACACAGTTCTTTTGCAAATAAGTTTGATGTCTAAACAAGCTCACCCAAGTCTGATTCTCTGCCTACTCACTAATTTCTTACATCACCGCCCCGCTAAGCTAATCTAGTACCCATATACATATACGAGACTATTCTAATATCATAGGAAGTAAATTTGGATAGAATTGAACTGTGTTACTTACATAAATAATAAATCTCACCTCTTTCTCTCTCTGTCTTTATTCCTTCATTAACTAAACACAATTAGTTGACAAATAACTTGCACTATTAATTTCATTCATAATAGTCCAAATATTGATAATTCGAACAAACTATTAATCCAATATATAGGTTTAATCTTCCAACCATGGGTTTACGATTTGTTTGGCTTCTCTCTCTTTTTCTTCACATTTTCTTTAAGAAATCATCTTTAAGTTGAATTGTTTATTATAACAAACAAGCTAACCAATCTCACTCATTTGACTAAATCAACAAGCAGGCTCAAATTGAATTTCACAATAAAATTAAACCAATTTCACACACTTAAATACATTTTCCACAACTCTTAATTATCATCCTCCCTGTTTCTATTTTCATTAGAACCTTCTCTCTCCCCTTTTCCCTCTACAACGGCGTTGGCGGCAGTTTTCTGAACCGTCATTGCCTCTTATTGTTCTGTTGACGTTGATGTTGCTTTTCCCTTTTGATATATTTCCTTGCTCAAATGAAAGTTTCAGTAGCTTTTATTTTTATATTTTTTTTGAGAAAAGGTAAAGAGACTAAAATACATTATAAATCCAATACAACATTGAAGAAAGAGATACATTCAAATGCAAGATAACTTTTCAAAGGAAGAGAGAAAAGTCTTAATGCATGGAGAAAGAATTCTCTATGCAAGGAGGAAATCCAAACCTCTATGCAAGAAGACTATAAACCTCCACCTTCGTGAGGATTATTTCCCTCTTGAGGACGTGTTTGGACACTGGATTTGCAAGGGGGGGAGGGGGGGTGGGGAAGGAAAAGAAAATAAAGTTGGCATTTTTTTTTTCAAATTTGATTAGGAAAATGAGAGCACAAGGAATAGGCATTTTCCAAAAGAAAATGAAAATATTTTTTGTTTGGTGACATTTTAAAATGAGGGTGTAATTCCATCACCCTTTTTTCCTTTCCTTGCATATTCAGGATCCTGGATTGGCTCCCTCCATTTTTCAAAAACTGGACGCCACTCCATTTTTACTTTATAGTGCTTCTGCTTGGTGCATTTCGATGATATGAGCTATTTTTGTTATGCGGCTTAGTAAAAAGATTATTCGTAAAAATTTAAGTTGATCAGAGATCGGTACTTATACGATTGAATTACATTGATACTAGAAAAATGTACAATTCACTCTTGAAATCATACTTGCCTCTTTCTTTCAGAAGTAATACAATCCATCCATGTGATTACCGATCTTCCATCAACTTGCCTTTTGTTATAATGATCAACTTGCCTTTTGTTATAATGATCACCCTCACCATCTCCGTATGCTCTATAACATGAATGGTTTAGACCATGAAAAGTAAGTCACCGCGGTGAGGAACAAAAGGCACAAAAAGCAAGTGAAATTCTCATGCAAAAATTCACCCTTTATTTACCTCTCTTCCTGTTCTTGTAATTCTTCATTGTTTGGCCCATTTTTCTTCTCTTTTTTTGTTACCATATTCACACTGTTTGAGCGTCCGCAATAGCCTTCCTGAGTACATTCAGCACAACCATCACAAGCAAGGCAGTCACAACCTTCTTTGAAGCTAGCATCCTCAGATTCACCCTCAGATCATGCTTCTTCATGAACCCAACTACTGCTCCACAGGATGTTAAAAACCAGGTGCCAACAGAACATAACAGCACTCTCGTGGTCTCCCGGGGTCCCGACACATCACTGACATCACCCGGAACTTCCACGTATAACCAAGCCGGACTACTGTGGCCGGTCTCACCATGGTTTAACCCCAGATTTTCATTCAGCCAGCCCGACAACCTAACGAGCAGTTTTGCAAGCCATCCAACCTCATCGTGGGAGATGGGCCGTTTCATCCAGTCACCTTTGTAGGTTATAACAGCCGGTTTGCCATTGCCAACTTGTCTGGGCTTGAATATTTCGCTGCGTGATTCTTGGCGTTGTCTTCCCAGAGGCGGGGTTTGTACCGGTTTCATTATAGGACCACCGAAAAGGCATTCTACCCTGCTTTTCAGTGAATCTAAAGACTGAAGGTTGCCCAGAAGGTCTTCACCCGAAAGTGCTTGTAATTCAGACTCGGCACGCAAGACAAAGAGCTGCAAGAACAAGAATGATGTAGCTAAGTACCTACAGTGTTCACTGATGATCTAAATTCTTTGCAGATGTACTAATCCACTGAAAATTATAACAAATAAGAAACCTGAAGCAGCTGTTGTCCACCATCTTCACCATCACTAAAGAGTCGTAAATCTTTATTCCAGTTCTCATGCAAGAATGATCCATCAGCATCACTCTCGCACAGCCCGTCCTCCCAATCCTGATGGCAAGTACAAATTATTACAGACAATATAATGTAGTCTGGCCTGTGGATAGTTTATCAACATAACTACTAAGTCCAACACCCCCCCCCCCCTCGCTTCTCCCAACAAAAAAAGAAAAAAAAAATCTGGCCCAAAATGTTAGAGAAGCTGCTGGTGCTTTTTTGAACTTTTACTAGGATATATTGTTTCAGACCAATAGTAAGAACTTAAGAAAACAGTAAGCCGTAATTAGGTAGAAATGATGGATTTATTTACTCAACAATTTAACAAGTATCAGAGAGTTGAGGTAGGTGGACTCGTTCTCTCCCTCAATGTATGAGCGGGGTGGTAATAATTGCCAATTTCGAGGCTGGGATAGTACACTTAATTGCTTTGAGAAGTTGTCAAGGCTGAAAGTTTACATGGAAATGAGAGAATTCCAGTGAGCAGGTCCTGATTGTTTTGGGTTTGGCAAAAATTATGGGTTTCAAGGTGTGTTCTCTTCATACAGTCTATTTGGGATTACCTCTGGGATCTTCCTTTTTAGAAAGCGCAGTGTGGAGTGCATTATAGAATATTTTGAAAGGAGGTTAGAAGGGTAGACGAGAAAATATCTTTCCAGAGTAAGTAAACTAACATTCATGGCAATCATCACTAATTTCTCCCAAGGGCATGGTACAGCCACGTTACTGAGTTCCTAAGAACGAACAAGGAAGATTCGAACCCCTAACGACAAACAAACCTACGGGCGGGGCATTTTGGGAAGTAGCCTGCTTTCCATTGCTCACTAGGGAAACTCATCACACATAATTAAGGAAGCCATTGAAAGGTGACTAAAACACTAGAAACAGCCACTACTCGAGCTATTAATAAGAGGCAAGAACACTTCCTGGCCAGGTCCCATTAATTGGTCATAATGATATTGTGGAAATGCTGCACAGACCCATATATATAGGACCAGAATGCAAGATTACTTGGTCTAGTTTGCCTACATAATTCGTGTTTGCTTTCCCATCCCTTGTTTCAATAACAGAGGCTTCACAGAAACTTCCTTGGATAGTCTTAGAGATGAATTTGAACACTATTTGGTGGATTTGGATTTGGTTTGCTCCCTGTTAAGATTTGGTGATTGCAATGTAAAATGATTCAATCAGGGAATGCCTCCGGATGAATGGCTATTAATAAGGTTGCCTATGGCATAGGGTGGCGAAGTATTAAATTTGGCCCGGAAGTAGGGGGCACATGGAGATTGGTTAACCAAGGAAGTAAGGGGTTCACATGGTGTAGGGATTAGAAATCGATACAATTTTTTAAAAATACCCAGTTTCCGATTGGTGATAATAGGCATGCAACATCCTGCGTGACGCTTGGTACAAGGACATTCCATTGCAGGAAGCAGTCCCAGATTTATTCTCCATCACAATTGCCAAGAATGCTGAAGGATTCTTTGGGCTTGATGTCTGACCTTAGTACGGGAGCTATTTTTGCTCATACAGTGAAGGATTAGGAATCTGAGGTGGTGGATGAGCATGTTGAACTTTTCTATAAGGATTTGACAGGAATGGGGAGGATAGGATTCTTGTCCAATGTAATGGTAAGAGATTTTGTTAAATCCTGAAACTTACTTGTAAGTGGAGGTGTGGGTGACCTGTTTCTTTTGAATAGCATTTGGAAGATGGTTTCCATCAAATGTAGTTCTTTTCTTTTTCCTTTTTTTCTTGGGGGGGGGGGGGGGGTGTATTTATTTATCACGTGTCCGTGATTGAAAACTATGAAGAAAAGGGGAAAATGATTCTCAATTGGTGTTGCATGGGTCAAAAATCAGAGAAGAAGATAGTTGCTGTAATGCTTCACAGAAAACCAAGTTAGCAAGAACAGTGTAAGCATGAGCGGCAGTGCCAGTGTACTTGATCTGGTGTGTTTCCAGAGACAGGAACCGTCAAAAACTTAAGTTGATAAAGTACACAGGCTTAAATCAACATACTTGTGCTTTTGAATTTTGGCTTGTAGGAAGTTTTTGCAATTCTTCCCTTGTAGATTTTATAGGAGAGACTTGTTTTAGAGAAAGCAATGATTTGTTTTATATATGCCATAACTCCTATATTTTAGGCGATCAGTCAATGCAGCCACGTTGTTTTTGCTTACATAATTTATTATAATTATCATCATCAAGAAAGATGAAATTACCTGCAGTTGTTCGCGTATTGTTGGAACAAATCTGTACAAGCTGTTAAGCATTGATTTGGATGACCTAGTTGTAGTTGGCTCCGAATGAAATACAATGTTGACATTCTTTATAAGGTCAGCCAGCTCCCTAGATGATGTTAATATGTTTATAACCTGTAAAGACAAAACATGCAATAAGCATTAAAAATAAAAAGGAAAAGAAAAATAAAAGAGATTCAGAGTGGCAATGGACAAATAGCATACTTCAGTTGCATCGCATGAAATACCATGTTCTTGATTGGGTGTGGCTGCCTTTACACCATACATGATTCTAGTAAATTTCATTCAGAGCATTACCATTTTGGTTTCTCAACATGTATGAACATCAAAACGAAAATGTTTTGAGACCTGAGCAAACCAAGGTTGATTTCTTTTACATGCCTTTAGGTGCCATTGCAATGGCACGTAAATAGATCAGTGAGTGAAGCATAAGAACACAATTCAACTCTAAGGCAGCCATTTTATGCAAATAATGCCCCATGGTCCAACCTCCCCCAACTTCCTTGATTAATTGGGACCAGGACAGGAAAATGCAGAGAGCCGCTGGAAGAAAGTATATTAAAATTTTATTCTAGAAAAACAATTTTCAAAGTAAACTGAAGCCAATGTTTTCTGAACAACTGAATTACTCATCAAACTGATTTAATAAATGGCACCTTGATTTGATACTGCCTTACTACCCTTACATATGCTTTTGGCTGCTGCACGTGTACATGTAGAAGTGGCCATAATTTTACTACCCTTAATTAGGTGCAAGGAACACTAGTAATAATTTTACTACTATTGTTTGTGCCCACGCAATGCCATGCGTGTGTAATATAAGTTATTGTATAAAAATACTTAAAGAGTGCTCACATAATAAAAAACAATTACAAAATAAATTATAAAATAAAATGTATTAAGTATTAACTACAAATTATGGAAATTCAAGTAATGATATTTCAAAATAAAAGAAAAACGTGATAAAGAGGGAAAAGAATGGGTGGTTATGTAACTACTCCCATTAATTTTTAAGTTTTAAAATTTAAATTATCATAAGGGTATATTTGGTAAATAAAATCTTTCAAGAAACCTAATTGGTATGTTGTTTTTTAAGAATAGTATAGATTAGTTAGTCAAAGAACTAACATATATTCGTACTTCACCACAAACTTAAGCAGCTAAACCATACCAGCCTTTTTTGCCAGGCCCTGCATTGACACAATCACCCCCATAGCCAAAAGTCAAGCCCCCCACCCCCCCAAAAAAAGGAAAAACACAAACACACAAACTACTTCTACACTGTTAAAGCTTCTAGCAGTCTCCATACATTATTAAGCCAGCAGCTTGCAAGAATAGTTTTTTCTCATAGAACAAGCACAATTTGCATTCTAGATTGCAACTATTCACAACCACCAGCCGCTTTCTGACATCTAGCAGTCCCCATAAATTATTCACGCCAACTGCTTACAAGAACTTCTACAACTCTCGTAGAACAATCACAATTTGCATTCTAGATTCCACCTATTCACCATCAACAGTGACTTTGTGATAAGCCTGTGCAAATGCTAGACACCAGATCAAATTCTTGGGCAACAAATCAAGCACACACACATACTAACGAGGACAACAATCAAAAAATCACAAATGACACACAAATAAACTTGATCAACAAAAATGCTTACGCTCACGGGTCACACCATGTTTTCAATATTTTCTAAAAGAATGAGCTGAGTTACGATGGATGAGACAGGATAACCAGCAATATATATGCTAGGATTCTACAGAATCCACTTACCGAAATACCCTTTGTACCCATTTTGAAGACCCAAAGTCGTGGGCCTTAAGTCTATTACTAACCAGGTTTCACAAACCCAACGCAAATAAATCCATACCCCAAAAGCTACGTTCCAAACTACTGAACGACATTGTTATTCTATAGCATTGATATCAGTGAACCTCATCCTCATGAACAACTTCCTCTAACGTATGGCATCACTAGATATGTATGGGAAATGTAACGTAGAAGAGCTTATTTAGCAAGAAACAAGGGGGAGGAAATCCATGTACATTTCCAAACAGTTACGATTTATAGAGACTAAATGCTATTGATTGTTATTTATAACATCTTTATTTATCCCAAAAAAGAAAAGATTAAAGACTATTGATAATAATTCAAGGTTAAAATTGTGCAGTATTAGTCCAAATTCATTGTTGAAACTAGTAACTTATAGATTGTAGATTGTCGCAGAAGTTGTAAGTATTTAGTAAAAATTATAACTTGTAATTAAAATAAAAGAACAAATAGTCATAACTTATAGCTAAAATTAGTGTTCGGTAATGTTGTGGGTATTTGGAAAAAATTATAATTTATAACTAAATTTAGTAGCAGGAAACTAAAAACTACTAGCAATAGCTTTGCCAAACACCCCCATTCTCCATTCCTTTGGTAAAGCAACATGAAATATGCATAGTTATTCAAAATTTCAAAGAATAGCAACATCCAAACTAAAAGAATTATCTGAGCGAGAAACAAACCTTTGATACCATTTGAACTACAACTTTTGGATCTGTGTGAAGGAACTTGTGTGCAAATCCAATAAAATGCATAACCAATGAGCTGTAGAACAAATAGTTGGACAATACAAAACCCTGCCATGAAGACGAATAGCCACGTGCTGAAGACACAGGCATTACATTTGTTGTATTTTTAGCTGCTGTTCCAACTTCTGCCTCTAACTCCTTAAAATCTTCCAATCTAAGCATCCAAGGCTCCATATAACTAATCCAAACAGAGAATACCCGAGATGCATTCTTGATAGAAGTTCCCATTGGGCAAAACAAAAATGTCCTCAGTATAAACCTATACAACGGCCTCTGAATCCACGAGTTCCAACAACCAACAGAATGCACACCAGGAGGAGTAAGTGACATACCACTCCTTGACTTAACAGCATCAGAATAACCTATTACCCTCCGCCTCGGACTCTTCAAATATTCAAACTTATCAGACACTTCAGCAAGGGAAATTGAACTCAAATTGAGATACTTCACAAACACCTTCACTACCTCTCCCAACCCAGAAGTGGGTGGACTCTCGCCCAGAACTGAATGAAAAGGAAAAGACACGCTAAATGACATGCATACATTCACAGGTAGTGGCGAGAAATCATTATCAACCAACCAAAAGTGAACCAAAGTATTCACAAGAAACTCGGCTTGCTCAAGAATCGAATTGTCATAACGCGAAGAGTAGTGTAGAAGTGAGCTACGATAAGGTTGGTGTGCACTCAAATCAGACATTGGCACAAATGCGCGAAGATATGCATAAAGAAGGCGTATATACAAACTACACTCAACCTTCTTCTCTGATGAACGCCTGGTGTTTGAAAACCCTGGAAATGAAGAAGCCCAATTCTCCAACCTAAACTTTCTAATCCTTTGAACCCTGACCACATCGGAGAATTCACTATTTCCTTTGCACACGGGATAATAAGCAAACCAGAAAATGTAATACTCAAACACATTCAATTGAACTTGAAACGAAGAACCCTTAATTGAATCTTCCTTGATCTTACCTCTGAACAACGGGCACAAATCGGCCAAAACCCGACAATCTCGCGAGCTCTGAAGCATAAACCTAACCCACTCCGGCAACCGCTCGATCGGAAACACATACTTCACTAACGAAAGCCTATCAACAGCTGAAATCGAAGCCATCAAGACACTGCTCGGAGAGAGGAGGTCAAGAATCCTACGCGCGACCTCGGAATCGTTCGAGGAAGCCACGACGTCGATCCACCCGTTAGGCGAGTGCGGCGGCGGCCCGTGAGCAGGCGATGACTCGTCGAAGCCGAAGATTTTGCAAATTAGGGTTGGGAAAGTGATGGAGAAGAACCACCGGGTCTGGTCGGGGGGGTGCTTGTGGAGAAACGCCTCGATGGCGCCGCACGCGGCGGCGATCTGAGGCGGCGTGGCGGCGGCGAGAATCTTGGAGCCGAGGTCGGAGGATTTGGACTGGGTGTCGGTGGCGTAAGAATGGGAAGTCATTGACACGGATGGATTGGAGGAAGGCGCAGCTGAAGGGTTTTGAAGAAATGGAGAGTGACGAAGATAAAGATATAGATATGGGTGAAAAATTATATATATGTAGATAGAGAAAGAGAGGAACAGAAGGGGAAGGAACAGAAAATGGAAGAAAGAGAGAATTAGGTCCTGGCATGGAAGGCTTTTGAAGATTTAAATGAGAGGGGAGGCAAATGGCGCCTTTTCATGGAAGGCGAGAAAGAGGAGGAGATGTGGGGGCGTGGAGGGTGTGACAGCTGCTGGTGGGTCCCACAAATCTGCGTAGGACGGTGAAGGTTTAACTGTGGCGGTGATTTAGTTCGTTTGTCAACCTAAATTTAACTCAATTTTTTAGTTTTAAATTATTTTAAATTAAATATTTCGTTTGATTAAAAAAATAATAATTTTTAAATTACTAAAAAAGTCAAATAAATTTAATGTTAAATTTTATTATTGTTTTTCATCTTAAATGTATAATTATTGGGTTAAAATTTATATAATTTTATACCTAAAAAATAAAATTAGAAAATATTATGAAAAAAATCAACAAAATTAAAAATAAATATGTTAAAAATTGAGAGTTGAAAAACAAATTTTTTTAATTTTTTAAACTTTAAATTAAAAGTTAAAAAGTCAACTTAACCAAACAAAAGGTAATTATTCAGAATTCACAAATTAACATGTGCTAAGTTACCCACTTAATGGTAGCAAAATTTTTTATGGTAAGTATATAATAATTTATTTTTGTTAAGTAATTAAAAGATAAAAAATAATTTACATTGTATAAATTTTAATAATTTATTTATTAAAAATATTAC
>JAOTRH010000008.1:10335181-10357139 GCA_034768845.1 Heliamphora exappendiculata | reverse complement strand
ATACCCCCTAACCCACCCCCCCGGGGCCCCACAGGCCGGTTCTCCAGTTTTCAGCATAGAGACATTGTGAGAATAAACCGAATAGCATTTTATTGACATTTTAGACTTGTCCCCATTAGCGATGCTGAGCAGTAGCATATGGCATCCTTCCACCAAATACAGGCGATTTTTTCTGGATACCCTTGATCTAGTTTTTGTATTAGTAACCTAAGTCAATAATACTAGCTGATGGATATTCATAAAAAATCCATGAAATAGATGGTTGTCTTTAGCAAATGCTTCCTCCCATGCCTTCATTCCTTCTAAAGGTGGTATCCACTTAAAGGGCCATTCTTTCACCACAGGTAGAGTGAAATATTTGGAAAGACTAACAAAGCTAGTCAGAAAAGGTCCAATCAGTCAAACAAGTGTTAAACATCCCCAATCAACTATATGAGTTGGGGCACAGAGCACTTCAACTGCCACATGGCTACAAATATATTGCAGAGGGATGAAAGAAAAATTCAATCAGCCTTATTGGCATTCTGATGCACATAATATATACATTTAACCATGCACCTGAATCAAAGAGGGACCACAACAGTTATGAACTAAAGAGTTGCTAACATGATTAGGGAACAATACTAGATTCTTTGTATGACTAAGTTAGCAGTTATTGTCGCTTGCCCAAAGTTACCGTGAGTCCCATAAAGGAGATAATGGTTTCATTTCACCCTCAGTCATGAATCCACACAGACCACAAATTTACAAGAAAGCCAGAAAGAAAAATTCCTAACCATCATGTTTGTGTCAATACTGCTATTTGACAATGACAGTTAGAGAAACAAAGTAAGAGTCATGTGAACCATAGGAAATATCATCAGTTTCAACTTGGAACAGGTTTAGAAGTTACCTGCAGATAGAAAACCACAAGAAGACTTCCAACTGTCAACGAGGGGTCCTCAACAGAAAAATCTAACAGGATCTTGTGGAGATATTTCTCTTCAACTGAATTCCATGGCAACTCTATCATTCGATCTACCAAGTTTCGCCGGATGCAGAGACAACAGATTTCAGTCACAAGTGCCTCCACCCAGTCCCCCCAAGAACTGCAATCATTTTTTAGATTGTCAGAGTTCCGCAATGACCCATGCTTCAACTTCTTTTCCTTAAGCTTCATGCATAACATTCTCTGGTACATAAATGCTTCAGTCAGAAGTCCACACTCCACTCTCACTCGAACTGCAGTGACAGCCTCACCAAATGAAACCAACTGTGCTCCACCATCACGCCCACCCCACCTTAGAACCATAAGAGCAGCATCAGGATTCTGCCTTTCCAACAAAACTTGGGCAACCTTAGGATGAGTTGTTGGGCCTGAGATTTCTGGAAGAAGGCGACAAGCTTCCTGTGCCAGAAAGCATGTGAACTATTAGATACAAAATAATGTACATGACATAATTAGATCTATAAGGACCAAAAAGTGGGCTAACTTGTTACCGCCAGCAAGCTATAAGGTCTGAAGACAGGTTCTAAGAGGCATATATCATCTTGAATGTGAACTAAATACATAAAAAACTCCTGCATCAGTCGGATCTAGGTCCATCCCATTATCCCATTCCCAATAGAAGTTTGTAAATATTAAGGAATTTATTAAGGTAGCATGAAATAGGACAACTTAATCAGAATTATAACATTGTAAGTAACCATTCAAATGTAAATGTTACACGAGGAGCAAACTCCCCTACTTAAAAAAGGAAAAATGGCTGATAAGTGGTGTTTTTAGAGCACAGGAGGATTTATGCCACAAAAGCCCGTTACAACAAGAACATATTCTAACAAATTCTCAAATCCTTACAACAGGCCAACAACCTCTCAGTAGACATGATTCATTTCAGACCCTGAAGTATCCCAAACCAAAACAGAGTTAGGGAAAATCTTATCTAGCAGAATGCCCTTGCCATCCTATCAATATGCTTCCCCCCTAGCCAATAAAGATAATGAGACGCCAACAGATTTGATATCCAAATCTAGAGAATTAGGATAGGAAGATGTAATAAACAAATAGAATAAATAGATCTAGCCATGCGCTATCTTAAATCAAACACATCAACCAAAATAGGGCCTGCCACAAGAATATTTGACAAGTAAGCAGGACCATATCTCATTATCTCTGAAAAGTAATCACAAATCCTCTTTTTAGACTAAAGAGTAAAGACTTATACGACCAGAAGAAGCTAATTCAGATTCCTCAGGTAAAGTTGGCTGTTAGCCAGGTTAATCAACCTGGCTATTTCTGATCCAACATGTTATTTGTAAGTGTAAGTTTCATTAGGTGATTAATTGGCCACGTTTATGTCTTCAGGGACTTTTTAAAAACTATATAACATAATAGATATTATTTATTGTTTCGGAACAACATGTTTTAGATGGGACACCACACGATTGAATACGAAACAACCTTTATCAAAGATAGACTCTGCAAAACAATTAGACAAGCAAAAAACTCACCATTACATCTGCATTCTAACTGTTTTAGTGTACTAGACCACTGCCCCCATTGTTCTAGTTATAAAGGTCTAATGAACAGTATGAAAGGAATAGAATATATTTATTGCAAGGATTAAATAGTGTGGAAAAAAACATCACAAGACGCATACTTAATATTATACCTAGGGAAAGCACAATGACTTATTCATACTCAACAAAAATCTACATAAAACATAAGAAATCACCTGTAGTGCGTCATCGGTGTGGTCGTCCAGAAGATAAAAGGTTAAAGATTCCAGTAAGGAAAGCCTGGTTATATTAAATGTAGCTGCAAAGTCGTCTATAATGGGCCTCCATTCCTCTTCAGGCCTTGTCCAGTGCCAATCAAACAGGTAATAGAGAAACTAAGATAAAATTAAGGAAACAGAAGTAGATGTGGCATACCCGAGTCAAGCCAAGTACTCAGCCATTCAAGCTCTATTAGTTGGTATTGGATATGTTTGAGCTTGGCTCAAGCTTGGTTTTTTGTCAGCCTTGCTCAAGTTCGGCTAGGTCTCCCACGAACGAGTTCAATTTTGGCGACGCTCAGCTCAAATAGAACAGTCAAGACTAAAAGGAAACAACCATTAGATAAAAAACCGATGCAAGATGGTCACTAAATCTAAACTTTGGGACACTTTGGTACAAGTTACAAGATGTCTTCATTGCAGGGAAAAAAATCAGATAGTCACCTATTATTGCAGTAGAATTAGCTGGATTCAATATGAACCTGATATAGTTACATGATCAGGCAAGGAACCTATAATGCTCGACTGCTGTTCTCATTCCAAAATAGTAAGTTGGTCAATATTTTTTAAGAATGTTAAATTATCATTTCCTCTTCTATATTATTACGATACGGAAACACAAGGGGTATTACTAAAAATTGGTAAAGCCAAGTGACGTAGCTTTTTCTTCTATTATTAGGGGTAAACATGACTTTTTATTTAATCAATAAAGGGTAAATATGTAGACTTGAAATAACTCCAAATAATTTCCCATTACCCACGTAACTTCCCACTTCTTATTAACTTCCACATAAATTTTCAAAATTCTTATTTTTACATTTTTTATTTCTCAATATTTAAATTTACAAAACCGCAGTAAAATATATGCACACGCATCGCACTTGCCACAAATCTAGCTATTTGATTACGGGTGCGTGGTTGTGACTTAATAGGCTTCCATCTGTTTACTGTTTAGCAGGCTTGCGAGTTCTTTGGAGACAACTTTAAGGTTGATCGAGCTTGGTTTGTTAGATAAACGAGCTCAAGATTTCTGTCTATACTCAGCTAGATATTTACAAGACAAGGTGGAATAAGCTAAAATCAAGCTGAACTCCAGACGCTCAAGCAACTCAGTCATTTTAGACCACTAAAGAAAAGGAAAAACTCAACATATTGCAAGATACGTTCCATCAGCCAAAGCACCAAAATACAGTAACAAGAAAGGATACTATTGCTTGCTTTGCAACCACCAAATCAGAACTCCCACGCAAAAAAAGTACATCAGCAGCAGCTCGCAAGTTTTCAAATGGGTAGCATCCTGCCATGCCCTCTATCTTGGACCTGAAAAATGATGAGTTTCCATCCTTCTGCAAGGATGCAATTTCTAACTCCCCTCCAATTTCATGCGTACATCCCTGTTCTACCTCAATATTTGACAGTGCATCTTCAATAAAAAGTGTGGAACCATTGGTTCCAGTTGACTCCAAAGAGTGATTTACCAAATCAGGCCATGAACGCTTAACTGCAGCTGACTTCCTTTCACGGACAGAAGCACGCCAGGATGTGAAATTAGTATAGCGAGACCTGAGATTCTCAAGAAAGTGATGCCTTACGCACCATATCATCATCTCCATATGCTGGGACCCAAAACAATGATGGAGAATAGATCAACAATGATATAAGGAAATAAAAAAGCAGTGTTCATCAACAGAACTCCAGACATGAAAATTTAAAGCTAACCTCTAAGCAAAATCCAAACTCATAAATGAAAGAAGATCCTAAATAAAAAGTGTGCCAAGCAATATGTGCAAACAAACTAGAACACAAGGAGACAAACATGGATGAGCAAATGCAGGCCCACATCAACGAAACAAAGGTAGCAGCCTTGTCACTGACAATCCCAAGAAAACTCAACATAGCTAAGCCGAAAACAACTGAGTTATCTGAAACTTTGAATCACTGGTGTTACATTTTCATGCACAAGTGTCTACTCAAGCACATTTAAATATCTTAGCACATAAACAATGGATAATTAAATATCATTAACATTTTAATAATCATACCTGCTTTGTCTTTAATATGCTTTCTTGAAGGTGGTGCACATCCTGAAGCTGTGCTGAAAGAGTACCCTTAAATGATGATTCCAAAACTTCCAGGACATTGGAAATGCCAGCCAGCTTAACTGAAAACTTAAGAAGTGAACTCAACCTCATTCTCATCTCTTGTACTGTAAGATTATCTATTAGAAGTGTTAAGAACTACCTCCCAAACAAAGGAAAGAATAAATTGTTTTGTGAGAAAATATATAATTGAATACAAGCCAATAGGCCTCAAATATAAACATGCCCAAGCTTGACATGTCCGAGGATACAAAATACTTCAAGTTCTGTAAGAATATTCGTGAACGTCCGCTTGCACCAATCCTTGACAACCACTTCATCCAGCAAGAAAGCTATAACAGGATCACTTGACACAGCACTTTCGTCCATACAAACATCTGTAATATCTGTTAACCATTCCGTTAAAGAAAACCAAAATCCCAACACAAAAGTAAACTATCAGAAGATTTCAAAAACTATCAAGGCTTACAGAAGATGCATGCGGAAAAACCTGCAATTACCCCTCCTGACCATGCTTCAATTCAACCTATTCCTTCCAAGTTGGCACACATTTGTATCTTCATTCTTTTTATTGTGGTGGGGGGTGGGGGGATGGGGTTGAATGGTCTCGATAATTTTCCTTGTCACAAAATTCCCAATCTTTCGGGTTTGTAAGAGCACTTTAAATAACAATAGCAAGGCCCCCTCCCCCCAACACGCAAAACCAACCCACCATGTGATTTAATATAAATAATAATGACACCATGTAAGCATGTAAGGATACAATGGAAAATCAGAGAAATCAAGTTGTTCTCCATGGCAACATCAAACAAAGAATAAAGTCGTTCAATATCAGCATTTATCTGCCTCTCGCCATCATCTTTTTCTTGAAATATGTTATCACATTTTTTGGAGATAAGACCGGCCCGTATACACTCATTGTAAAGGCGAAGGCGAAGGCGAAGCTTATTGTCATTCTTTGATATAGGAATTCTACAAATTGGGCAAATATCAAACCGCTGACAACACTCTGTACATAAAGAGGCATGACCACATGAGTTCAACACACTTTCTACGTCGCGTCCACAGCTTCTCAGATCTCTGGTTGCCCGACAACACTCAACTTTTGCCTCATTACACAATTCAATCAAATCAATAGATGCCAGGTGTTCCAGTGCTTCCTGAAATTGAATTGAGAGCAAAATGTGATGATCAATACAATGGGCAGGAACTGAACAATCTAACAAACATAATTTATATTACAAGAGCATGAAATATAAAGACAATGGATAGCCTTACGGATTTCTCTACTTGGGCTGTACCTAATGAAGGTGGCAGTTACCTCACCTTTGATCTGATAAGAGAAAATAATCAGAAAATAATTGATGTTTTGACCATCCACCTTAGCACTTTCATTAACACCACAAAACTATCCTTCCAATCAGGTCATCCCATTTCCCAAAAACTCATAACTCAAACTCAAAAACTACTAATGAAGTAGTCCATCTGTTCACCAAATACAACTTCTATAAATAAGCATCTTCAACACATTGACTCATTGAATACATCATCCAATTAAATTAGTTTTTCATTGGCATCGGTTGATCTAAATGTGCAATTACAATTTCCAGGCCCCACACTTTTTTGGTCCATCCTAGGCCACATTTTTTGCCCTACATCTCAAGCCTTGCGAATGCAAGGTAAAACTGCGTACTAAAAACCCATCGTGGTCCACCCTACTCTCTGGACCTTGCATATGCAGGAGCTTCGTGCACAAGACTGCCCCTTTTTATCTCATGTCTTTGCTCGCAACGTAAATGCACATAACAGAGAAAATGGCCCTAGAGAAAGGTAAAAGAAGGGAAAAGACTCGCTTAGCCAACTGAAAACATGGGATGCAATTTTTCTAGAGTTGAGTTCAGTCCTAAACCTAGATGCAGGCTATCGTAACAAGAACACAGTGGCAAAGATGTCTTTCTTATATGCCAATTCTTCCTTCGTCAACTTGTATGCCAGGAATGATTGTTATGATGCTAGCATGGCCAGTATGCAGCCATAAATAAGTAAATTCTTACAACAAACAAGCTATGTATTTACAGTCCATATAAATGGAAACCAATTCAAACAATTGCTTTTTCTTTTATCTATTTGATCTTCTTAAGTGTATTACCTCCTACAAAATACAAGGTCTCTGCGTCATAATCCATAGCCTCCAAACCATTCCCAACAAAATGATTTAACAAGTGTACTTCTCAATCCCAAAATGTCAAACACCTTGAAAAAAGTTCGCGCAGCAGATTTTAACCAGACAACCACAAACCCTAATTACGAAACCGAAATATTCAATTCCCCTAAAAACGAATCCAAACACCAGAACGAAATTGAGAACAATCTTACTCAAAAAGACATCGCATACTTCGCGTCTTAGTGAAATCTAAGTCTCAATTGCAACGCAAGTGAAAACTTCAAAAATCAACGAAAATGAATAGTGTTCGAACAATTGCATAGCCATGTAGTCAATACAAACAGGTATATATCTATATGCGGACCTGAACACGATTGTCGCTGTAGTCTGGTTGCCGAGGCGGCGGAAAAGCCGAAATTGCGGCGGCGGCGGCGTTGGGAGTTGAGTCGGAGGGCACCACCGCTCCGTCGAATCTCCGTCCCATTTGAAAAAGAAATAAGTACAGAAACCCTAATAAGAATCTGGAGATTATAGCTCAGTGATGAGCAGAAACATTCGGTGATTGCTTAAATACTCGTAGTGATTAGAGACTTCGTTTTCCGCCGTGTCAGATAATTCGGGAGGGCGGGTTTGGAACTTTGGGGGATGGTTTGAAAATAAGGGGTTCTTTCAAGTCTTTGAAGACTAGTTTTTCTTTTTTTTGGGAAATTTGCATTTGAAGCCTCGTTTGGCAAATTCAGAATGAAATCGGATTTTTTTGCTTTTTATTTAAAGTTATAAAGTCATTTAAATCTCATTTTTTTAACCTCCATCTTTTGTGTTTTTATTTATTGGCTTTTAATTTTTTAGATATTTTTATTTTTTTACATAAAATAATTATATATATATTTTAAAAATATCATAACTTTTATTATACATATTTATTTTTTTTATAAAAAATATATTTTTAAAATTTACTTGTCAAAATATATTTAAAAAATATTTATATTAAATATAAAAATATGTAAAAGCAAATTTTAAAAAAATTATAATAAATTTTTTTAACTTAAAGGTTTTTTTTTTACTTAAAATTATTTTAAATCAATGCTTTTTTAACTTATTATTTTTTTGCTAAAAATCGCTTATACAATTTTCCAAACAAAATTTTTATTTATTTAATTTAAAATAACGTTAAATAAAAAATCTAATTTTAAACTAAGTTGCCAAACAATGCCTGCTAGTGCCAATTCTCCTTTTGAATGTGTGAAGTCTAATTTTGGGATGAACCCATAAAAGTAATTAAAAAAATATTACAGATGAAAACAAAGAAAATAACTGATTTATTGTCTTGTATTTATTTATTTAAGTTGTTTTTTATATTTAAAAAAAAAATTATTTTTGATTAAAAAGCAGTTCACTAAATGAATTTTTTTATTTATTTAACTTAAAATAACATTAAACAAAAAACATAACTTTAAACTTGATTGCCAAACGTGACTTGATAGTGCGTTGGAATATGTGAAGTCTAATTTTGAGAGTAATAAAAAAATATTATAGTTGAAAACAAACAAAATAAAAGGTTTATTGTCTTATTTTTATGTATTTAAGTTTTTATATTTTTTTTAAAAATTATTTTCTCAGTTGTTTAGAGAAATTAAAAAAGAAAAAAATAAATTGACTAAGAGGGATAAAAAGCCAACAGAAAAATAATAATAAGAATAAGACATTATTTTTATTATTTCACACTACACCTGAGGTGTAATTTTTAAAAAGAAGAATACTTTTTTTTCTCTAAACCTTTTTATATTAGAAGACTTCTTCAAAATTTGGGGGTATTTGCAAAACTTTTTTCTACAGCTTTTAGCTTTTAGTTTTTAGTTTTTAGTTTTTAATTTTAGTTATAAATTATAATTTATTCTAAATACTTATAATTTTTATTATAAATTATAATTATTTTTTTAATTTTAACTACAAATTAAAAATATTTACTGAACACTCACAACTTCTATTATAAATTATAATTTATAAATTACTAGTTTCAGTAATATCAAACACCACATTTGATTCAAACATTTATACTTTAGAACTCTAGAAAGGTTTTAGAAAATATGGAAAAAAAAAGTTATTTTGTTTGAACTTTTTGTAAAAAAAAATCTGTTTGTATTTTTTAGTTTTTTAGGCTCCTTTAATTAATGGGAATCTAAAAGAAAGAAAAAATAACCAATTTCTGAAACTCACTTTTATATAAAATTAACTTTTTTTGTGGTATTGTGGCATTTTTTCCTAAAGCTTTGACATTATCTCTATTTGTCGTAAATTAATTTAGAAGCATTCGTGTAGTTTTTATTTATTTATTATTGAATAAGCCATAGTAAGATCGTTATTAAGCCCCTGTTTGGTTTTTTTTTAAAAAGTAAGTTTTTTTTTCTTTGCAAAAAAAACCAATTTTTAAGTCATGCTGTTTGGTTTTTTTAAAAAGTCAATTAACTTTTTTTTCATCTCTTATTCTAAAAAAAAAAAACTACACACATCTTAAATATTTTAACTTTTTTTAAAACTAAATTTACTATAATACTCTCAATTAAAAAACTCAACCCTCGTCATAAAAATTAAAAAAATCGTGCTAATTTTCCAAATATTACAATTTAAACGCAAAAATTAAAAATATATTTTACATTTTAATAAAAAACAAAAAACAAAAAACAAAAAAGCTAATACCAAAAATTGTCCCAAACACCATAACTTTTTTTATTCCTCTTTTTTTAAAAAAAAATTAAACTATCTTCAAAGCAAAACTTTTTAAACACCCCCAAACAAGCTCTAAGTTAGTTGTCCCAAATATTATAATTTAAAAGTAAAAATTAAGAATGTATTATGCATTTTAATAAAAAACAAAAACAAAAACAAAAAAGCTAATACCAAAAATTGTCTCAAACACCATAACTTTTTTTTCAAAAAAATTTAAACTATCTTTTTAAACATCCAAACAGACTCTGAATTAGTTGTTTAAGTACCTGCAAATAGTATCAATACCCTATTCATACCAGTTATTGCACAAGGAGCACAACCTCGTAAAGTATTAAAAGGATATTTAGGAAGTGGTGGCCAGCTCCGTTAGCTAGGAGCTGTTAATGAAATAAAATTATTTTTTTATTTTAAATATAAATTATAATTTTTATTAAATATTTATAATTTTTATTATAAATTATAATCTATAAACAACTAATTTTGCAATGTTAAACACGGCCTTTGGTCCAAACCTTTACACTAAGTTTAAACTTTTTGTAAAAAAAATAAATATGTTTGCATTTTTTAGTTTTTTAGGCTTCTTTAATTAATGGGAATCTAAACGAAAGAAAAAATAATAATTTCTAAAACTCACCTTATTACTAATTTTACTCGATCTACGATGGTTATCAAACAAGACTTTTGATTAAAATTCAACCATAAAATTTCACTTTGAATTTATTTAACTTTTTTGGTAGTTAAAAGTAACTATTTCTCAATTAAATAATTTTTTTAATTTTTTAACTTAAAATAACTTAAAATAAAAAAATGATCTTAAGCCAAATTACCAAACAAAAGCTGATTTTCTTGCTGAGATCGATGCCTCGAAATGCCAATTCATTTTCTTCCCAAATTAGCTGGAGCAGAGATTTTAGACCTGGTTTGGAATCACACCAAAAGAAACAAAAAAACGAAAAACAAACAAAAAAGAAGTGAATTTTATCAAAGAAGGAAAATTTAACCTCACAGTCTTACTTGAACAGGCATTACTCAAAACTCGTTTTTTTGTTTGGTGAAGAACAATGTTTTTAAACCTGGATCGTTGAACAAATTGAAAAAAAAATAGATAAATAGATTACCGATTCAATTGGAATTGAACTGAAATCAAACCGTGACGTCATAATTATATCATTAATAATTTTAAAATTTATAAATATTAAAAAAAAATATTTAACTAACAATTCATATAAAAAAATACAAACATCTGATAATCTAAGCATAATTCTAATTAAATAATTAAAATTTCTAATAAAAAAATTAAAATTTAAAACATCATTGATCTTCAAGTTAAAATAAAATGAGCATAAATGACAAGCATAATAAAATATAAATCAAGTAAAAAGTATTAAAATTTACTACATTATAGTTAAAAAACTATTCAAAAAAATAAACAAAAATTAAAATAAATAGTTTTGTGGAACTTTAAAAAAAATATAAGTTCAAAGAAATCAAAAAAAAAAATTTAAATTAAACTTAAACACTTACAGACCCAGTCGATTTCCGTGAACCGATACCGATTCGCCTAGGTCACCGGTTCAATCGTGATTTTGACCAATTTTTACTAAAATCACCGATTTTCACTCCCAACCGGTTAAATGAGTTTGACCGAACCATTGGCCAGCCCAGTCACCGATTCAACCGACCGGTTCGATCCGAGTTTGATAACATTGGTGAAGACACACATGATTGCCAGTTATCATTTTTCTGTTTTACCCTCTGAACTTAAATTTTCTATCAAAAACTTCACTTTTCCCTTTCATCCTTAGTGTGTGAGCCAAATTTCAAAGCCACTTATAGTGTTGCATTCGCATTGCAGAAAAAATTTACATGCAGACTTCCCCCAAATGGTGGTGTTTAGTATTGCTGCAAAGAATAACTCATGCAAGGAATAACTCATAGATGGTAATTTACAACAAAAATTATGAGTGTTTAATAAATATGCTAACTTATAACTGAAACTAGTTATTTATTTAAAAATTAATAATTAAAATTTATAATAAAAGTTATTAGTGTTTTAAAAAAATTATAATATATTACTAAAATTAATAGTAGAAAGCTAAAAATTAATCCGAGTAACTTAGCCAAACGCCCCAAATAAGAGAGGTCATCAGCCACACAATGTAGCCTCAAGTCTGGACTAATCTTTTCGACGAACTGTTTTTGAAGATTGTCTTTTAAATTAAAACCCATATTCAAAAAAACACCAATATGACAAATGTGGACATGTTCTCAAAGTTTTCAATGTCTTTGTTTCTAAAAATACAAAGATAAAAGTAAGTAAACCAAGAGATATTAAAGAAGGATGGCAAGTCCCTAAACTTACACAGTAACATAAACATTCTTAAAGTAGTCTCCTATGACTACATTGGCAGCAAATAAACTCAGACCTAAATGCCACTTCCAACACAATTATCAGCCGATCATGGAGCTTAGGCGTCCGATTTGGCCAAATCGAGATGAGGTTTTACCTGACACGACGTTCACATTAAGAGAATTGCACATCATTTTCAAAGGAAAAACCTCCCAATTAGACATTCTTCAATAATGAAAATACACCTTTGGGCAGACAATGCCTTCACAAACCTGCAGTACAACAAAGCCAGCTAAAGCTCCCCAGAAAGCAGTAGCAGATTTGCTCAAAAAGAACCCGCGATTTTACTATCAGTGGACAAGAAAGACATGATACTTAAATTTGCCCCACCAAAATCGCAAATGAGGCAAAATGAACTAGCAGGAAGTAAAGTGACTGGTGGTTTTATTATACAGGTGCAAATACAAATTGTTACCTTGAATAATCAAAATGGCATCTCGACCACTACGTAATCTGGCTTCCATGTTTCCAAAAGCCTGACTAGGAACATTAAACTATATGAACACACCTGAGAGCATCTTCATATTGTAGGTCCCGTGGCATGCACACAAGATAGGGATATAAAACTCCGAAAGCAACTTGCAGCAAAAAGAGCCTGAGTTTCTTGTCTATTAATGCAAATATATGGTAATTCAAGTGCTTCTAAGAAAGTAAGATAGATGAACCACGCCGTTGTTCTTTTTTGTTCGTAATTTTCTTTACTACAATTACCAAATCAAATGATCAGATCAAATCAAATCAAGAAAATGTATGGATAGTAAAAGACTCTCAGTACTATCTATGATTTTTCATTTTTCTATATTATATATAGTCCTTACGAATCACAGTTTGGTAATAATTAATATGCTCGGAGCCTAGAACTCTAATGCTGTTATAATTATTAATACTTTTAGGCAGATACAAAGAATAATTTGCTATCAGTCAGTGCAATATCTATTTGATGCAGTGAAAAAAAGGAAGAAAAAAAGAAAGAAAAAAAGATAGAAAGATTCGGTGCAAACAAATCATACTTGAATCTTGAATCATCCAACTCAATGTAAGTTGACTTCGCCTATCAGATCAGATACAAATAACTCGTATTACTTTTTAAGTTCTTCTACGGTGAATTTGTCAAACCTATGGTTCATGCATTTTGATTATATGAACATAATCTCTTGGCAGTTTATTCCAAATCTTTAAACAAAAGGAAGAATAAGAAAGGGAAAGAAAGAACATGTGGACTTAAGTATTAGAAGAAGTGGTCGTTTTGAGCAATTGTTGTAATTCTTTGTCCAGAAGGCTAATATATTCTCAATATCATAGAAAAATAGAACAAACCAAAAGCATAATACAGGAGATGAGCATTAGACAGATAATCTGAAATCATTAATCTCCAGAAAATACCCAGGAAATGAGCTTCAAGGTCTTGAATTCCCTCGTGTAATCCATGCTTTTAAATCACTAATTATTCGCACTGCTCTCTCTTCCATTTATTAAACACACATGGCCAGTAAAAAGTACTCGGAAGTGAAAGAAAATAGATCCTGCGTGAGTTCAATTAGCTTAAAGGAAACGCATACAGAAGTCCATGCTCTGCCATTTCAGGGTCAATGAGGGATGTGTACACGGCACACGCACAAAACAATAATCCACATTGAGTCTTCTCATCAACTCAACACAAAGGCAACAGTGTAGGCCATATTACCATATAAATCTCACTATCCACATTTGCATGACATGCCATAAGTTTGTAAAGCAATGTGCATTTTTTCTTTCACAGTTGAGTTTGTAAAACCTGCAATAGCATCACAAGCATTGGAAGAAGTAAAATATTTTTATTCAGCTTTAACAAATTATACTGGCACATCAAAGCAGTTATCTGCTTGAAGAATATCTGAGAAATAAAGGAAGAACCGTATAGGAAACACGGGTCAATTGTAATTACAGAAGGAACTATGATAACCAAATAGCTCTGCCAGACCTTAGGAGAAGATGTAACAAGATAGGTGGATCACAAGCGGAAAACAAAAGATGCATGTTTAATTGAAGGTGGAAGATTTCAATATTCTTCAGAACAGGGTTTTCTATTATATCTCTGACAACCAAGTTTTAAATGCCACCAGGTAAATGAGGTAAAGCAATAGCCAATCGTTATGAGTTTTGATACTGACATTCCGAGACGTGTTTCTGCTATTCAGTCATCAACAAAAGATTGAGTTAACCAGTTAGGACGAAGCGCTTAAATGGTGTGAAAACCCACAGAAAATGTTCGGTAAAAGTTATAAAATGTACCTTCTTTCATTATTATTTTAGTGTAACTCTTTATAAATTGGAAAAACCAACAATAAAGTTACCCCAAAAAATCATATAACAGTAGCACTCTGGAACCATTTGATATGCTACAAAATTACATTCGTAACAAAATTACTATAAGAATATGATTTGAGCATAGGACAGGAATGATTAGGTAAGACACAAACAAAAGCATAATGGCTGTTTCATCCCAAGTGGTTTTTAGTTGAGTTGAAATGAATTGCTTTCTTTTTTGGTGAAAAGAAACCCTTCTCACCAATTATCAAGAGGTCCCAACAGCAACAACAGAAATTGATGTAGTGTAAAATAACTGACACCATATTCAACAACCTATACAAGTTAAGAACTTGGAAGTGCCCTCGCCGTTAAGAAACGATGTCACATCCTCGTTACTTGGGAGCAGGACATTAAAACTTCCTCTTGCCTGCTCAAAGTACGAATAATTAGAAGAATCAGTTCTATTAGTTTCAGACCTGAATAAAGTAAGAAAAATCATCTCCAAGATTTTCAAACTTATGCATGTTCATATACTGGAATAACACTACAATAAACATTAGGATTTTTAAACAGTTTGAAGTTGCTGATGTTGAATAGTTAAATTACCAAAGACAATACAAAAATAGCCACAATTAAGTGATTTACTACCCTGACATACAGAAAAGGAGCAAAGATGTAAGTCAACATATATATTTTCAACCTTATCGGGGCGCCTCTTGACCAAACTGGATTGAAAGTGTCCTTCGGGATAAGGAAGCATACAGTGCCTCAAATAACATTTCTGACTTCATTTCAGATTTGCAAACTAATTACAAGCACAAGCTCTTCCCCAAAACAAAATTGGGAAGCCTGTCAAACATTTCCAATGTAGTCAATAAATCAGAATTATTGTGAACTAGCCACAAAACCACCCACAAGAGCTCAACCAATGACTGGCATAAAGATGAAGACAACAATTCCTATCTATTCATTCATAATACTGTTCAAGTTCACAATTTCAACAACTAACAAGAAGTAGAGCAACTAAAATGTGCCCCTGCATGACGGGCAATGAGCGGTACAAATGACAAGTGAAGAAATCGGATATCTTTGTAATTCCTTAATACTTTCCTCTTTGCATAATTCAGTTCAATATACCTCCAATTGAGGCCTCAGTCTAGCACGAACAAGCCTTCCAACCTTCAATTGTTAGGGATTTGTATCATATCTACCTCTGGGAAAAGAAAGATTAGATTATTAGTCCCGTCCATGAAGTTCAGCAAAGAACAATAATAAATAAAAACAATCTTCTATATAACCCCACAAATTACATGCACAGTAATATGTCTATTTGTTTTGTGTGTGTGTGTGTGTGTAGAGAGAGACAGAGAGACAAAGAGACAGAGAGAAAGGAGTCCACACCAGAGCATCATGAACTCGATAAGAATCCGCACTAACCCCCGCTAAATACAATCCAGGAAAAAGATTCTGAAAAGATGCACCAAACATTAAGCAAACAACGATTAAACAATCGATATCTCGAAGCGATAGGCACTATCAACTGAAGAAGAAAAGATCAATGTCTCACATCGAGTTGTTTTTGTACGGTCTTTGGCCGTTTCTTCGGTCTCCGAGCTGGTTTCGACCCAGTCATCGCGTACACGTCCTCTTCAATCTCCTCGCGAGACAGCGCGATCCAGAACTTCCTCTTCTCCTTCTTCTCCGAGCCGTGACCTTCTGCGAAACCTCTCAACCTCATCGATTTCGGCAGGTTCTCATTCTGCTGCACCGCGTGAATCTCAGGCACTGCCGTAGCCATATCCTGCAATTCTCCATTCTTCGAAACCCCTCTGATCTCAACCGCAGCCTGGGCAGCAGCCTTCCTCGGTCTCAGATTCCATGGCTTCGCCTGCGATTCCTCGGCGTCAACAACCTCGTCCAAGACCTTCTCCTTCTGTCTCTCTCCATCCACCTTGCCGATCTCTCTCTCCAAAACCACCGCTTGCTGCTTCTGCGACGAACACAACGCGAACGAGAACCGGCTCCGCATCACACTCCGCGATCCAACCGAAACCTTGCAGTTCTCCGACTCCGCACCGTTCTTGAACCGATCACGACCGTCGGAATCCTGCTCCGACGTTGCCGAGTGGTGTCGCTCCTCCGGCCCAGGCGGGGGAGTCGAGTCCCAAACCGTCGTCTCGGATGGCCTCCTGTACCTGTGGTTCGCGTTGGTCTGGTTCTTGTGCCCCCATTTCAAGAACGGCAGAGAGAAGTTGTGCAGCGGCTGAGACTTCACCGGCGCAGTTGCCATTAAAGCAAAAACTACTCCTTCATTAACCAGTGACAAAAAAAAAAAAAAAAGATTTCGAGGAAGAAGAAAACGAAGAAAGTAATCCAAGGTCTTCTTCTAGATGGGATAAAATGCCCTAATCCTTAATCCAGACGTAGAGATGAAGAGTGAGCAAAATGGAGACGAAGCAGAGGTGGTGGTGGAGATGTTTTGAGAGAGCGAGAGAGAGAGAGAGAGAGAGAGAGAGAGCGAGGGTGTTTAATGCTGTGCAATTTCAACACACAAACGGAGAGTTCGGCCTACGCATACGCGATTTCTTTTCGTTTTGCCATCGTCATTTGCAATAAATTTCGTTAGGGTTATTTTGGGGACGTTCTAAAGTACACAGGAATTATAGTTTGTATAAATTTTAATTATTATTTGCGATTCATATATAATATATTTTTGTTTAATAATGTGTTAAACAGCACTCGGAATAAAATAATCGTCCGTCTAAATAATGACTTATTTAATTATTTTATTTTTAATAAAATAATGTTATTATTATTTTATTAAATTATTATGTCTTTTTAATTTTTTTATTAAGATGAGCCTAAAACGTAACTTTTTAATTAAAATATTAAAAAATAAAAATAAACTAAGATATATTAAAAAGTTAAATTTTATATTTTATATTTTTATTTTTAATTACAAAAAATATTTTTGTAGTTTCTTTTATTGATACAATTTGAAAAGGTAAAATAATTTGTCAAAAAAATAAAAATTAAAAAAATATATAAATAAGCAAAAAACACAAATTAGTATTAACGGGCCTTGACTTCTTTTTATTAATTATAAGAGATGAAGAATAATTTAGGTAATAGATATTTATTTTTATTTATCAAATAAATAATAACAATTATGTTTATTCGATTGAAAGATTAATTTTATAAGATATTAGTATATTTGAATAATTAGAGTAATATTTTTTGTATAGAATGGTATTAAGTTAAGAATAGAACAACTTAAAACTAAATAATATTTTATTTAGTTGACATAATTTTAATAAAATTATTATAAAAATACAAAAAAAATATAATAATAAATAGTAATAGTCTCATAACTATTCAACTTACTTTGATAGTGTGGTAATAGTCCAGATTAATATAAAAGAGTTATAGTAGTTAAGAGAATTAATAAAATAATTTAATTTCTCTTTTAATTTAGCAAATTAAACAAAAAATTATATAAATTTATTCTTATATATTTTAATCTCATCTCTTTAACCACCAAGCATGGACGTAATACGTTAAAAATATTTAATAATTTATCTCAAAATCTTAATAATAAATGGTCATGTGACTATATAATGTGTTTTGGTTGAGAATTTTAGTGCTGCATTGAACATGGTTATTAAATTATTAGATTTTTTAAAAGTAAAAATTAATTACATGCTCATATCATTATATAATGGTTCTGTTTAAACAAATTACTTATTTATTTATTTAGCTTATTAAGCCTCGAATAAAAAACTTATTTGGACAAACAAATAAGCAATATTAGGCACTCCATGCTTGTTTATTTTTCATCTCAAACCAAAACCCTTCTTTATCTGTTGCCATTTGCGAAAAGACCAAATTGTTCCAATAGTAATTAATCCTATATGTGTAACGATTTGTTGGTAAAGTAGACATTAATATAATATTACAAATAAAAATAAATAAATTAATAAACAAATTTTCTCTCAAACGAATGCATTTTACATTTAAGCTAATTAAAATCTAATTATCCCAAACGTAGTTGCTTATTTATATTTATGCTTATTTCACAATAAGCATATAAGCAATTTGTCCAAACGGAATTAATATTTCTGTAGTGTGACACATGACGATACAGTAATCAAGTTTTTATTTCTAACCCTTATTTGGCAATCGATTTTAAGTCAGTTTTAAGTCAATTTTTTTATCTTTTCGTTTAAACTTAAAAAGTCAAAAAATCTCGTTTTTTAAATAAGTTTTTTTTAGCTTTTTTGTTTTTTACATAAATTTTCAAATATATGTTTTTAAAATATTATAACTTTAATTTAAAAAAATCATTTTTATATAAAATTTATGTTTTCAAAACATGCTGGTTAAAATCTATCAAATAATATTCATAATGAACATAAAATTATTTAAAAATAAATTTTAAAAAATTATAGCAACTTAAGAAAAAAATTTTAATTTTTGACTTAAAATCACTTTAAGCCTCTAGTTTAAAGTCACACCTTATATTTTTCAAATGAGCTTTTTATTTTTTGAATTTAAGTGAATTTAAACAAAAAATTTAACTTAAAACAAAGTTGTCAAACGAGACCATAAGAATCGAATTTCTATTTTTGGTAGAATAATGTTCTAAAATAAATTTGAGCCCTATGCCTTAATGTGAAATAGTAAAGGGTCTCTCATTAGTAATTTAAGTTTTTTGGCTTTTGAATTAAAATTGTAAAAAAAATTAAATAATAATATTTGTTTGGTGAAAAAAATAAAAAATAAAAAAATCAAAACACTAATTTTTATAATAATTTATTCAAATTCTTACCACATTTTAAAATACAATAATATTTTTATTTAATAATTTATTTAATGCTAATTAATATATAAACGTTATAATTAATTATATAATAGGGCAACACTGTTTAATTTAAATAAAAACTTTTAACCCAATTATTTAAAATAACTAGTTTAAATGCTAATCTACTAAACAACTTGCTTTGAAATTAATTAAATTTTTTTTATCTAAAACTGAAAAAAAAAAACTTTAGTTAGCTGTCAATCAAGCTCTAATGCTTATTGACCTACAAATTAAAAAATAAGTCATTTTTTATTTGGGCTAATAAGTGAATAAGCAGTTTGTTTAGAAAAAAAATTTCTGTTCAAAAATTACTCTCAATTTTTTTATTGTTTATTCTCTTGAAGTCAAGTTGGTAATTTGGTTAAAACAAAAAAAAAAAAATAAATAAACAACTTTTATCCCATACCATAAGAACCGGTCTAAATCATTAAAAACCCAATTATTCTAAACAAAAAATAGCCTATTTCCTTTTCTTGACTTATTTGATTTTAAGTCAATACACCTCGGATTTGAAAATTTATTCTCTTCAAATTTTGAAGTACAAAACCTTTTAAATACTATTAATTCTTGTAATGTAAATCACATTGTCTTAACTATTATAAAATCACTTATTATTGAATGATAAAATTAATTTTTTAAAAATTAATTAAAATTATATGTGCTAGTCTGTACGAGACATTGTCTTAACTTTTACAAGTCACTCGTTACTTAATTATAAAATTAATTTTTTAAAAATTAATCGAGATTATGTAGGATAGTATGTACGAGACATTGTCTCAACTTTTATAAAATTTCTCGTTATTAAACGATTAAATTAATTTTTCAAAAATTAGTTGATATGTGCATAAATTGGCTTAAAAATCCTAAAATATTAACATTAAAAAAATTAATAAATAAATAAGTGAATAACATGCCTCCCAAGTTAGGTATTTCAAAATGTTAACTTGGTTCTTCTCTTCTTCTTCTTTCATCGAATTCTTTAATTTATGGAAGGGCAAATTATTTTGACCTTTTCTCCAGCATATATAACACAAAGTTCTCCCTTTGCGTTTTTTTAATTATTATGCAATCATCTATTTTTTATGTTCTTATTTGATAACTTGATTTGAAGGTTGATTTATTTTTTTAAAAAAATTACTTTAAACTAATAAGTAAAAAAATAATTTGTTAAACTTTAAGGGTGATTTAAAATTAAAAGGCAATAAATCAAAATAATTTGATTTAAAATAATTTTAAGCTAAAAAAAAAATTACTCAAAAAATTTACATAAAAAGTTATAATTTTTTAATTTATTTTTACATAATCTTATACTCAACATTAATTAACTTATTTAATAAATCTCGACAAGTAGGTTTTAAAAATATTATTTTTACAAAAAAAAAATGTGCATAATTAAAGTTGTAATATTTTAAAAAATATATAAAAATATTTTAAGTTAAAAGGCAAAAACGCAAAAGATTAAAGTTCGTTCGTTTTAACGTAAAATATTTTTTTGTAAAGTGTTTTATTTTTTATTTTACTATTTTACGTCACGGTAGTGGTGATTATTATTTAGAATAGCTTTTTTATGTGACTGTTTTTGGTCTTTAGGCTCTTATTGACAACTTAATTTTTTTAATTTTTTGATTAAAAACGTATAAGAATAAATATTGTCTATTTGGTAAAACAGCTAAAAAGTTAAAAATTCAAAAAAATAAATCAAAATACAAATTCTCAAATATTCAAATTAAACTTCAAACACTTTTAAAATATAATAATACTATTTATTCATAACTTATTTACTACCACTACCAATTATATATAATTGTTAATATTAAATATATAAAAAGCTAAAATATCAATTTTGAACAAGAAATCAAAAAACTAATTTTTTACCCAAACAACCAACCTCAAAAAAACTAACTTAAAAATTAAATTACTAAATAACATATTTTGAACTCAATTTAATTTTTTTAACTAATAACACAAAAAAATAAAAAAATTAACTTTTAAACTAGTTACAAATTCTGGCTAGTTAGATTTTTTTATATTAGTTCAAATAATAATACTTTTTAATATTTTCTCATTATAAAAATCAAAAAAATAAAAATATAATTAAAAAATAATTTTAAAAATAAAATAATTACACTCACATCCCTCAATGTTTAAACTTATTATAAAAAATTTCTTTGTAATTTCTAAAATTACACTCTTCTCTATTTTGTTTATTTGTATATTTCATTTTAACTCTGTCAGTTAACTAAAAATTAATTTTACCGTTAAATTTTTTTTTTTCCATCTTACCCTTCCTAACTCGAGAGAGGAATTAATTGATACATCTCTCTCACACACCATTTACAATAAATTTAATTACTTGCAAACTCACTGCCATCCACCACCGTAAATTTCACCATAAACCACCACCACCAGAAAAGTGAACTCCACTATAAACCACCACCACCACCACCACCACCAGAAATCAACACTCACCGTGAACTTCAATTTGAGAGGCTTGTAATTGATGGGTAATCAAAACAAGGAAAACCATGAAAGAAACATGTCTCACCATCTCGAAATAAAACGCCGGAGCTTTGTAGGGTTTTTTGAAACCCTAAGAATTATTTGAAGGAAAGACAGAGGAGCCGAGGAGATGAACAAACAAAGATCGAAAAG
>JAOTRH010000008.1:10323723-10335081 GCA_034768845.1 Heliamphora exappendiculata | reverse complement strand
GGGGGGGGGGGGGGGTAGTGTTGGTAGGAAACCCAGACCAGAGCATCAGAAACTCGATAAGAGTCGGCAGAAACCCCAGCCAAATACAATCCAGGAAAAAGATTCTGCGAAGGCGCATCAAAATTAAGCAAACACCGATCAAACAGGCAAAATATCAGAGGACGACATGATAGAGCCAACAGAGGAGAAAAAAGATCAATCGCTCACATCGAGTTGTTTTTGTATAGACTTTGGCCTCTTCTTCGGCCTCCTAGCTGGTCTCGACCCGGTGATCGCGAACACATCCTCTTCAATCTCCTCGCGAGACAGCGCGATCCAGAACTTCCTCTTCTCCTTCTTCTCCAAGCCGTGACCTTCCGCGAAACCTCTCAGCCTCATCGATTTCGGCACGTTCTCGGCCTGCTGCACTTCCAGAATTTCCGGCACCGTCGGAACCGTATCCTGCAATTCTCCATTCTTCGCAGCCCTCCCGATCTCCATCGTCGTCTTGGAAACCGCCTTTCTGGGCCTCAGATTCCACGGCTTCGCCAGCGATTCCTCGGCTTCCACCTCATTGCACACCTTTTCCCTCTCCCTCTCGCCTTCCACCTCGTTTCCCTCTCCCTCCAAAACCGCCGTTTGCTGCTTCTGCGACGAGCAAGACGCGAATGAGAACCGGTTTCGCTGCGCACTCCGCGATCCAACCGGCAACCTCCTGTTCTCCGACTCCGACTCGTTCCTACAACAACAACTACCATCACCACCGTCAGAGTCCTCATCCGACGGCGACGACCGGTGGTGATCCACCGGCGGAGAAGGCGAGTGCCGGACAGCCATCTCGGATGGCCTACGATACCGGTGGTTGGAGTTCATCTGGTTTTTGTGGCCCCATCTCAATAGCGGCAGAGAGAAGTTGTGAAGAGGATGGGACTTCACCGGCGCAGTCGCCATTAAAGCGAGAAACTACAACATCAACCAGTGAAGATCAATTTCTCGTGAGAGAAAAACGAAGAAACCCCACCCTCCTTCAAGTGATAGAGAGAACACAAACCCTAACAGAATATACAGATATATGTATGAGAAGTAGAGTGAATAGCGATGAAAGGGGGAGCGAGGTGGTGTAGAAGAGAGAGAGAGAGAGAGAGAGAGAGAGAGAGAAGAGAGAGAGAGAGAGCGTTTTGTGTTGTAGTCTATTTCTGTGTCTCGACGTATACAGTAGAGGTTTTCACAACAAAATTTTAAGGGTTAAATACACACAAAAAGAAAAAGGGGAAATCTTAATTATTTATAATTAATCACTAATTATTATTTTTAATTAATAAAAATATGTGTTATTTTTATTTTATATATATATATATATATTACTGGTAAAAAATAATGATGAATAACTAATTATGTAAATTAACTTTGTGTATATAATTGAACTGTATTTATAATTTTATTTAATTATTTAATTTATATCCCATTCATCTTTTAAGTATTTTGCACAATTTTATATAATTAACATAGTTGAGTGTATATTTTTAAATTAATAGATAAAATAATACTCAGTGATAATTGAAAAGTGTTTATATAATTCACTCAAATTTTAATGCAGAAGTTAAGTTGTTATTTTTTTATGGGATGGGTTTATGTCAATAATTTTTTAATGTGATAAGTTTTTGAATATATTTAAATTTAATTTAAAAATAATATAATTTTGTTCTAAAGGCTTATTTTTATAATGTTACAACCGGTCCGCTGCATGTTTGACTTCGTTATGTTAATTTACACATAAAAATCATAAATGCCGTGAATTTTAAGAAAAAATAACTTACTTCAAAATGAAACTTGTACTATTAACAAATCAACAAATCCTGATTATAAGTATTTTTTATTATTAAAATTAAAATCATACTCTTTGAATAATTTATAACTGTCAATTTTTATAAATAATTTTATTTAGAATAACAACTTATTTATTTTATTTTACTATTTTTCATTTTTATTGAATTTTTCATGAATTAGTCCAATTATTTTATTTTTTTATTTTTTTCCAAAAGTTTATTTTTTGATAAGAAATTTGAAGAACATCTTAATAAAGGACAGCTTAGTTGAATTGATTTGATTTCATTTTTTAGCATTTTTTAATATTTAATAAAATTATTATATTAATTTCTATGCATATTTTCATCATTTGGTAAAATATTATATCTTTTCTAACTTTTATCACCAAAAAACTAGTTCAAAATATATAAAAGTTAAAAAAAAATAAAAATAAAACAAAATTAATAGAGCCAAATTTTTGTTGTTCTATGTTTGTTTTTGAAAAAAATTAAGGATTAAACAATAAAAAAATATTTTAATAACATAAGGGTGACATATACTCAAAATGTTAAAATAAATCTCATTCTATAAACAATAAAATATAAAATAAATAAAATAAATATACAAAAGTGAAGTTTAAAAGTTGAGCTAAAATTACAATTTGTATTGTACCGGAATTGTTTTATGTGATTGTGTCCTAGTTAAAATTTTCACCGAAAAATAATTTTTATCAATATTGTTTAGAAGTTTAAATTAGCCCGACTAGAAAATAAAAAGGTAAAATTATAATTTTTCTAATAATATAATAAAATAGATTAAAAGGGTTTTTTTTATCAATATAGAAAATATAATTTTCAGGATAATATATAAAAAAAAAGTTATTATTATAAAAAATATATAGTTCATTTCTACCATAAAAGTGCAAATTTTGATTTTTTTATATAATTATAATAATATCAGTTCTAAATACTTCAAAATTATACATATTCACTCCAAAAACTTTTTTAAGCTTTGAATATTCACCTCCCAAATTATTTTAACAATTATTAATCTTTCTAAATTTAAATTCTGCGTCCGCCCAACATCGCATCACATAAGAGAGCACCTAATCATTTTTCCTCGGGGATACCTTGCCTACTTAATTTTAACAATAATAATATTATAGTGACCTACTTCTTTTATCAAGTTTTCTTACCATCCATTGTGTTATGTTCACAACCATAGGGTATAAATAGAATTTATATGAAATTTATTTTATTGGCTCATTTAAGATGAATTAAATATTTTTATTTATTAAAAATAATATGTGGTATCAACTACATAATATTAAAGTAGGAACTTATAATTTACCGATGCTATGGAGCTTTTCCCACTTTTAAAAAAATACTCTAAATTATAAGTATTGAATACTGTACTGAATAGTGTACTAATTTTTCTATTGGTATGGTACGTACCGGTATCGGTGAAATACTGAGTACCGTTTTGAATTTATTCCTATAAAATGTTATATGTATATTTTTGAAAAATATTGCTCAATAGTAAATAATTTAGTATAACATAATTATTTATATAAAATAATATTTTAATTAAGTAGTCTAATTTAAATTTTAATCTCATTATTTATAGTGAGATGGTTAATTTGAAATCGATAAAATTTAATATGTAAACTTTTTAAAAATAATTTAACATTGATTAGTTTTAGAACTCTCATTTTATGCTATATTTGATACTTGAATTGAAGTATAAAAATAAAAAACAAATATAGAAGCAAAAAAAATAAGCAAATTTTAAAAAAAAACTAATTATGAACTGGTACGTATCTGGTATTATCTTATATAAGGCAGTATAAACCGGTATTAGTCGGTATGATCGGTACAGACCAGTATTATCGTCTGTACAGAACTAAATAATTAGTATATTAGTATTGTTCTAAATTGGTACTTACTGACCACTGTGGACTGGTACCTTACGGTATTGACATTTAGGGGTAGGTATGGGTTGATTTGGATCGATTTGGCATTTAACTCAGAACCAATCCGATCAAGGTTGATTCTAAAATATTAAACTCAGAGCCGAACTATTCATACTTTAGAACCAACCTAACTCAACCTAAATAAACTCGGGTTGGTTCGCTTTGGAACCACCATTCAATTAAATTAAATATTTTTTTAATAAAATATTTTAAAATAATAATATATATTTTATTCTATGAACGGCTTAATTTTTTGAATAAGGTGTCAAGTTGAGAGATTTAAATTTTACTTATTTTATTTTTAATTTACACATTTTTAACTACAATTAAATGCACAAATAATATAAAATAATTATTTTATGCAATTTATATATTATCTTTTGGGTCTTGGGTTGGGTTGGTTAAAAAAATACTTAATCCGAGAATCGAATTAATTATATCGGTTTAATATTTTTAAGACCCAGGACCCAACCAATTACTTGATAAAACTGAACCAACCCAATTTATGGAAGTCAGGTTGAGTTGGTTCATGGCTTTTTCGAATTTATTGAACACATCTATTGACAACTATGTTTTTGACTTTAAAGCTCATAGTCGCTATTATTTTCTCATTCTTCATTTCTTTGTACTTGCACGGATATAAAATTTTATTTTTCATATCGATAAATACTTGCACACTAAGATCCCATTTTTTTTATACTTGGTAAAATTTAAACTCTTATCCTCATATTTAGACGACTAATATAATACAAATACCATTGAACCAAATTGTACTTGATTGTGAATTCCGAAATATAATTTTCTGGATAATATATAAAAACAGTTTATTATTCTTTTATTATTATAAAAAATATAGTTTTAGCTTATTTGGGATTTTAATTTTCTTTTAGGATAGAAAAGAAGAAGTTTTGATTTAAAAAGTTAGGTTTTCAAAATAATATATAAAAAATATTTAAAAAGTTTATTATTTTTCTATTATTTATAAAAAAATATATAGTTTGAGCTTATTTGGGACTTTAATTTTCTATTAGGATAGAAAAGAAAAAGTTCAGATTTAAAAAGTTAGGTTTTCTAATATATTAGAAATTAACTAATTTATCAAAAGAGTTTTATTATTTTCTATTATAATAAAAAAATACTTTGAGTTAAAAAAGTTATATTTTCTGATAGGTTAAAAAATAAGTAGTTTATTAGAAAGAGTTTTTATTATTTTCTATTATAATAAAAAATAGTTTAACTTAAAATAGACAAGACAACGATATAATTTTTAGTTTTTAAAAGAACGGACGCGGAGTGAATTTAAATGAAAAGAGAGACATATGTACACATATATTAACTGGATATTACAATGAATCTATATTAATATATAAGTAGAAATTTAAATGATAAAAATGTAAATGATGGTAAAGTAAATGAGGATAAGTAAATGAAGAGTATTTAAATTGAACCGTAGTTACATAAATATTATGACTATTATTTGATATATAATATTTATGTAAATAGCAGAGTGAATTGAACGGAGTGTTAAGCTTGTCGAGTAATGTAATATATATATATATATATGTGTGTGTGTACGCGTGTGTGTGTGCGCACGCTCGTGCACTGAAAATAAAAAAACAAATGAATAGCTTTAAAGAAATATGCAGTGCTAGTTGAAAGGGTATTTGAGTTGTACCTCTACTAATATTTTTGAGTGAAAATGAAAACCCTATCAAAACTTTTTAACTGAATGTGGCGGGCCTAACAATGCCTAAATAGGCAATTAGAACCACCGCAAGCAATAAAAAAATGTCTCTCAAGCTTTCTTGACGGCACTTGGGCAGTACCTCCGCTTAAAATGGGCATTTTCTTGACTATCTGCGGACGGAGATTTGGCTAAATGTGGTGAAAAATTTATTTTCTAAACATTGGGAACCCTGCTTACAAACTTAAGCGGGATCCATACCAATGTAGAAAAGAAAAATAAAGCAGAAGAGAAAAGAGATGGACTCCGTTATCCAATACAGAAAGCTTGATGCAAGGTTGTAATGGTGATGGGTTGAAGAGACTGGTTTGGAGGCTACCGGAGATGGTGGACAATGGAGGACCAGAGGAATGTTTGGTTTTGGACAGCATTTTAACATTATATGAGGCGAAAAAGCATGAAAATAACTCTCGAAAAGGCTTCAGTTATAGCAAAAGAGGTGCACTGTAGTAGGAATAGTGTCAATCAACCCTATAGTGCCGGGACATGTGTAGTCATCGCGAGGAATATAGCCTGGTTTACACTGTAAATTGCAATTGCTTAACGACCAATGAAAGAAAAGGGATATAAAAAGAGCATGTTTTTACCCCCGAAAGAGTACTACTACGGCCAAAACGACATCCGAATCCAACTATAATCTCTATTTTTCTCGCACCATTCCTGATTAGTAGGTACGATATCCAATAATTATTGGGTAACAAATTTTATGATATTCAATATTAGTCAAACGAAATTAGTTTGACATGAAACTTGACATATAAATCAAGTTTTTTATATAAAAACTTATGGTATTGACTTTTTGAATTTTTTGTTATCATGGGTGGTCGAGCAAATACAACGTTTTTGGATCAAAAAGGCCACCAAATGTGGGTTAAATCTCATTAGAAATGACCTTAATTAGTGTTAACGAATTCGTTTTTTAAAAATGAATACACATGTATTATTTGATACTAGCAAATCATTTGCATATTATTTTCTTGATGAAATAGGACTAAAATGGGTCACAGGCCTTTATGGAGGGGGGAACAAATAATTTGCGGGTTTCGAGTTTTAGCATGCAAAATGTCTTTGGATATTCTAAACGATAGGCTATTGAGAAAAAAGAGGTTAGAAAACATGTGCGTTTAGTTGTATTTTTTAAAATTATAATTTAAAAGTTATTTTCTAAAAATAAATTTAAAAAATAAATTTATAATATTTTGAAAAGAGAAATTGTGTTTGGTGTACTACTTTAGAAAAAGTGAACACAAGGAAGCAAAGAGGACGACGACGACGCCTGGTTTCGAGGTTTGGTTTGACGATGACGACGATGATTGAGATATGGTGAAACGACGACGATTAAGATCTGGCTCAACGACAATGGCAATTGAAATCTGGTGAGACGACAGCGGTGATGCCGGCTGAGAGGTCACGATAACATAGAGATTGTGTTATGTGTTTTTTGTTTTTTTCAAAAAAATTAGATTTGAAATTTCTGAAAACAACATTTAATACTTTTCAAATTTTATTATTTTGAAGCTCTTTTTTAACTCACTTTTGTGAAAACTATTTTGTAAAAACTGCTAACAAATGCATTTCCATTATTTTGGAACAATTTTTTGAAAAGTGAAAATAAAAAAGTGTAACCAAACAGGCCATTAACTTTCCTTTATGGTTTTTAGAAAGCTAGTTTACCAGTTTGTGGACACATAAGGTCTGACATCGCTATCTTCCACCATCGGATGCGGTCATTATTGGCATAGGCTTCTCTGATTTCGCAAGCTCATTATAGTTAACGCTTTCCTTTGGACTAGATCATTTTAATTTTTTCCTCTTGTCATCATGAAAAATTCCAAATATAAATAATTTTTAAAATATCTTTTAAAAGCAAGACAAAAGGGGTGTCAACAGTAACCAAACATAAAAAAAGGTTTTTTCAGGAAAAAATATTTTCTAGCAATCCAAAGTTCAATAACCAATCTACACAAACCCCAAGCCCAAGTTTTATTAGCGAGGTGCATTATAGGGAGTAATTATTCAATATTTCTTGAGTAAGTTTAGTTAGTAATAACTTTATGGTGAGATCAAATTAATTTATTAAATTAATTTGACACAATTCTTAGTATTGATGCAATGGGTCCCATTCGAATTATATTAATATTCAATGCTTGTCATTGTAAATATCAAATTAATTCATTTAATTTTGGTCAAAAAATTAAAATAAATGTCAAAAGGTTGGAGTCTTGTTTGGTGTTTCTAGAATTTTAGTTATTAAAATTATATTTAAGTATACATAATGGTATAACAGTAATTATATTTAGTTATTGATTTTAGAAAAATTAATAATTATTTTTGCAAGAGAAATGAAAACATAAAAAGAACATGAAACAAATAAAAAGAGAAAATTTTGTGTTTTGGCACTATCTGTATGTGTCAATATGCGAAAAAAATAATTTATTATAACTATAGATATTTCAAATATAAGACTAAAAATACCAAAAAATTCGATACTCAAAACTCGAGCCTTAAAATAAATTATGTTATCTCACTCAACAATTACCTCAGTCCCCTCGGTATTTTTTTTGTTTTTCTACATTTTCATCATTTTGATCTACTCTTTACACATTTAATAGATTTCATAAGATTCCTGTTTATAATCAAATATTAAAAACTTAATTTTCAAATATACGATTAATAAATTCTACACATATTAGACACTTAACAGTGAATTCATAACTCTATTTGAATTCAAATACATGTAATTAAGATCATACTCATATATGAGTTCCATATAATACAAGATATGAACCCAATGAATGGCTAGTTAGTTCGAGTTTAAAGCCGAGTTTTTAGCATTTACTTAACGTTATAAAAAAGTTATCTTTCAAATAATATTTTTTTAGTCAAAAGAGTGTTTTGTTTATTTATCTTAAAATAAAAAACTAAAAAAATAATTTTAAATATGTTACCAAACAAAGCCATTAATCCCTTCGAAACAAAAATCTTTTATTTTCTATCCAATTTCGATTGGAATACATAAAAATCAGCAAAACCCGACTTTGGAGCGATGAAATGACATTTTTACTTGAGGATTAATTATTCGGAAGTTTAGGAGTTCTATATGACATGGTTTTGTTTGGACTACATTTTGTAGTTTTTATATATTTTTACTTTTTTTTAACTTTTTAAATTTTTTGATAAATTTTTTTTTATTTTTTCGATTCGTCTCGATGAAATGAATCGAAAAATTAAAAAAAATGAACGAAATATGAAATAAGTTCATTAAAAACAAAAAAATAAGTAATATAAAATTGAACTTATTAGCTTACTTTTATTTTTTAAATTTTTTTTAATATTTTAATTAAAATTTTAATTTTTTAAGACGTTTCAATAAGAAGATTCGAAAAGTAAAATGGTTTGACTAAACGATTAAAAAAATTTATTATAAATAAAAATAAGCTAAATAAAATAAATAAATAAGCAATTAGCTCAAGTGATGCTATTTTATCTAATAGTATAAAAATTAAATACTTTAGATAAAATAATATTAGTTCATATTTATTAAATAGGTGAGTGATAACCCGAGCTAGGTCGAGTCCTGTCAGCTCTAAATACTTTAAAATTATGCATATTCACACCAAAACTTCTTTAAGCTTCGAATATTTGCCTCCTAAATTTTTTTAATAATTATTATAATCTCTCTAAATTAAAACTTTGTGAAACCTTGGCTACTTAATTTTAATAATAATATTATATTGACCCACTTATTTTATTAAATTTTATTACCATCTAATGTGTTGTGTTCACAACCATTGGTTATATAAGTAGAATTTATATGAAATTCATTTTCTTAACTCATTTAACATGAATTAATTATTTTTATTTATTAAAAACAGCACATGGCGTCAACTATCAAAGTTGATTTTAAAATATTAAATTCAGAATCAAATTATCCATACTTGAGAGTCAACCCAACCCAACCCAATTCAAACAAACTAGAGTTGGTTCGCATTGGAACCGCCATTAAATTAAATTAAATATTTTTTTAATAAAATATTTTACAATAATAATATATGTCATATTCTATTAACGACTTAAATTTTTGTATAAAATGTCAAGTTGAGCGGCTTAAATTTTTCTCTTCTTATTTTTAATTTATACATTTTAACTATAATTAAGGGTATAAATAATATAAATAATAGTTTTATGTGATTTATATATTATCTTTTGGGTCTCGGGTTGGGTTGGTTAAGATACTCTTAACCCGAGAACTAGATCAATTACATCGATTTAATATTTTTAAGATTCGAAACCCAACATATTACTTGACATAACTGAACCTATCCAACCCATGAAAGTCAGGTTGAATTGGTTCATGATTTTTTCGGATTTATTAGACACTTCTATTGACAAACTATACTACTGACTCTTATGTAGGTTATTTAAAGCTCACAGCCGCTATTACTTTATCATTATGCATTTCTTTGTACTTGCACATATTTGAAATTTTGTTTTTCATATCGATAAAGACTTGCACACCAAGATTCTTTTTTTTGTATTCGGCAAAATTTGAACTTTCATTTTCTTATTTAGAAGATTAATACCAAAACCATTGAACCAAATTATACTTGAATGTGAATTTGGAAATATATAGTTTCCGCCATTTTGTTTATTTTCTAGCAAAAGTTGCATAACTATTGTGTGCAAAAGGTTATTTATAGCTCTTGTGAACCGAAAAACATAGGATTTGAAATGGGGTCTTAGGCATCTAAAATTTAAATTCATCAAGTTAGCGATCTCTGCTTTAATGATAAATACGTAATTTGTTCTTTTTAATTTTGTCAATAATGACTAAATACACCAATTTTGACCTACCAACTTTAAATTAGATCGAGTTGTATGTATCTACACAACTCGGCTCTAAATTCTCGATTATCGTGTGCTCGACCAAATTCATGAATTCTAACTCACCAACTCTAACTTAGATTTATTTGTACGTGTGCTCGGTTATTGTGTGCTCGGCTAACTTTTTTATGAGTTCGATAAGATTTGTGCTTGGATTGATTCAAGCAGTTACTCCATCAATACCTATTCATCTTAAAAAGTAAATTTTCATTTTTGGTTATGTCGTGACAAATTTTAAATCGAATGCCGACATTCCTCGGCTATTATGCTAATTTAAGAAATTTTAATGAGGGGAACAAATATCAACCCATTACCTTAATAAAATGCCCGTCATAGTTATGTTTAATTAGTTATTTTTCCAAAATAAAATTTTTTTTTTGGGGAGAAATTATTAATACCTAATTAGTTTAGGACGTTGCTCAAAATACGTACGTTTGTAGGTTTTGGTTGGGTCTCATCTCTCAAAATAGTTAGTACTATGAATTTACGGCCCAAAATTGTTTGACGGCTACATCAAAAACAAGATCTCCCATCTTAATTTCAGAAAATTAATTTTGCAATTTTAATGCTTATCAAATTAAAAATTAAAATTCTTCTACCATTTTCTTATAAATAACAGTTGACGTTATTCTCATTTCACTGCATACAAAATAATTTTAAAATATTTTTTTAATACATAATTTTTTTTTATAAAATTTACATTTTTAAAACGTATTTGACGAGATTTGGTAAACAGATCCATCTTTAATATGAAATTTTGTTTAAAAAAATAATTAAAACTACTGATTAGTTTTTTACCTTTTAAAAACAGAGAAATTTTTTGATTCCAGATCATATCATTTTTTTCATTTTCAAAAGTAATTTTCAGATTTCTAAATGATAATTTTATTAGTTTCAACATATTTAGAAATTTAATAATTTTTAGTGCTTCGGTTGATTTTTTTAATTTTACTTTATTTATAAGTTCTAAAAA
>JAOTRH010000008.1:10300229-10319540 GCA_034768845.1 Heliamphora exappendiculata | reverse complement strand
CCTCTTGGTTTGCTTAAGACTAACAATTGGTATCAGAGCAAGTCTCTTGCTTAGTGACTTAATAGTCTTAAAGGATCCATGGCAATTAGTATTAGACCAGTACAACCTGAGGGTTAGTCCACAAATAGACCTTCCTTGTTCAATGGAACAAACTACATCTATTAGAAAGCCAGGATGAGAATTTACATGGAGGCTGTTGACTATGACCTACGGAGGTCATCATAAATGGCCCTAGAAGGCCTACTAAAGTGGTAAAAGGGGTAATTATCCTTAAGCCTAAAAATTAGTGGACTAAGGTAGACATAAGAGAAATATAGAAGAATGCCAAGGCAATGAACTTACTCTATTGCTCTCTTGACCCTAATGAATTTAATAGAATCTCTCCCTATGATGCAGCTAAAGAGATATGGGATAGACTTCAGATTACCCATGAGGGAACCAACTAAGTCAAGGAATCTAAGATTAGCTTGCTTGTCCATAACTATGAACTTTTCAAGATGAAGTATGATGAAACTATTTCTGAAATATTTACTAGATTTACTGTTATTATTAATGGTTTAAAATCTCTTCGAAAAATTTATACTAATGCAGAGATGGTTAGAAAGATTCTCAGGTGTATGTTAAGAGTTGGAAAGCCAAAGTGATAGCCATCCAAGAGGCTAAGGATCTTACCACTCTTAGCTTGGAAGAGCTACTTGGGTCACTCATGACTCATGAGATGAACCTCAAGATGGACGATGAAGAAGACAATAAGAAAAAGAAAGGAATAGTCTTCAAATCTTCCATCCCAGAGAAAGAATCTAAAGAAGAAACCTCCAGTGATGAGAATGAGTATATTGTCCTCATCACAAGAAAGTTCAAAAGGTTTCTGAGAAATAATAAAATAAGGAGGATGAAAATTCTTCAAAAGAGAAGGTCACAAAGGTGAAACCAGCAACATAAACAAAGGTGACACCTGCCACAAGAAGGATAAGATCATCTGCTTCGAGTGCAAAAAACCAGGCCATATGAAGGCTGACTGTCCCCAACTGAAAAAGCACTACAAGAAGGGATACAAGATGGCAATGCTAGCTACATAGGGAGAAAGTGACGATAACAGCACAAATGAAGAAAAAGAAGAAAATAAAGTTGTCAACTTGTGACTCATAGCTAAAGAAAAAAGTGAGGTAAATGATGATTCTTTTTCTTTAGAAGAACTTCAACTTGCTTTTGAAGATATGCATGATGAGTTAAGAAAGGTTGGTGCTAAAAATGTTAATGTAAAGAAAATGATTTTTACACTAACTAATGAGGTTGAATCTTTAAAAGAAGAAAAAATTTCTCTATCAAAACAAGTTACCCCTTTGAAAACAGAAAACCAAGTTTTAACTAACAAAGTTGATGTTCTTACAAAAATTGTGCATAAATTCACTTTTAGAAAAGAGAACCTGGACAAACTTCTTGGCATGAAAAAATGTGTTTTTGATAAAGTTGGAATAGGCTATCAACCTAAAAGAAAACATAAATTACTAAGTAATATCTTTGTTAAAGCACCTTCTAATCATTCTCATGCTACCTATTTTCATTGCTATAGATATGGACACAATGTCATACACTGTCCACTTAGGAAGAATTATACTGCTACAATCAAAATGGTTTGGGTTCTAAACAGAACACACCTAAATGGAACTAACTCAAGTGGACCTAAGAAAATTTGGGTACCAAAAGTTAAAAATTGATTTTTCTTGCAGGTGTGTCTCAAGTCCTCATTCAAGGAAGGAAAGTGGTACCTTAATAGTGCCTGTTCAAGACACAAAATAGGTGGCAAGTCAATGTTTGCCTTTCTCATGCCCAAAAATGGTGGATTTTTTACATTTTGAGATAATAGCAAGGGTAAAATCATACGAGTTGAAAGTGTTGGTAAAACTCATTCCCCTTCTATTGAAAATATTTTAGTTGTTGATGGTTTAAAGCATAATTTTTTAAGTATAAGTCAGTTTTATGACAAAGGCCACAAAGTTGTCTTTGATTATTCTAAGTGTATCATTGAAAGTACAACCGACAACAAAATTATTTTTGAAGGTCATAGGCATGAAAATATTTACACTTTCAATCTAAATAACTTGTCTAAAAGTAACAAAATATTTGGCTGCCTTGAGTGATAGCAATTGGCCATGGCATAGAAGGCTTGGACATGCTCACATGAATTTAATTTCAAACCTTTTGAAAATTGCGTTGGTGGTTGGTTTACCTCAACTCAAGTTTGAAAAAGATAAACTTTATGATGGATGTCAACAAGGCAAACAAGTTAGAAGTTCTTTTCAATCAAAAAATGTGATTTCAACTTCTAGGCTATTACGACTGTTGTACATGGACTTATTTGGTCCAACAATGACTCTTAGGCTTGGAGGCAAGAGATATGCATTGGTTGTGGTTGATGAATTCTTGAGATACACTTGGGTGTTATTCCTAACTTATAAGGAGGAAACCTTTGCTACATTTTCAAAACTGTCTTGGAGGATTCAAAATGAAGAAAGTTCTCAAATTATAAGTATCAGAAGTTATCATAGTAAGGAATTTGAAAACAAAAAATTTGAAAAGTTTTGTGATAAAAGTGGTATAGACCATAACTTCTCTGTTCCTAGAACCCCTCAACAAAATGGTGTTGTTGAGAGGAAGAATAGGACATATAAATACTCCAATCTGACCAAGCTGAATCTTAGGCACCCATCTCGAATGCGTCCCAATGACGAAAATATGAGAATCATGCTCGAGGATACCCCCAAGCAAGAAAAATCACGAATATGGCTCAAAACCCAAAAACCCTAAGAAACCTTCAGGCCGTGACATTATCATCTTCATGGCCACCACCTTTTTGAAAACCCTAGAACAAGCCACGTCCTTACTCTCACGGCCATGACCTTTTTAAAAACCCTAAATCAAGCTACCACTTTCTTTGTCACGGTCGTTGCTTTTTTATCCAGCCCGTGACTTTTGAAAGTCACGACTATTCTTTTCACCACCATAAAGGTAGCTGCCTGCACTATATAAAAGTAAAAAGGTAACGGCTTGTACTATACAAAAGAAAAAAGGTAGTAGCCATTATTGTTACCCCTTTTTGGACAGGTGGCAGCATCTCAGAAGGGGTCTGTGTTGCTCGCCTTACCTATAAATATGCAGCAATTCCAAGCAAAAACAAAAGAGAAACATACTTGGATACCAAAACTTTGCCCAAATACTACCACACTCGATATTCTCCCATTCGTCACATACTTCTCGAGCCTCGTTCGTGTTCTTACTTGCCCTGGAGGAGTTCTTGGAGCACATACGTTGGCTTGAAGGTGTCATATTCTCACCACCGAGGGGCCATTTGAGGTGGATATTCACATGAGGTAACCTTAAAATTCCACGACTCTTCTTAAACCCTCATCCTCTTCCTCCGAGGGTATCATGGATAAGGTTTCCATTATTTTGTTGCTTGTTTATCATTCATTTTAATGTAAATATCAATTTCCTTCAAGTTCTCATCATTAACAGTATATTCATAGTCCTCTGTTTGTATATTTACAGTTGTTTACGTCTTTTTTTGGGTAATTAAATGTAACATAAAAAAAAAGAAAAAAATTACATGTTTCCAAGGGGCATACCCTAGGAGATTACAACACTAACTGAACAGAACAAGAAACAATCAAAAACCACATGACCCCATGCACAATCCGCGTGGGGGAAATACACCAAAACCCCACAGGGAAGAGCTACCAACCTGCGGGACCAAAAGACTATTTCTTCTTTTCCTTACCACTAGACTGCTTAGCTTGCTTACTCTCTCCATCAACCGAGGTCCCCAAATTCTTATCCCCACTATTTTTCTTTTTCTTTTTCTTACGCATAAGCACGCTGAAAGAGTTTGAAATAGGAGTTTCAGTTGCCACTTGCTCCCTGTCACCCATCTCTGCTAAATTTGAAAATTCCATAGAAGCTTTATTTTTCCTAGGCATCTCACAATCACCCGCATCCACATGTGAAGGATGAGCTACATACTCCATCAAAGAACCATCCTCCTCTTTCTCCCTATTACCCGCATCTACGTGTTTTGTTAACTTCACTCAAACATCAACAGCCATAGGCACATCAACCACCTTGCTATTAGTTTCTTTTCGCATAACTTTGCCAAAGCCCACAGTAGTTGTATCATTTGGCTCACGAGCCTTCCCGTTTATGTCTTGTTTCGATGCTCACAAGCACACTGAAGACATCAGAAGCTTACTGATGTTCTAAAACATGACGGCTGTTACCTTTTTATGCCACGACCGTATGTTTTGTTAAACCCACAGTTACAGCCATGCCATTTTTATAGGCACCGATACATTTATGCATTTTTATATGGACAGTCGTTACATTATTTTAAGGCTAGAAATGCAAAAACCCTCTTCAAAACTCAATGTTATATGTTTATTTTAAGGTTGTACATACTTTTATTACTCTGTTTAATATTTCCTCTTTCTGTACCTCTGTTTATCTTTCTGTTGGGTAATAGATGGGAGATCTGGTCAAGATCAAATGGGTTATGGTTTCAAATCTATATGCCTTCATAATTGTATGATTTTGAGGTTGTGTAAATGTTACGGCCACGTTCTTTTCCTTCACGTTTTTCACAGTCGTCATCCCCTTTTGTTATAGCCATGCATTTATTTAGAGATCAGTAGCATGTAAATGTGTTTTAAGATCTCTATTATTCATTTTTGATATCCTGTATATTTTGCTTAGAGTTATTGCTTGCATAGAGGATGAAGGATGTTAGATCTAGCCTAAAATCAATAGGCTATGGTCTTTGTCCTGCATATCTTATCCATATAAGCTTGTTTTAAGTCTTGTGCAATGCATATACCTTTCTGTACCCCCTAGAAAACCATGGCCGCAACATTTATTTGTGACGGCCATGAGATATTTTTACTTTGTTCTTCGCGGTAACCCTATATTTCTCACGGCCGCAACATTTGTTGCTAAGGCCATGAGTTTTCTGCATGTCCAGTAGCCTAAATATGATGTTTAAGTCTCATATGCTTGTTCTGTATGACCTATTTATAGTATGATAGGGACAGAAACATCGTTGCATGACCCTTAAAACCTTACTTGTTTGCTTGATCATTTATTCACATGCTTTTCGCTTTGCTTTGCTCAAACAATACATGCGGTGTATCTAGAAATAATAACCAAATTGCATGACCCTAGGAACCATAATTAGGATTTTGTTTCATTGATTGCTTTTGTTTGAACTCTCTTTAACCCCCAATTCTGTATATGTTACCTTTAAAATGTTTATAACAAGAACTAATATTGACAAAGTAGAGGCCAACCTCCTGGTTAGGTGAAAAGGGTGCTTAACACCTTCTCTTTTCGTACCTTAGCCCCTAAACCCTCTTTTTCTCTGGTTATGTTTTTAAAAGACAGCCTTCTTTTTATTTTTCTTAGTTTTTCTCAAAAATTCAGTGGCAACTCCATTTTTCAAAAAGGATGCTCAGATATCTTGAAATTTTGTTTTAAAAGTGAAAAAAAATATTTTCTAAAAACAATATATAATTGGTGTATCCCCCACGTGCGACCCGAAACGCCTGCAATTTTTGTGGCGACTCCACTGGGGACTAGTCTTCTAAAAAAAATCACAAGAGAGCTAAACTTGAAATGTCAATGGTTCTTGTTGTAAATTTTTCATCGGTATTAGCATTTGCATTTACATATAATTGTGTGCTTGGTTCTCAAACCCCCGTTCTGCCTATCCGATTCCCCAGTCAGTTTATTATCTCGGGGCTATATCGGGGAAGCCAGCAAGCTTTCTGGTCACATACTTCCATAGATGTGGCAAAAAGAGTTATTGCCTACCATTTAATCATGGGAGGTATATTCTTGACTCTATTCAGAAGGTACACTGAGTGAAGACCTACTATCCTTTTCATGTGCATATACATTCTTAGAACCCTTCTTTTAGGATCAATAAATCTATTAGGGTTATGTGATTTTTGTTTTGGGGATGCTTTTGTTTCTATAGTTAGCACCCCGATTATGATTAGTTTTCCTCCTCCCAATCCATCGTTGAGGGTGAGTTATTTTGAGTTTAGGCCTGGCTAACAAGTCTTCTGATTTATGTGAGCCTTTTCAGTTAAAAGACCTACGATGATAGCTCTAAGAAAAGAAGAACCTATACGCACTTGGGCCCAATCTCCAAGCAAAAGACTCAGACGTACCAGCTAGTTGAGATTGTCGATGGCAGACCGAGAACTGACCATGACTGATATGATGAGGGTAATTTTGGAATTGCAATGAACAGTCAAAGGAGTTAGTACTGCTGTAATGAATCAGGCCAGTTTTCAGACTCAATGTCAGGCTTAGATCCAAGATTTACAGACCCAAGTTGCAGGCCCCAATGTGGTTGTTTCGAATGACCTCAGAGATGGTATAACAGATAACATTTGGGATGATAATGTGGGACTCAAGGGAGCCCAACCAGCAGTCGTACAGCCCGTCCAATCAGGAATCCCAAAAATCTTAGCCACCAAGGAGTTGATCTTATCTGATAAGATCAACAAGTTGAAGAAGATTTTGAGGAAAGCCCGAGGAGTTGAGGACTACATACTAAATATCGAGGGACTCTATTCATTCCCTGATGCTAAGGTGCTCAAGAAATTTAAAATACCTGATATGGAGAAGTTTGACGAAATCAGGGACCCGAGGATCCATTTGAGAATGTATGTGGGGACTTTATCGCCGATGGGTATCAGTGATCAATTAAAAGCCTAGCTTTTCTAGCGATCATTGTCAAGAGCCACTCAAAAATGGTTTATGTCTTTAGATGCTGTAAAGATGAGAACATGATAGGACATTGCTACTGCATTTGTCAACCAGTATAACTACAGCATCCAGCTGGATGTCATCACCTGGGAACTCGAGACAACCCGACAGGAGGCCAAAGAATCTTTTGTTGAGTTTTTAACCCGGTGGAGAGCTAAAGCAGCTAAGATGACAAACCAACCGACAGAGAAGGAGCAAGTAAGAATGGTGGTGAAGAACTTGCAGCTACAGTTTCATAAGTATCTGATCACACAGCCATTAATGACATTTGAGTAGGTTTTCGATGCTGAGGTGAAAATAAAGGATGCTCTACAGTCTGGGAATATTGAGAAAGGAGAACTGAGTTAGAAAATGGCCTGAAAATCATATGGCAGTAATTAGAATAATGCCTCCAATGCTTTAAGCCGAAGTTATGAGGTGAACTTGCTGAATCCTAACCCGAATCAGGCGAGCCCATCTGTTCAGCTGGCTGCCCAAAATCCACCCCGAAACCAAAAGATAACCTTCACTCAACTCACTGTGCCTTTGACATTGATTCTAAGCCATCTGATTGAGAGGGGTTTCCTAAAGCCTTTGGAGCCAACCCCACCTCCAAGTCCTTTGCCACCCCGGTATATTCCTAGCTAGTACTATGCCTTTCACCAGGGGCACGGTCATCTGACTAACAATTGCATGTGGCTTCGACATGAGATTCAAGGTTTGATTGACAACAAAGTGATCCCTCTGCCCACCGCTGTACAAAAATCGAACATTATTATCAACCCTCTTCCGAATCATGGCAATCAACAGAATGTGAATGCTATCGAGGGAGGATTAGAAGGTTGTGATCCCACCAAGTTCATAGTTTTCGTAATAGAACCAAAATCGATTGTAGATCTTCTATAACGGCTCAGTATGTGTTTATTTTGTTCTTCCATATTTTTGGTAAAGAGAAGAGACCGAATTAATTTTGGGAGTGGATGTTATAAAATTTTGTTTGCTAACAATTGAATTAATAATATGTGAAAGTGAGGTTGAGATACATGGTAATGAATGATACTGACATATTGTATATGTGAAATTAAATTATGAAGTTAATGGAATTAAATTAGAGTAGAAATAGGCTATGAAAGCAAAATTTAGGGAGAAAAAGAGGGAAATAATAATAATTAGATAACCAAGGCCCATGTGTTTTCTAGAACAATCAAGAGAGAGAGAGAGAGAGAAAGATAAAGAAGGCAAGGGGTCCCACCCCTTACCCCATTCACGCCAACCTTCCCCCATCTCTTCTCTTCTTCTTCTTTTGGTTATTTTGGAGAACTCCCATCAACCCTTAAACACTAACCCTTCTTCACCCAAAATAGTGAAATTAGAAGCTTAAATAGAGGCAATCAAGTAAAAAGATAAAGCTTTGGAGTAAGAGGTGTGAGATTAAAGCATCAAGGAGGAATCCAAGAGGGTAGCCAAAACCCTATGTAAGAAACTTTGGTGATTTCAAAGCTTGGAAGCAATTTGAGGTAGGATTTAGATTATCTCTTGTGTTTTGTGTTGATTTGGGTTGATATATTGGTTATGTGAGTAAAAATCTAGTTGATTTCATGCCTAATTGAAGAATTGATAGGTGTGCGTGTGGGTTGAGTTAGGCTATTTTGAACAATTGGAGTTTTTGAGAAATGGTTAATCATGATTTTGAGAGTTTATTATATAAAAAGGGGCTTAAGATTCTTAAAATTCTATGTTTTGGCACGAAAATAAATTTGGATGGGTATTGGCTTCAAAATCTACAAAAAAATCAATTTGCGACGCAGGATGGCTCGAAGGACCGCTCGAGAGATCTATTGGGCGGTCCTGGGGTGGTCTCGGCTTCTTATTGTAGGTTAGAACACTCGAGAAACCGCTCAAGCGGTCTAGCCAGCGGGCTTTTTTGCTGGTTGAAAAGTTTTCTCTAAATCAGTGTATCTTCACCATTCGAAGTCCAAATTGGGTCATTCTTGTACTCAAACTGAAGCCCCAAAAGTCGTCTTTCCAATGACACCACTCTTAAAATAAAATTCTTTTTGTAAAAATTTTTATGACCAAATTAGTGAGTGTATGTCAAATTTTTTTAACCATTTTTCACCGATTTTGGCCAAATATCTTGGAAAAGGTTTTTTTTCATTCTCATTGGACTTTTTATCAAATTTCTTGTCCCTTGGGCTGTTGATACACCTATATAAATATATTTGGATTGGGATGCATATGTTGGGCCAGTTAGTTGGATTTTACGGTGAAAGCAGGTTTTCTACATACAATAATGGTTTTGAAAGAACAAGAATGGGTATTTGAGGGTTATGATATGACATGGTCATCATTTAAAATTTTAAACTTTTATAAGGGAAACATGGGTTTCAAACTTGTATACATTGATATGATGGGCGTATTCCATTTTCTTCGAACGACATGATCTCGATTGAATTAATCTTCTACTGTTAATACCTTATGAAACTGATGAAAGAAATGTGAATTATGAGAAATTGTGTAATGAAGTTTATGATGCATGTGACTTGAAAGAGAACTTGAACACTAAAATGGAACGTGATGTGAAAATGAAATGGGAAATTTGATATTGGAATCAAAATGACAATATGTGAAAATGATTGGGAGAGGAATTGATTGTGGGGTTGGACTCCTGGATTATGAAAAAATGAGTGTAATTAACAAATAATGACCCGAGTATGGATTGATGTGAATTAAGTTGGGCTTGAGCAGCTCCACGGCGAAAGACTAAAAACTTCTGCAAGATGGGGACCGCATGCTCACGGGTTAGCCCCCGAAATGTGGGGGTTGAGTCGTGATGAGTTATAAAGTGACCCATTCCATAACGGTTTTGCGTAGCCTATTGAGGGCGAATGGCACGATATTTCTATAAGCTACATTCGACATCGGCTCATTGGATGTGATACGGTTTTTATGAGAAAGCGGGTAATGACAATGTGATACGATTTTTCTGACAAATTGGGTGATCAAATAGTAACATGGTTAATGTAAAGGAAAGGAATGTGTTGAAAAATAAGGGTTCAATGAATGTGAATAATGAAATAAAAAGTTAGGGTGATAGAAAATGAATAAATTTATGGGATAAATCTATGTGCATGAGTGTGTGCGTGTGAACAAATAACAAATTGGTGAAACTTGCATTTCTACTTTTGTTGCACCCATCACACCTCACAACTAATGCATAACATTTGAGTTAGTCTTTATCCTATGAGTTTCGGCTCATATATGTGTACTAAACCATTTCAGGTCCTGAGGATCAGGGGTGATACCAAGGCGAATGGTGCATTACGAAAAAGGCTAGAGGAAGGATCTAGTATTTTTTTAATATGTTTGTACGTAAAGTTATTTGGATGAATGTAATTGATATAAAGGCTTAAAGTTGAATATAGGTTGTCACCTATTCTTAAGTGGTTTTGTAAATAAACTTTTGAAGCCTGATTTATTTAGAATGAATCTTTGAATGCATAAATGAAAGGAAAACTTCTTTTTAATGTCATATTGTAGCGCATATGTTAATGTTTGAAAAAGTTATTGATGGTTATAGTTCCTGTATGGTTTGACTTGGGGTTTAGCTCACGGACTCGGGGTTGGGTCGTGACAGAATGATATATATCAGAGCTCTAGGTTCAAATATCCAAGAGTCGTGGAAAGTAACGATGACCTTTATATGTGAATTATTTGATGAGATTAGGCACCACTACACGACATGAATTGTGTGTTTGCATAAGTTTGCGAATGAATTGCTTACGTGTGTTGTGTGTTTATATGAGCATGGGGGTTGAGTCTAGGGGTGATGTGGCATGCCATTTGCCGTCCGATCAACAACATTGGGGTTCAAAATAGAAAAGCATTTGGCTGACGTTCTTTCTATAAGAAATCTAAATTAGTTGCCCGGATTGTTGCATTACTCTGAGGCTTTCCCTTGGTATGTGAATATGTGTTGATGTGATGTGACTAGGTGGTGAGTGGTGTGTAGCTTGGCTTTAGAAGGTTAAGTTGAGTTTAACCTATTTGGGTGTTGTGATATTCTTGTTATAGGGGTTATTCCCGTGGGGCTAGGATGAGTTGTGGTCTGGATGGTGGTGTGAGTTGTGGAAGTGCGATCTGATGGTCAGTAATTGTGGTAGGTGTAAGCTTGTGAGATGAGCATTGATTGTTCGGAGTGTGTTGTACCTATGTGAGTTGGGGGTGACTATAGTTAGTTGCCCGTTGTGTGTTGTGATACCAGTAGCCTGATGAATAGGTATGGTAAGGTGTTTGAAACCTCTTGGAGGTTGTTTATTGTGGTTGGATATGAGGTGTGGTTTTTGGCGCGTCAAGGATTATGTTCATCATGAGCCGTGCTATGTCTTAGGTCGTGCTATGTCATGAGCCGTGTGCCTTGAGATTAGGTATGGACTGAAGCATAGTAGATGGCAGCATAGTGGACAGGAGCATAACAATCTCTGGCCTAAGGTATGTTAGAAAGTCTAGGGTTAGACAGTGTTTGGGAATGTCCCTTACCCTATGGGGTGTTATTGGTAGCCATAGTGGTGCCAAATAGTTTTGAGAGTCTGTTGATGACCCTTGAGTTTCTTTTGAAGCATATTGCTAAACTACATCCTTTAATAGGAGTCGGGAGTTATACGATGATAAGTATATGGGTGGGAGATGTTGTCGATAGACTGATTTTCGAGTGATATACACGTATATGTGGTGAGATGTAAATCAGTGGTAGTTGTGATGTGGTGAATGATAATTCGAGGTTGTTTAGGAAGTTTCACAGAGAACGATTTTGTTGCTAGGGTTGTCGTTTTCATGATTAGAAGACTATGTGTAATACATGGTGTTTGGTAAGAGTGTGAGTGTAAATGTGTGAGGTTTGTAGGGCATGTAATAGATGTTGTTGGTGTAGCTGACTTGGTCATTTTAGGATGATGTGTTGATTAGTGGAGATCCCTTAAAGGGATGATGGCGGTGGTCTGTATCTGGCTTAAGGCCTTAATGTGGTGTTGGTGCTTCACCCTTAGGGGTGAGTGATAGGATGGTGTCCTTTGGTCTAGAGTTGGTAGGCGAGGTTCATTTTATTCGTGTTGCATGTAGTTTCTTTCATGTTCGGATAGCTGTATGCTGGTGGTACTCGTGTAGTGACATAAGAGATTGGTGTTCTCGATTAAACGTTTTGTGTTTTCTGATGGGTGTACCAGAACCACGAGCTCGAAACTGTGGCGTGGCTTTTGCCTACCCGTTTGGTTGTTCCCTACTTGATGGGAATCGAGTTGGTGTGATGTGACCCCATGACAAAATGTCCTAAAGTGATGTGAGTATGTGTGGTGTTATACCTTAATGGATAAACGGTGAGGGTCTTGTGGATGCGTGAGATGCGTCATCGAGATGTGAAGGAGTGAATGATAGTTGAAGTGCTTGAGTGAAGATCTAAATGTGAAGACCTAGTGCGATAAGTGGTATACTCATTATGAATGGTGGCCGATAACGTTTGTATTATGATGTGATTGTTCTTCCTTGGTTGAAATTAAACGTTGGGATCGTATAAGTGTGGGTTCATTTGCTCGTGGTTCCTTAAAGAGCCCGTTTGCTTTACCTTGTTAACCCGAGCATTTGGGTGACATTTCTAAAAATGTAACCTAATTTGTACGGATTGTCGATAGCTTTAACTCTCGTTGAGTGAGATCCCTAAGGGAGTTCAATGATTAAGTTGTTTACGTGGTGAAATTCATGAGTATCAGTTCTGTGGGATTCTTACGAGAATGCAGGTTCGTGGTTAGGTCATTATCCTCATGATTAGGAGATTATGTTTGGGAACCGTGCTCGGTGCATGAGGTTTGAAAGGACCATAGACAGGTTCGATAGTGTGGTTGGCCTAGTGTTGAGACGGTGTATCCTGAGTGTGATATGTCTAGAGGTTATTTGTGTTTGACCTTAGGTTCAAAGGTGAATATGTTGTTTACCCATGGGAAGGAAGTGTGGAGTAATAAGGTTCAGCAGTGTACTGTGTGGTTAGGGTGGCCTAGGGCAATAGGCGAGCAACCGTGGGTTAAGATGTCTGCGATAAATGTGTGCCTCGTCAGCAAAAGTGTGGAAGGTGTCTGCGTGGTCGTAGGAGTTATTAGTAACTTTGGATGAGAGGTGTTAGGATTGGGTTTTCTTTATTTGGTGTCGTGCGCTTTCCATGTGAGTTGCTTGGACAGTGGGCTCGAGGCCGTGGCATGACTGTGGTTTTCCTAGTGGGAGTTAGGTTAGTGAAGCACAACCTTATGAAGTGAGGTCTTGACGCGATGGGAATGTTAGCGTTATGTCTCCGTGTATGACTGGTGACGAGCTTGTAGTCATATGGGATGTGTTGTACGAGGTATGAGGATTGATGGTGTTCGTGTGTGTGCGAATAAGGTCTGAGAATCGAGAGCTTAGTGTAGCGGATAATCTGAGTATCATGATCGAGGTCGACAGTAGCTATGTGACTATGGTTGATGCGACCTCAATGTGAGATTTATAGGGTTCTTTGGGGGCCAAGTGTTGATGGGTACTGGGAGTACATTGAGGTTGGGTCATGGTTTCTGACTGTCCGTTTCTTTCTTAAGAAAAAGATACGGTTGTCTTGCGAACATTTGTGGTGTGCAGACTATTCCACCTCGGTCAGGTGTAAGTGTTAGGATCGTTGGTTGATTATTGGTCTGGTTGTTTTGGGAAGATAGGAGTCTTCATGGATTAGTGTCCGTGTTGTGATCCGTGAGTTTGTGCCTAGGGAATGGGTACTATTGGGATTGGGTGATTGGAGCATCGAGTTCTTCGTGGGTTTTTGGGTGGAGTTTGTTTGCTCTACCGTATGAATATAAGTGTGTAGGGTTGTGTTCCCTGTGGGATTGGGTTGGTAGACTAGAAATGTTTGTCCTTGTTGACGAGTGACTAGTGTTGAGACATAGAGTCCTTTTCTACAATGATCAATTGAGAATCGTTAACCATTATGTGCAGCTTATTCTGGGTTATGAGGGTATAATTGTACCTCTAGCTCTTAGCAGAGTGGGAATTTTGTTAGAACCTTGTAGCTGGGATATTCACGTGGTATGTTTCTGATAGGCTCTTGTGAGTCTGGATTTGTGTTCTGTTTGGGATTTTGGACTATTTAGAGTTCTTAAAGTGTGAACAGTGGTTCGATCGTTTGAAGGGAAGGTGCGAATGTATATGATAGTGTCGATGAGTGGGGTAATGTAATTACGAAAGATCACTAATTGTCTAGTTTGGAGCGTTGTAGACTTGAGAGACCGAAGGGTATGAGTATGGCATCATGACGAGGGATGTGATTCAGTTTGTGTAGGTAAGCGTATACCTATGAAGCGTTTGACTCATGTGGTGTGCTTAATCCTAGTCACCCACGGGGTTCAGGTGGCAGTGTTAGTTTCAATGGTTAAAGGACTAGAGTGATGTAGTGCAAGTAGTGATTTGGTTTCAAGTTGGTGGTGGTTAGTTGACTGTAAGGGCATGTGCACTTTTTGGGGTAACGCGTGTAACCCTTGTGAATAACTTCAGAGTTTGGCAACATGTGTTTGGGTTAGGAGAGTAGTCCTCCATGTATGTTCGAAAAACCTTAGTGGTGATAGTCCTCGTGTGTTTGGTTTGATTTTAAGTTTGGATTGAGGGTGTTTACTCTTCGAGAATGTGTACGTGATGTGAGATGGTGGTCATTGATGGATCATCGATGACTAATGTAGAAGTAGTTGACTCCAGCCCTGGTGTTGAATTTAGTCTTGTGTAGTGACCCGATCCGTTTAAATTTAAAGCGTTTAAGTGTTGATTTTGGGTAAGAATTAACGCCGTGTTGAACGATGATAAATGGTTGATTCTAATATTTGTGAGATATTAGTGTTCTAAAGTTGAGCCTGATGTTAGTGTGCCACTCTTGGGGACAAAGGCGTGTTAGCATCCTTATTACGATACGATGTTATGATCTCCTATTTTGGAAATTTTGAGTGCCCTTCTAGAAGATCGTTACTATAGGCGCAGCTATTTTTTTTATGTAGCCTTGAGTCATATCATCTCGAAAGAACAATCAGGATCGCGGATAAAGACTGATGCTATGAGGACCGAACGATTAGTGAATTATGTAAACAGATATTAAGATTAAAGGAAAGTTTGATGTGACTTGAGACAAATTTTGGGGATGAAATTTCCAAAGGGGGGAAAGATGTAACAGCTCGGTACGTATTTATTTTGTTCTTCCATATTATCGGTTAAGAGAATAGACTGAATTAAGTTTGGGAGTGGATGTTATAAAATTTTGTTTGTTAACAGTTGAATTAATAATATGTAAAAGTGAGGTTGGGATACATGATAATGAATGATATTGACATGTTGTAAATGTGGAATTAAATTATGAAGTTAATGAAATTAAATTAGAGTAGAAATAGGCTTTGAGAGAAAAATTTAGGAAGAAAAGGAGGGAAATAATAATAACAAGCCAAACACAGGCCATGTGTTTTCTAGAACAATCACGAGAGAGAGATAAAGAAGGCAAGGGGTCCCACCCCTAACCCCATTCATGCCAACCTTCCCCCGTATCTTCTCTTCTTCTTCTTTTGGTTATTTTGGAGAACTCCCATCAACCCTTAAACACTAACTCTTCTTCACCCAAAATTGTGAAATTAGAAGCTTGAATGGAGGCAATCAAGTGAAAAGCTAAAGCTTTAGAGTACGAGGAGTAAGATCGAAGCATCAAGGAGGAATCCAAGAAGGTAGCCAAAGACCTAGGTGGGAAACTTTGGTGATTTCAAAGCTTGGAAGCTATTTGAGGTAGGATTTAGATTATCTCCTATGTTTTATGTTGATTTGGGTTGATATTTTAGTTATGTGAGTAAAAATCTAGTTGATTTCATGCCTGATTGAAAAATTGATAGGTGTGTGTGAGGGTTGAGTTGAGTTATTTTGAACAATTGGAGTTTTTGAGAAATGGTTAATCATGATTTTGAGAGTTTTTTGTATAAAAGGGGCGAAAGATACTTCAAATTCTATGTTTTGGCATGAAAATGGGTTTAGATGGGTGTTGACTTCAAAATATACAAAAAAATCAATTTTCGATGGAGGACGGCTCGAAGGACTGCTTGAGCGGTCAATCGGGAGGTCCTGGGTTAGTCTCGGCTTCATGTTGAAGGCCAGACCACTTAGGAGACCGCTCGAGCGGTCTAACCAGTGATCTTCTTCGCTAGTTGAAAAAGTTTTCTTTAAATCAATGCGTATTCACTATCCAAACTCCGAATTAGGTCATTCTTTTACTGAAACTGAAGTCTTAAAAGTTGTCTTTCTAATGACACCACTCTCACAATAAAATTCTTTTTGTTGAAAAGTTTATGACCAAAATAGTGAGAGTATTTCAAATTTTCTTAACTATTTTCACTCTTTTTTGCCCAAATGTCTTGGAAAATGTTATTTTTCATTCTCATTGGACCTTTTATCAAATTTCTTGTCCCTTGGGCTATTGATACACTTATATAAATATATTTGAGCTAGGATGCATGTGTTGGGCCGGTTAGCTGGATTTTGCAATGAAAGCGGATTTTCTACGTACAATGATGGTTTTGAAAGAACAAGAATAAGTATTTGAGGGTTATGATATGACACGGTCATCATTTAAAATTCTAAACTTTTGGAAGGAAAACATGGGTTTTAAACTTGTATATATGCATATGATGAGTGTATTTCATTTTGTTCAAATAATAGTGTTAGGATTAGTATACTGAAAATCATATATTTAGTATTTAATTTTATTTTCATAAAATTAGTTTTTCATTTTATGAGAATCTTAATGCGCAATGTATGTATATCACTTTTTTAATGTTATGCATGGATGTCCAATAGTTTGTACATTATTTAATCTGGTATGTAGATTGCGGCTTATACACAAAAGATCAGATTTTAGGTTCTTGCAGAGTATAAGTTTTATTTTCACAGTTTAGATAGAAATGGACATACTATCGGTACGACTGTAGCACAGAGTTTTAGTAGACATGTCTTGGTTACGGGGGACAGATAATAGAGTTGTCTATTGTTTCGACTCTCTATGCTAGTACACTTTGTGTGTATTAAACGAGACATTTTGGGTAATTAATTTTATACTGATTATATAAATTAATTCACACCCCAAGATTATTATGAATAGTTCTTATACTCTAAATCCTGAAATAATTATTGATTTGCGTATATTTAATATTCGTTGTTTTGATTCATTGGAGGGTGCGATCTTATATGGATCTATATTCCCGATGAGTTGAATAACAATATTATTTATGCGGTGAATATTAATTATTGACAGAATTCACGTCCTGAAAGATCTGGATTGACGATACCCCCTTAAGGAAGCTTATAAGTTTTGACCGGCCCAAACCCTGCAGGTAGATTTGATTATCCGGCGGTCAAATAAGTTATAGGAAAATACTTAAGAAATTTCAAGATGCCGATTAAATTGAGTTGTCAGTAATTAAATTTAATTGGCGGGTATCGAAAATCTTAATGTGGGAAGAAATGTTAAGCATTTAATAGCAGGAGCTCAATGCAAGAAGGTCTTGAGATTATGGGTCAGAGTGCAATTATAGTTCTTTAGTGGTGTGAACTATAATTCAGTGTTTTATAAAAATTACAGAAACCACTGCAAGGTTTTCATAATTACAAATACCGCTATGAGGTTTTCTTAATTGCAAAAACCGCTGATGGGTGTATGTGTTCCACTAGAAGTCTTACTCATAATTATTCCACAGGTCCCTGCTGTAGCCCTATAAATATGTGTGTAGATTGAACCAGTTTCATAGCTTGTCTTCAAGACTAAAGTTGTCCAGGTTCTGCCGATACGAGTTCTTAGAGGATTATAGCCCACACGATATCCAGGAATCGCATAAGAAAATACAGAAGATTGTCTAACGGGAGCTTTCACTCAGAATAAAAAACGTTGTTGAAAATTTGACCAGGTTTTATTTTTGATCGTTCGACGTCAAAAGTTTTATCTAGAGCCTGTTTTGGAATTTGCCCGTCCAGTTAATTTTTAATCGAAAATCGTTTGCAAAAATAATAATCTTGGCAGTTTTGCCTCCAACAATTGGTATCTGAGTCGTTTTATTTTTTATTTATGGTTTATCAGAGCAGGGTAATTTTAGAACTGTACTAACTCGATTTTGCAGGTGTTCTAATCCTGGTTTTATGATCTTCATATTATTATTCACGTTTGATTAAATGGGTTTGTATGATGATTATTTATTTTTAAAATCACGGAGGTTGACCGTGATAGATCGAATGTGAGTCTTCGGGATATAGGAATTATGTAATAGCTAGTTTTATATTTTTAAATATCTATTTAAATTATTTAAGAACTGATTGAATATATCCAAGAACATGAAGAATGGTGGCGGTATTGGCAATAGTTTCAGGTTTTTACGGATCACAGATCGCAGTAAGTTTTTAATCAATTTTAAATAGTTTTTCAGTGGATTTTCTACAGTATTTATGCATTAAAAACAGCAGCAAAAATAAGTCAAAAATAGTGAAAAAAATCAGCAAAACAGCACCACCACTGGCAGCTTTGCCAGCGATGGTTCGACGGCGATTTGAATAATTTTTTGGATCATTTTTTGGACTATTTTTTGAGCAATTTTTTTAAGAATAAAATAGCAGTAAACATATCTTAAAATAATGTCCAAAAATCATAAAATAAACTGGGCCGAAAACAAAACAAGCAGCAAACAGCAGTGGTTTTCCGGCAGCAGCAGAGCAACAGGCGCTAGTTTAGGGCTATTTCGGGATTATTTTTGTGACTGGATATTTGAGCTATTTTTTCAACAAAAAAAAGGGTGCGAAATAACCACTGAAAAAAGCCCAAACAGGGGATTGTTTGGGGTGGCGGCACTAGTGGGCGGCGACAATGGTTTCCAGGCTATTTTTCGACAGTTTTAAGGCTATTTTCAAGAAGATTTTTTGATAGAAAAATACTACTTTTTGAGGGCAATTTTTTGGTATAAAAGCGTCAAAAATGGATCACGAAGAAGGCGGCAAAAGCAACCTGAACCGGCTGGAGTGGCGGCGCCGGTGGTGGTTCGGCTATTCCCGGGGCTATTTTATTCGATTTCTGATATGATTGAAGACTGATAGATGATATACCTGTATATCACATAGTATCAGGGAATCCTGATGCAATCGGGATACAAGAATCAAAGACGAATAGGAATTATTGCAGCGTATCCTCAATAGAAGACTAAAACGATTCAACGATTCAGCGTTTCGCTTTGATCATAAAATCGGGATATATGCATATCTTGTTTATAAATATATGAACTGCGTGGATGTTGCATATCTGTTTTATATTATCCTATTAATTTAATTAATTTAAAATTTTTATTTTAATTAAAATATTTTATAGTAGAAAATAAAATTAAGTTTTTTTAATTAATTAATTTTAATTAAATAAAAAAACTTTAGATATTTTATTTTTTACAAAAT
>JAOTRH010000008.1:10289820-10300129 GCA_034768845.1 Heliamphora exappendiculata | reverse complement strand
ACTTGTTTTAGAATAATTAGTCGATCGTAACTATATATGGTGGAGAACTAATTTATACTATAAATAGATTTATATATATCAAATTAAAAATTTTAGTTCGGTTTCGTTCAGTTCGAAATTGAAATAGTCGCTTTAAATTTGTGAACATATCTATAATCTATAATTTATATATTTTTAAAATTAGAACCAAACTAATTCAATACATAACTGAATAAATTCGCACGGCTCGAACAAGTTTGATTCGGTTATTTGATTTTATCAATTTTTGAACAGCCCTAAAATTAGTTTCTCGCTTTATTCAATTACTAACAAAAATTCTACATGCAACTCTTATCTAATTCTTTATCTAACTCTACCTAAATATGAATCAAATTCTCACTGTATATATAATTTTATCCATAATTTGTAGTATAAAAAAACATATGGGATCTAAAATTACATATAGCTCTATTTAATCCAATTCAATTCTTGAAATAATTGAGAACTTTATAAGGATATGTTTGATTAAACGTATTAGAAATGGACTTGAATTACATATTTTATGAAATTATATTTTTTTTTGTTTAAATTCAATAAATAGTGAAAAGAGTATTTATTTATTGGATAATTAATTTTACAAAATACGAAATATATAATACATTAATACTTTAAAAAATATGATATTAATAATTCATTCACTATTAGTTTTATAAAAAAATTTATCATGTAAAATTATATATTATCTTATTATTAATTCAATTAAATAAATAAAATTATAAAATATTATATAAATAATGTCACCTAAAGGAGTACCGAATAATTAAAGCGCTCTCTCTATATAAAACCACAGCGTGTCTACCGCGTATCGAAAGTCCCCCTCTCTTGGAAAAGAGTGGAATTATAATATCTTCTCCGTATCATCTTCTTGACCATTTTAGGATTCTTACCCTATTTAATTACGTAATAATATATTATATATTCACACGGAAAAGCTGCATTAAACAAAAAGTAATGGTTCCCTAGCCGCGTCACACGGAATATTGGTAGGTATTCTCAAATTGTGGCGTTATTTACGTAATGATTTTAATAATTTTAAAATTTTAAATAAATTCTTTATCTTTTAGCTAGTTAATAAAAGTGTATTAATATTAAACTATTCAAAATATATTTTGCTGCATTATTAAGCTTATGTTTGGACTAATTTTTTAAAATTTTTTTGATTATTTTTTTAAAAAAAAATTCATTTGTTTGGCTTTTTATTGTAATTAATTAATTTTTTCACATCTTTCTACATTTGTTTTTTTGTAAAAAAAAAGCAAAAAGTTAAAAGGCTTAAAAAAAAGCTAACACAAACACACAACTTTTTTCACAAAAAAAAAAACAAGAAAAAGCAGTTCATTCCTCCTATAAAAAGTCAATCAGATTAATTAATGTAGAAATAGAAGAAGATTGGTTTGAACTTAAATTTTAGTTTTAGATGGTAGTTACATAAAAAAGTTATAAATATTCAAACAAGCTCCCTCAAACAAATATGTTTATAATTTTTTACTTATAAATTTTAATTTTAAATTAACAAATACGAATTTTACTACTTGAAACTGTAAGTTTATAATTTTTAAAAATACTTACTTCTTTTTAAAATTATAGTTACATTTTTTAGTTATATTAATCTAAGGGTTTGCTTGTTATTACAGGTGGGATTGAATTGAATTGCATAGCATAGGAGAAAAAAGTAGATATGGGCTCCATATATTTTAATGGATACAATTATGTATAAAGTGAGAAATTTATTTTATATTTAACTATAATAAAATAAAAAATAGTATAAGAGTTGTAGACGATATTTCTATTGAGAGACTAGAAGTCTGAACTAATGAATAGTCCAAAATAGACTTATTTTCATGTTAATATTAAGGCCATGTTTGGGATCATAACAAAGTTAGTTTTTTTTCAAAAAATTCAGTTTTTAAGTTGATTTGTTTAGCATAATAAGCTTGCACAACTTTCAATGTAACATAAAAAAAGCTAAATCTTTTTTCTTTTTCTTTTTTTTTTATTATAACATTTACTTTTTCAAATTATTCCCAACACTCTCATTTTTTTTTATTTCATTTTTTTTACAAAAAAATTAAATCTCTTAAAAGTCAAATTTAAAAACTATCTCAAATAGACACTAAATACTAAAAATCTGAATTGTATTATCGGTCTCTTTTTTCTCTTATATGAGGAATAAATCAATGGGAGGAGGAGGGAGGAAACATAGCTAGTAGAGGGATAATTAGTGATGGAGGGATAATTAGTGATGGATTATTTATCTTTAAGTTTTTTTTGTCCTTCAAAACATGCAAGCTCGTATTATTGTTATTTGTTGAAAAGAAAAAAAGATAATTCGGAATCTAATATTAGTAATATCAGGCGGCCCTTGCATTAGTTATCCAGAGAATAATTCTACATATACCAAATTATTAATTTAAATTTCATTATACAAATACGAAACTATTTATTTCAAAGATACAAAAAAAAGTTATAGTAGGCCTCATATTCCTTAACACTATATAGTCACTTCTTAATCCCCACAATAAATAAAAACCCGTTTTAAAAAAACATATAAATAAAGTTTTTGAGTGAAGAAAACATTATGTGTTTTTATCGTGCGCCGTCATAGTTCATATAAAAAGCGTGTGTATATATATATATATATACCATATATGGATCATTAAAAAAAAAGTAGGTATTTTTTTTAAGGTGTAACATGTTTTTTCAGTGCGGAGGGTGTGATGAACCAAAAGGTGGTGCTCTATGTACACATCCACTATAGGATTTGTAATGATGTGAAAAAAAGGGACCACCACTTGCCCAACTTTTACCCACTTTTACATCAAAATTGTTACAAACCATTATGCAAGTGGGGAATCTAAGCTCAGATTTTTTTGTCAACTTTTAATGGTGAGAAATGGAGGGAACAGCAACTTCTAACTAGGGCTTGTATTGTAAGGGGTCCGATTGTCGTGACAAAATGAATAAATTATAAATTATTTATTGGATTTCGTTTGCAGACGATGGGGTCGGTTCTTTATGGTTTAGACGAGGTAATGAGCGTAATTTGATCAGAACGCCTTGATGTATCAAAAAGAGTAAAATTAATTGATTCTGTCTGAATAAATTGACTTATTTGACTAAGTTAATTTTTCGTCTTTAGTAAAAACAATATCATTATTTTGTTAAATTATTATACTTTTTAGACTCATGTTATTGAGACAAACTAAAATAATAAAAAAATTTAATTAAAATATTAAAAAAATTCAAAAAAAGATGAAAATAAGCCAATAAATTAAATAAATAGGTTTATAACAAAAATAAATCAATAAGTAAATTTGCCCAAACAAACCCAATAAATGAGAATCACAAATTTCACATCTAAAAGATTAACGTGATTTGAGTTGAAAAACTATATTTGTTGGCGAAGATTAGGAGAGAAATTAGTCAAAAGGATGAAATGGAGCCAGACGACAATATTAGAAATGCTTTTTGCTTGTCCTGTAATTTTTTTTTGTTTTTTATTATTAATTTTAGTTACAAACTATAATTTCTTTTAAATATTTTTAACTTTTGTTATAATTTATAACTATTTTTTTATTTCAACTACAAGTTATAATTTTTATCAAACACTTACAGCTTCTGCTACAAGTAGGGATAGCAATTTCCCCCGCCCCCGATAACAAACGGTGTAGGGACGGTATTTGCTCTTCCCGCCTCCACCCCGATTACATAAAATAATTTTTTAAAAGTATTAATATATGTATAAAATATGTATTTTATAAATATAATAAGTCTAAAATATTAAAATATTATATTTATATCTAATTTTTCTTTTTTTTTATATATATTTTGTATTTTTAGTTATATTAATTCATCAACTATTATTTTTATTTATTATATTATTTATAACTTTTATTAGTATTACTCTTTTAAATTTTAAAAATAATACTCAAAATATTTCCGTACCCGCTCTGTTTTTCGTTACTTCTCCGATATTTTTTTTCATCTCCGTCCCGATCAAATAGAGAACGGAGATGGGAGAACTAATCCCCGGCTCCGTCCCGCCCCGATACCATTTCTAGCTACAAGTTATAATTTATAAGTTATTAGTTTTAATAATTTCAAACACCACGAATGATAATTAAAAATTAATTTTCAATCATTTATGCAAAAACTATATATTCTTTGAAAAGCATTTACTTGAAAATGGCAACCGCGTAAGTTAGATTCACTGTCACAGTAACTCGAAAGTAATTTTAAACTTCTGAAACAATAAAAAGTAATTTTAATTCGCATCTGCAAGTTTTTTTCTCGAAAAGCAATCAACTGAAAATCATTGCGGCCAAATAAAAATAATAGAAAGAAGGGGGAAAAAAACAGAAGTAGTGTAAAAAATATATAGATTAGCGATTGAACTATCTTCATTTCATAATCCAAGTGATAAACAAGAAATATATATATATAGTAAATCTTAGCGTTTGAATGAAAATAGAATGATTAAGACTTGTTTGTAATAGTTGTTTATTTGCTTATTTTATTAATTTTTATTTTTATTTTTAGTGAATTTTTTTATTATTTTATTAAATTTTTATATTTTTTAAATTTTGTCGTTAAGTCAAAAAAGTACTAAAGTAATCAAAGTATGAAAGGAAAAAAAAGTTAAGCACAAATAAATCAGTAAGCCTTTTTATTTATTTTTATTTTTAGTAAAGTTTTTTAATATTTTGGTCAAAGAGATTAATTTTTTGGTCTAGAAAAGTAATTTTTTTATTAAAATATAAATGGTATTCAAAAAAGACTTTTTCAGAAACATAAAAAATAATAACAAAGACTCAAAAAAAAACAATTTTTAAATTTTTTTATCTCGAACTAGAGTTAGGCCCTTGTTTAAGATGTCTAAAAAGCTTAACTTTTAAAAAAATGTAATTATTTTTAATAAATAAATAAAAAGAGAAAAAAAAAGTTAAAATGTTTAAAATAATTTCTTAGGATAATTCTTTCTTTTGTGCTTTTCGTCAAAACGTCTAATACGTTTTTACTTTTCATTTTTAAATTATAATATTTAAAATATTGGCACGATTATTCCTATTATTATGAGTAGAGATGGTTTTTTAATTAAAATATTAGGATGCATATAAAGCTTTTTTTCTTGTAAAAAGAACTAAAAAGAAATTAATTAGTTTTTTTTTTTTAAGAAATCAAACAGTATAACTTAAAAATTAGCTTTTAAATAGGCTAGATCTAAGTTAAAAAGGAGATATAATTGTAGAAAATTGAGTATATTAAGGTAGCTTGGTAGATGCATACGTTTGGGTGTTTGGTCCTGACAAGAAATGTGTTTTGCATACATAAACGCAGGCAGAGGTGATCTGATCAGGTGGTAGCTTGGATACGTAACACTTGACACAAACAAACCACTTGACTAAGAAATTCTAATCTTACTTTTAAGCTCATTCAACAATCAATGTTCAACCTTTTACTCTATCAACTCCGGTGAGGAAGAGGAAGGAAATCAACGACCAAACTCCCTAATTTAAAGCCCCTTTTCCACAAACAAAGTAGTTTTGTTGTTGCATTCAAATACCTAGGCGAATCCTATGCTCTCGATCAGCTCAAAATACCATGAAATCGATGTCACGACGTAGTAATTTTAATAAATAAAAAAAATCTTCGATACATGTTAAGTGTAATATCCTATATATCCTTGTGATGCTTCACTTATCTAACAAAAGTAAATCAACGTGATTCTAGATAAAATATTTTTTATTATATTATTAAATATTTTTCATTACATGCTAAGTGGGTTATTGCCTTTCACTTACTCAACAAAAGCAAACCAATATGATTCTAGGTAAAAAAAATTCAGTACATGTTAAGTGGGTTATTCTTGTATTCTACTTACCAAACAAAAAATAAACTAACATGATCCCAAGTAAAAAATTTTAATATATGCTAAGTGGGTTATCACTGTTTTCTACGTATCTAATAAAAATAAATCAATATATAATCTCACGTATCCAATAAAAGTAAACTAACATATAATTTCAGGTGAAATATATATTTTTTACTATATCATTGAACAGAAAATTACGAAACCGTAGCAAAAGAGAATGTAATGCAAATTGACGGGTGTGATGTTTCTCTTGTAAGCATGGACCATTTTTTGTATTTATTGAATAAAGTATTTAATTAATACGTGCGGTAGTAATATTTTTCCAAACATCTTGTCAACAAAATGGTTAGAACTTCCTTTATGAAAAGTCCAGAACAATTGCAAATGCCGGAATTTATTTTTAGTCAACCAAACCGTTGAGGCCAAGAAAGGGAAGATTTAATTTGACATTTATTAAAATATCGCAAGCAGTGAGAGGGTATTTCGGTCAAATGCGTGCGTAAGCGGACTTTTCGGACATAATTCAGATCTGAGAAGAGGTCAATTTCAATACTTCTGTTCTGTTTTTGTTTATTTTTATATATTTGAATTTATTTTTTTAATTTTTTTATAAAGAGTTTTATATTTTTTAAACCATGTTGACGAGAGAGAAATTAAAAATATATAAAATTGATTAAAAGTTGAAAATGTTCATATGAGGATAAATAATATGAAATTTCATTTATTGCTAATTTTGGTTTATTGTTCATCTTGAGATGATTTTGGAATATATAATAGTTTTTTTCTAATGGTAAAAAATATTAAAAAATAAATAAAATAAAATATTTAATTAATTAATTATTCAAAATTGAATTCATCACATAATCACCCTGATCACGCGGTCCTATATTCTTCTCTTCTGCTTGAGATACCTTAAAACTTAAATTTTTTTATTAAAAAATTAACTTTTAAATCATACTATTTGGCATTTTAAAAAAATCAACTAACTTTTCTTTAATTATTTTGTCAAGAAAAGAAAAACCCTATTCACATCTAAAACACTTTAAGTTTTTTTTAATAAACTAATTATAACACAATTTTAAATTTTTTTGAATTAACTAATTATAACACATTTAATTAAAAACCAACTCTATTAAAAAAAATATATCAATATCAACAACACTATAGTTTAAAAATAAAAATAAAAATTGTTAAATATTGTGAATAAAAAGCAAAAAAAAAAATTATACTACAAAATTATTTAAAATAATCTAACTGTTTTATTTTTCTTTTTATCTGAAAAATTGTTCCACACAATCTGGTCCTCAATTTCTATCAGTGTTTTTGGCAAAACTGCTAGCAATAATTTTTAATTTTTTTAAAATTAATTTTATATTTTTATAAAATATTTATAATTTTTACTATAAAATATAACTATTTTTTCATTTTAAATTATAATTTTTGCCCACCAGTCACAACTTTTATACAAACTTCATTTATGACCTAACGAGCACCCGACAACCATGGTTTCCTGGTGTAAATTCCGATTCAAACCCAAGGGCATTTTGTGAACACTCCATCTATATATACCTTCATCCATCCATTCTCTTCCCAGTTTCTTTCTCCTAACACTAACATCAGTCTCCATTTCTCCACCACCATGCAAATGGGTTTATCACTTCCGGCGAACAACCTCAACCTCTTTCAGGCAAGTCGTGCCGGCTCCGGCCTCTGTGCGTCGCCGCTGAACCCATTGAAGAGATTCCCTTCAGCTAGCGCACGAGCTCGTAATACGATTTCCACCACCGAATCCACCGTGAAACACCTCTCCAATCTTGAAAAACTGCTTCAAAAACAGTCGTCCCAGGCCAAACCACCGGAGCCACGCCCAGTTGAGAAATCCGGCGGTAATGATTCGCCGGAAAGCAAAGTGAAAGGACTACTAGAAAAATTGAACTTGGCCAACATTTGGCCGGAGATAAAGGCGGCCGAGGAAATGTCGCCTCGGCATCTCAACCGCCTCCAGCGGTTGTTGTCCAAGTCGCCAGAGTACTCCCCGAGGAACAATCTTGGTAGCCGGTGGCGCGAGTATCACGGCTGCAACGATTGGTCCGGCCTCCTCGACCCGCTCGACGAGAATCTCCGGCGAGAGGTGGTCCGGTACGGCGAGTTTATTCAGGCGGCTTACCGGTGCTTTCACTCCGACCCGGCCACCTCTGCGGACGAAGCTCCGATCCCTCGTCATGTGACGATGCCGGATCGGTCCTACAGGGTGACGAAGAGTCTCTATGCGACGTCGTCCATTGGGTTGCCGAAGTGGGTGGATGATGTGGCGCCGGACCTTGGGTGGATGACCCAACGCACGAGTTGGGTTGGGTATGTGGCGGTTTGCGATGATCCACGGGAGATCGCACGGATGGGGAGGAGGGATATTGTCATAGCTCTTCGTGGAACTGCCACGTGTCTCGAGTGGGCCGAGAATCTTCGGGACCTACTTGTTCAAATCCCAAGTCAAAATGACCAAATCCATGAACAAGCTCAACCAAAAGTAGAATGCGGATTTCTAAGCTTGTACAAAACACGTGGAATTCACGTGCCAAGTTTAGCCGAGTCAATAGTAGAAGAAATTCAAAAATTAATGAAATTGTACAAAGGTGAGACATTAAGCATCACTGTGACCGGACATAGTCTTGGTGCGGCCTTAGCATTATTAGTAGCCGACGAACTGAGCACGTGCGCGTCGGAGGTGCCGCCAGTGGCTGTTTTCTCTTTTGGCGGCCCTCGTGTCGGTAACCGAGGATTTACAAATTGTATTAACGCAAAAAACGTCAAGGTGCTACGCATCGTGAACTCCCAAGACGTGATCACTAGGGTTCCAGGCATGTTCGTCAGCGAAGGGCTCGACAAGACGCTCAGGAACAACTCGAGCGGCGTCGATGTCACAGGGATGCTCGACGTGCTCGACAACAACATGCCGTGGGCTTACTCCCATGTTGGAACAGAGTTGAGAGTTGACACAAAGATGTCGCCATTTCTAAAGCCGAATGCGGATGTGGCTTGTTGCCATGACTTGGAGGCATACCTACATTTGGTGGATGGGTTCTTGTCATCAAATTGCCCATTTAGAGCAAATGCTAAGAGAAGTCTAGTGAAGTTGCTTAGTGAACAGAAATCAAATGTGAAAAAATTGTACACATGTAAGGCAAAGGCCTTGAGCTTGAATCTTGACAGGGAGGGATTCCCTATATCTAGCTGTTTGCCAAGTCCATCTTGACGCTAGGATGCTGGCCTACTTGTATATTAGTAGAAACCCACACATTTTTGTGTAGCAACCATGAATATACTCCCTGTACAAAACCTGAAATAAGTAGTCATCTCTTTTTCTCTGTTCAAGCAGAAATATCAGGAATAGCCCATTGGATCACTAAAATACTAAAGCTCAGTAACTTTTTTCTTCTCTTTTTTTTGTAAAAAAAAATTATACGAGTTTTAAATATTTAACTTTTTTTGAGTAAATTAACTATTATATTTATAATTAAAAAGTCAATTATATTCCCAATAGTTAACGTGCTAATATTGTTGGAAGTTGATGAACACTTGATTGGATAAAACTCTCAAGAACAATAATCAAAAATAATAACATAACTCAAGAAGTAATGGGTTTTGCTTGTAAAAGCTTTTCTCCGATTAATGATTTTTTTGGTGAAAGAATGTATATTTATATACATTAATTCAATTAGTTTTCACAATTATAGACTAAAATATTATCCATATCTAACCTCTTAGTTAATCAAATCATAACCACCGAGTGAGATTTATCAGAATTAATACTTATTCAGTTTTCAACTATCACTGATATATTTTTGAAGTCAAACCTCTGTCAAGCTAATGCCACGCGAAAATACAATATGCAATTTTAGAAAATAAATAATTTACATATTAATATTAAATTTTAAATCATGTTATGTGTGATCTTATATGTTTATGGTGCACCATAACGATAATTATGGGAGGCTTTCCAATTAAATTGATTTATCCATCACAAAAATATTTAAACAAAAAACTTCGGACTTTTTGGCCACATATTCCAACATCTCCCACTTGGCTAAAAAGCCAAATATATTTTTATTCATCTCTTAAGCCCATGAGATAAACATGCTTCTAAAAATCTTGTAAATTCAAGGGCTTTGTCAAAGAATCAGCAATCATCCTTTTTGTAAAAATATAATCAACAAATAATTCTCTCTTTTGTGTCATATCCAAAATATAATGATACTGCAACTCTATATGCTTGCCTCTTGGTCCTATTTTACCATTTTTAATGGTTGCAATTACTGCTTGATGTTGGGAGAATTTCCAACGCCGACATAAAATACATGTTCGGGGATCCAGAAAATACATCTTTATTAGACTTTCAAC
>JAOTRH010000008.1:10269320-10289720 GCA_034768845.1 Heliamphora exappendiculata | reverse complement strand
CTAATAATTTGTGTACACTTGCCTACTAATATTTTTTTTTGAACCTGACCATATTGAAATAGACTTTTCATGGTACCTAAATGCTTGTTATTTTTTAGATTTTCCTTTATCAAGAGGATCAATTTAATCAACTTGGTCTTTCTATACATTTTTCCTAAAAACAAATGGTTCAACAAATTGCATATATCTTTTAGTTGATGCACACAAATAAAGCTCAAATAAATCGTTCTAATACAACACAAGTTTTATAAATAGATTCTAAAAATAAGCTACTATGGAGAAATAAATCACAACAGAAAAATATCATCAATCCCAATGGTGAAACACCAATTTTCTTCGAGATATTCAATTGTGCAGTTAAGAGAAGCCACCATGTCTTTATTCTCTTTAGCTATTTGATGTCATGTTTAGTTATCAATCTCGTTTCATTTAAAGAAATTTCTTTGCCTACTCGCTATCATATTCGGTTCTCAATCTTGATTCTTATGAGGAAATCTTCAAGCTTCACTTTTCTACTCTCAATCTTGATTCTTACGAGGAAATCTTCAAGTTTCATTTTTCTAGTCATGACTGTTGATACTCTTTTTTTTTATTTTATTTCAGTCTCGTTTGATTAGCAATATAATGATAAAAAAAATGCAAGAAAGAGAAAGAATTTGGACCTTTTTAGTGTTCATTTAGCAAGAAAGTTTTACAAAATAATTTTTTTGATACTTATTAAGCCTTTTAGCTTAATTATTGATTTCTCACAAATTATGCTGGGAAATGTATTTCGTGTGAAAGTAGAAACTAAATTTACATGATTTCCATAATTACTCACCTTTTTTTTTTCGTTTTTGAGTTTTACTCGTATTCTTTGTACCACCAACCTTTTTTTTACAGGGTAATTTAGTAAAATATATTGTTTATTTCTAGACAACTTTCATGCTTTTCAAACTAGAAAATAATTTTCTTACTAATCAAATGCATGTGAGAAAATAAATTTTCTTTTTTTTTTTCTTTTTCTTTCACTTCACTTTTTACCTTTTTCACTTTTTAGTATATTTTTCTTTTCTAATCAAACAGACCCTTAGCAAAACCATTGCTTCCCCTTAGTATTTTCTCAATTATTTATTCATTTCCTCAATTTCCTATTTGTTTATTATAATTTTCCATCTGTATCTTCATTCAAATTTTGGAAATTAATGCTAGACAAGTTGTTGGGTTTTAATGCAACGCTCTTTTTGATCCACTCTCGTAGCCTCTCGTCAAAAGGCAAATGAATTATTAGTAAACGATAAACAAATTAAAAATATTTAGGCACAAAATTGGTAAAACAAAATTTAATTTCATTTTAAATCGTGCAAATTAAACACGTTCTTACTAGTTTATTAACTAATTATATGTTAATCAAAATATAATTTTAGCTAATTCGAGCACTATGGTCTCCTTTGGTATTAGCTTAAAGTTAAATTTTTAATCTTTATACATAGAATTATTTTAAAAATTATGTGTCAAATCACAACATTTTTCTTTTACGTTGTAGCTTACATCACTTTTTAACCTAATAATTTATTTAGTTATTACAAAGACTATATTGATAGTACGATGAACTATGCTGTTTTCTTAAATGTAGTCGCGGTCAAATTGAATTTGTATTTATGTATTTTTGCCGTTAATAAAATAATTTTTATTAATTTATCATTTCCTTAAGTTATAAATTTTCTCATTAATATAAGTTGAGAGAAAGAAAAGTTATAATTAATATATTAATTTTTTCAAAAATATATGTTTTTTGATTTTTATATCAAACAGATACACTACGACTGAGTTCGTAACACTTGTTAATATAATATGTTTCACCGATCAGTAGGGGTGGAGCCAAGATTATAGTGAGTGTGGCAAAATTCTCAAATCATATATGTATGTTTTTTTTAATTGATAATTTTAAAAATAATTAAATTAAAATGTTAATCAAAATATTCATAAAATTTAACTTTACACAGTTGATCACAATAACTTTTCATACATAAATTAATCATTTATTTTATTACAAAGTCGATCATTTACAATCTTTATAGCAGAAAATATCTTCTGTATTGTTATTGTCACATGTGATAAAACTAATACCTAAATTAAAAATTTGTAAACTAATGAATATTTTTTGTAATCTTAACTATCATTTTAGTAAGCTTGTTAATTTCTTTTAAATTTAAAAATTTAAGACTAAAGCGTACTTTCAAAATAAAATTCTCAAATTGATAAAAAATTACTCATATATTAATACTAAAAAAGTTTAAATAAAATTTGACAACGTACATCACTTTATCGTTATTAACTCTTTCAAAATTTCAAATGCTACTAAGAGTCAAAAATGATATGTGATGTAAAAATAGTGATATTTTTTCTTATATGGGAGAGAAAAATAAGTAAAAAAAATTAAAAATGACAAAAATATAATTCAAATGAAACAAAATTATAAGTTATTAAAATATATCATTATAAAAATAAAAAATTATAAATATTCGATGCATTCGTCTCCACTCGTTTATTAATAGCTCGATTCATAACAATCAGTAATTCCATTCATAACAATCAGTAATACTATAATCACGTATACCCCATCATTTATACATTCTCACTATTAAAATACATATGAAACCCAAATTAATTTTAACTGTGTTTTTTTTTTGTGATTAAAAATATGCCTCGAAATTATTTTGCTTCACCAATTATTGGACTGTCATCAACTGGTTTTTAACACTTGTTAATATGACATGTTTCCAATTATTAAATTGGACCGTCATCAACCGGGTTCGAACCCTGGCCCGCTTATAGGCCCATGGCCTCCAATGTGTCCAAAACAAATTATTGGACCCAATACCCATTTTACACGGGCTTACTTTTCCTGGGTTCGGGTCGGCTAATAAACCACAATAGGAGTACCAGGCTAATAAACCACCAATCCGACAATCCGAGTACCCGACGAATAAACCACCCATCCGAGTACACACAAGAGTACGAGCGTGCCTGCATCTAAAAGGATAGCACACTCAAGCTTTCTTTGCCATATTTTTTGAATAATATTTTATAATTTAATTTATTTATTACATAAAATTCGTCGAATTTAAATTTTATATAATAGTTCAAAATAATCTAAAATCTAAAACTTAGTGATTAATAATATATTCTAATATTATTTTATAAATAAATAAATAAAAATTATAATTTTAAAAAAAATATTATTAAATAAATATTAGTCAATTACTTAGTTAAAAATATAAAATAAATTTAAAATTTTAAATACTAAATAAACTCGATAAAATTTACATAATAAATAAATTAAATTAAAAAAAATTATTTTAAAAAATACACCAAACAAAACGCAAGTACGAGTGTACCCTTTTAGGCGCAGTGAATATATCACCATTGAATCCCTAGGATAAGAGTGATGACGCAGCTTTGCTCGAATATATCCCACTAGGGTTTTTATTAAGGTTAGGCTCTGTTTACGTTCTCCTTTCTATGCTGCTCCGGCTAGGGTTTGCAGAACCCCCATTCTTCTCTACTCTCCATACTCTTCTTCTTTCTTTCTCTAAGTTGTTGCTGTAGCAAGATCCAATTATGGAGTTAAACAATTTCTAGGGTTTCGTGGTTGCTTCTGAAAAAAAGCGTCGAGCTTTACATTTCTGTATCCATATATATATCGAACGATATATAACAAATGGCAACCACAAACCCGTTTGATCTCCTCGGGGACGATGACAACGACGATCCGAGTCAGCTCATCGCTGCTCAGCAGCAAAAAATCGTTCCGCCGCCGAAGAAAGCTCTGGCTCCGGCCGTCGCCGCCGCTTCTCAGTCGGCTAAGCTTCCCTCCAAGCCCCTCCCTCCAGCTCAGGCCGGTAATGCGTCTGATATGGACTTCACTTTTGTCTTGTTGATATCCAAATCATATGCTTCAGATCGATGTGTATGCATTTATTTATTTGTTTTATAGACGTGAATTATCAAAACACAAAGATATATATATATATATACACACACAATAGCGGTTGGCACACTCATGCGCGCTCAATTGTAAAGTAGTTATAATTTTAAAATTAAATAATTAAGAAAAAGTTTGATAGATATTTTGGAGAGAGAGAGAGAGAATAAGTGGTTACAGGAGGATTTTGAGAGAGAAAGATAGTGAGGGAGATGAGGGTAATTTAGGAATTCTGAAAACTTCACATGACTTTAAAATGGAGAACACTAAATGGGTATTCTCTGTTTATAAGGTAGTGTGTGGGTATTCTCTCTTTATAAGGTAGTGTGTGGGTGTATATATATATATACATATATATTTGTGTGTGTGTGCATATATAATGAAAGTGAAATTTTTAGTGACATTCATCGTGGAAGTATGTGTCTCCGTGATTGTTTATGCAGTGATTGTTTATACATTCTTCTGTCTCGGGAAAAAGTCTCGCGTCCTACGTATACTTGCAGTCAGACTGTGCATGCACAGAAATTAAAAGAAAAAAATAACTGAGAATACATAACTTAAAAATTATAGGTGTGTACATAGATCGGTTTGGTTCAATTCTATATTTCTATTCTAAATTTAGGATCCAACCAATTTTAAATTGTTCTAATTTTTTGACCCTAGAACCAAATCAACAATTTAGTAGAATCAAACTGGATCAATAAAAATTGGGTTATTTCGGTTTGGTATAATAATATATAGTATAGATGTGCTTGTGGCGTGAGGTTGTTGAGAAATGGAGGTGATAAAGGAAATATTTTGGTTTTTATATATTTTGTGTTGTTTCTGTAGTGCTGTGTTGTCAGCTAACTCCTTTTGTTTTATTTTCTGTCCCATTCTTTCTCCAAATGCTTTCTCCGTAAACAAACTGAGAATTACTGTTTTTATGCACGTTTTTCTTCTTATTGCTTGGCATTATTTTTATGTTTATTTGAGTTTGAATTAGAAGCGATTTGAAGGTAATTCCTTTTGGAATCTGTTTGAAGTAGTAGTGTTATTTGTGGTGGGCTGAGCTGTGTTACAAGGTCCATATGTGCCGGTGTTTGTTCATTTAGGTGTTTATGATTTATATTGTGATCCCATGCATAGTATCCTTTTTGTGGTGCCAAAAGGGATGCTTTTGATTTTAAAAGCATATGTCGATCAATTAGAGTATGTTTGGTTTCTTTAGGGTGGGTTTGGACATCCCAGAGAAATTGAATTGTTTCATGGTATCTTATGTCTATTTCTTACACAAACTTGTCCTTGCTTACGCTGATTGGTTGTTGATGGCACTCATCAAGTTCTCCATTTTGGATAGTGGATTTAAACCTCCTTTTTCTTGTGCAACAAGAAATATCAATGCACCCGTAAAAAAATCGATAATGATTGAAGGTAGAAAACGAAGAATAGATTCATTAACATTACCTCATAGGACTGGAAAACATTATGATGTAACCATCTTTTTAACTATTCTTTGCCATTGCGGGCACTGGAATTTCACTGCTGTGACCATAGTTACCACCACCTTCACCATTATGGTGCCACTGCTTCCTTCACTTTCTTGCCTGTTTTTTTATTTTATTTTACCAATTGAACACTTTGTCCCCACCTCTGTATTTTGCCTTTACCATTTGTGGTGTTAATTAGTTTCTAATTAACCTTCTTGCCTGTTATTTTTTCATTTTACCAATTGAACACTTTGTCCCCACCTCTATATTTTGCCTTTACCGTTTGTGGTGTTAATTAGTTTCTAATTTCTTCTCACTCTCTTTCTCTAGTTATCATCATGCTATTATGTGTGGGTTCTGTTAGTATCTGAAAAAACTCTGGGTACAATGTTATTTGATGAAATGGGAGAGTTAATTTGCCGATGGATCTTTAGCTTTCTTTTCATCTTTTAACTGCTATTTCCAAAGTCACCCTGAATGTTTTATTGTTCTGCTTAAAATGTTTTTGAATCATATCCTTGATTAGACATTCATAAGAGCAATAGCTAGTTCTTCCTATATAAATATGGTTATAAATGTTGTTTAAAGAGTGTCTTTCATAATGAGTATATTTCTTCTCGCCATCCTTCTCCATCGATAGCTTACATAGCGGATTCTAGTTTGGTTCCATTTTGGCTTCCAAGGCCCTACCAAATAAACATTGATTGGTCATGTGTGTTTGATTGCACATGTTTTCTGGTTGGTCTGACTCTGTTTCCTTTTTTTCCCATTATTATTATTTTGTGGAGCAGTGAGGGAGGCAAAGAATGAAAATCCACGAGGAGGAGGCCGTGGTGGTAGTCGTGGATTGGGGCGTGGACGCAGTGGAGGTGGATTTAATCGAGATTCAGCCAATAACGAAAATATTTTCAGCAGCAACAATGGTTTCTCTGGAGGGTACAAACCCTCAGAAGATGGAGATTCAGGAAAGTTCTCTGAAAGACGTGGATACAGCGGGCCTCGTGGTGGTCGCCGTGGTGGTTTCAGTAACGGAGAAGTTGCAGAAGGTGAACGTACTCGCAGGACTTTTGAACGTCGTAGTGGCACCGGTCGTGGGTTAGTATCTTGATTTAAAAAAGTCAGCGTCAATAATACAGCAGTTGCTTGTGCTTAGTTCCTAAATTTGATAATTGCCTATAGTGTAATTTATTATCAGTAGTTTTATTTTGCCTTTATTTTCTTGTCTGGTGTTGTAAGGAATGAATTCAAACGAGATGGTGCTGGTCGTGGGAATTGGGGAACTCCCACTGACGAAATTGCTCCGTGAGTGATTCTATGTCAGATAATATATTTTGATTGGGGCACATACTACTCGGTGCTTTAAAATGATTTTCTTTAATGAGTTAATATTTATTTGTACTTACTTCTAAAAAACGTGTTGCTCTCTTCCCAAAATTTAGGGAGACTGAAGAAACTGCCAATGTAAATGAGAAGAATATTGATGCTGAAAAGCAATCAGGACAGGAAGATACCGGAGATGCCAGCAAGGAGAACCCAGTGAATGAGCCTGAAGAGAAAGAGCCTGAGAACAAAGTGAGTATCTTGTTTGAGAATGTTATGTATTTTTGCCTTACAGCTTCACATTTTTATCTCCTGAAGTGCCTTTTCTTTCTCAAAGTATGTAGGGAGAAAATTAGAAAACTTACAATCCTACAACTACGTGGGTCAAGGGATCGAAGATCGATAAAATTTCTTTTGTCTTTCAACCATGTTGGAAATATAGAGTTCTTTGTGCAGGATGAGGTAGAATAGAAAATTTCTTTGGCAGAGTTGATCAAACCCTTTTTTTGGATGCCAAATTTGCCCGTCAAGTATTTCCGTTCTTATTTATGGCAGCTCTATCAAGACTGTGCTGCTTGTCCTTTACCCTTCGCTTTGAGTGTGAGATATTAACTTTTTTCAGCGTTAGCCCAAATAGCCATATTAATTTAATCCCTCCCGGCACAAGGAATTAGAAAAGTAAAACGCATTGTCCAAAAAATTGAAGAATTTAGATAAGATGAAAAAAACCACTTAGTGAAAAGCTATCTGCTATCCCCAACAAACTCAATAAAACTTCTGATGTCGCTGTTTTCATCTGAAACTTTGGTGACTTTTTTGCCGGTGATTTACTATCACCTGTGCATGCTTTTGGGGTGTACATTTGGTTCAGATATCTGTTAGACTACATTGATGTTATACAGATTGGTCTTTTTTATTCAATTTTAATTCAATTTCATCATCATTCTATGTAGAAAATTTAGAATACAGATAATTTTGTTTTTCCCTGCTCCAACAACCTCTCAGTTTCCGCCCTCGATTGGCATCTAATATTAGAGGGACTCGAGTAGGAATCTCGGGCGTGTCTGTAAAAACCTCAAACCACCATGAACCCATATTCCTTGTATAATGTATATGCAATATTTGGTATGGGTGCACGCATAACTCATGAACATCTATATAATATGTAGTATATAATATTTTTGACACAAGATATCGATTTTATCTATGAATTCACAAATTAAATGCAATTTTGGGAATAAAAGGATTTTTTTGTCTTCCATTCTTATGTGAGACTAGAAATTTGTTGTTGTATCAAGTTTGAGTTTCTTACTCCAAACTGTGGAAGAATTAAAGGATCTGAGTGTTCAATTTGGGTATAGGTGTTGTCAAATATTTCATACCCTTTCCCTTGTCATATCCAGTGGAGAAGGGTACAATGAGGGGTTATATGTCCATGTAATAGTGATTGGTATAGGTACTTTAATAGGAGTAATTTGATATGGTTTTGAATCACACTTCTTGACTCTCAAGTACCCTAGGATATGACATAGTTGAGTGTCAAGCAAGATGGGATGTGGATTGGGGAGAACCACTCTGAAGGGTTAATTGATGTATAAAGAACCAACTGTTTGTTAATGGGCATGCTATTTAGGTTAAAAACTCCAACACGTTATTCTTCCCTAGAAATTTCAATTAAAAATGACAATGAGCAAAGGTTGGGAAGAGACTGAGGAGCATCTAGTGCAGGATTCCGTTGTGCGTGATGTGGCTCATCTAGCAGGAGAGGAATTGCCATCTTTTTGAAGGGCTTGAATAGTCCCCTTCTTTAGCGTAGGAGCTCTTTAGTTAGCTTTTTGTATAGCTGGGAGAGGAAGGAGTGGAATCCTTCTCTTTGATCATTTCTTAGAATTTTTTGCACTTTTTGATACACCGGGAAATGTATAGTGCCTTTTTGCAGTTGGCATTCCCTTTATGTCTCTTTAATATGCTTTGTCTAGTAAAAAAAACTTGTGTCCCTATTTCCATGTGGAAGATTGATGCTTTTCTTTGCTGGCAATTCCTTTTTCCTTTGAGTTCCTTTGATGTATATATTTGGATCAGAAGTCTCCCAGATTACATTGATGTTATAAATGATCTCTGTTCAATTTTGGTCTATTTCAGTCTTACTGAATACAGAATCTTCAGTATAGATTGATTTGCTTCCTTCCCTGCTCCAATAACCTCTCAGTTTTTTTCACTTTCCATAGAAAAATATACTTCAACAGGGCTAACTAATATGGGTTTGAATCACACTTTTTAACACTTCAAGCAATAGCATGTTTTAATTTTGGAATAATGAATCACCAGGTATTTTAATGTTGTTATAGAGAAGGGCATGATTCATCAGTTCTGTGACCATGTGATTAATACTCTTGATTTGCAAGATTAATGTAATTTGCGTTCATTCAGATGAGGCAGTTCATTTAATGTTCACCAATTATATCTGAGTTAATTACGTTCTTTGTTCTGTTTATAACAGGAGATGACCCTGGAAGAGTATGAGAAGGTACTTGAAGAGAAGAGGAAAGCGTTGCTGGCACTGAAGACTGAAGAAAGGAAGGTTGCCGCTGACAAAGAGTTTGAATCCATGCAACTGCTATCAAGCAAGAAGAGTGATGATGACATCTTTTTGAAATTGGTGAAACCAGTTGACACTTGGGATGCTATTTTAGTTTATGCAATTCTATCTATCACTCAATTAAGCTTTATGCCAGTAGATTGATTGTGTTGTATTTGATTGATTGTTAGGGTTCTGACAAGGATAAACGTAAAGACGCTGCTGAAAAAGAAGAGAGAACCAAAAAGGTATCCTTAGTTTTAACTGTTGATTCTGTAAACACTTTTCTCCTTGATCTTTCTCTGATGCTTATAATTTACTACTCAACATGCATTTAATTTTTTGTTGCTGCTATACTTGATCTATGTATGTTTCATCATCAATGGGATCAATGAATTTTATCCATCTATATTGACCTTTGTGTCAAGGGATTATGAGTGCTGGAAAGGGATCATGAGTGCATGCAGGATAGTCTATATTTTTCATTTTATTTTTATCAATGCAAAGTTGGGTTTTTCCTTTAAAAAATAATAATATTGAGATGTATTGTACACCTCTGAAGCACATGTACAGGTATGTGGTATGTTTACAGTACAATACAGCAAAAGTTGAAAAAAATAGATACGGATGCGGATATAAATTTCTTTGATCTTTCTAAAAACTTTTAGTATTGTATTATATATGCTAAATAGGGCACTATTTTAATAATAAATAGCAATATACAATAAAGACAAGGGTGCCTTTGTCTAGCTTTATGAGGATATATGTTTGCCTTAAGTTCTTGCAGGACTTTAATTGCTTTTATAACTTGCAATTTATTTTATATTAAAAAAGAGGGTTAATTATTCTAGTGCCTTCCTTTTAAATGGGGATTTATTTCGGTACCTTTGTTATGTATGAATATTTAATTTGAGTTTTGACATGCCCTCTTACATTTGAATTGCATACCTAAAGCCTGCGTAGCCATAGGCAAAGAGTACTGTAGTATGTGCCCAAAAATAAAAATTAGTTCATTATCTCTCGATACTTTTTTGGGGGTCTACCCGGTGCACATTTTTGCCATATCAGAGACGTAGATGTACCCAGTGATCATAAAACAACATTTTTGATGTTGCACTTTGCAACCTTCCCCGGAGTTTGATCCCTTGGAATTCTAAAGGCTATAAGGTCCATGGGACAAGGTCGCAACAAACATGTGTTGTGTTGATATTCAATGGTTGATTAGTCAGCCAAAGTTGAAATTCTGAGAAACATGCTTCAACAAGCATGAAAAGAGTTTTTTTTCCTCCCCTTTTTCATGCTCATTTGTCTATTTATCCTTTTGGTCTTTCAGTCATCATATTTACATTTTCATAATTTTCAATTTGGAACCTCCAACACCTGAAAGGCTCTCATTTTTGTGTCAGATAATCGCTCCATAGGTCTGCAATATCCAGTATCGTTTTATTTTTTTATGGTTCTGTTCGATAATGTATATAGGCTGAAGTATGTGCTACTGGTTAATTTGTACTAGTGGCTGTCTGAGAGAGGTGCACCTTTAGTGGAAGGTACTTTTGACTTTTAGAATCCTAGCTTTGTGATGATCTTTTTAAGATGCAGAGCTTATCTGTAGTTTTTTTTTTCTTTTTAGCTTGGATATTTTGTGGGTTCTTTTTGTCCTGCCGCCTCCTTTTGTAGGAGTTTTTCCTCTTCTTATGCGGTTGACATTCACTAAATGCTCATTTACAAGTACTTAATTTTTAAAAAATAGGGGTTAAGGCTTAAGCTAGAAATGTGGAGGAAAGCTTTGAAATCAAAAAGGTTTCGAATAAGTAGAAACAAAACTGAATATGTGGAATATAATTTTAGCTGTAATGAGTATAAATGGTGAAAAAATAAATATTCAAACCCAAGAGATACCTAAGATTGAATATTTTTGTTATCTAGGCTCAATTATTAACAAAGATGGAGAAGTTACAAATAATGTAACCCATAGAATAAAAATTGGTTAGCTCAAGTGGAGGGGTGTTTTTGGAGTTTTATGTGATCGACGGATACCCACAAAATTAAAAGAAAAAAATTTATAGGACAGCTATTAGACCAACGATTTTATATGGGATAGAATGTTAGGCTGTTGAGAAAAATCACATAAATAAAATGAGTGTTGCGGAGATGAGAATGTTAAGGTTAATGTATTGTAAGACTAGAAAATATAAAATTAGAAATGAAAAGATTCGTGGAATGGTAGAGGTTATACCAATTGAGGACAAATTGAGAAAAAATAGATTAAGGTGATTTGGACATACACAACATAAGCCAGTTGATGCACTAGTTAAAAAACGCGACAAGATCATGAATAATGAAAACACTAGGGAAATAGGTAGATATAAATTGACATGAGATGTCGTATTAAGAAAAAATATGAACCTATTAAAATTAACTGAAGATATGGTTCTTAACATAGTAGAATGACGTAAAAAGATTTATAGTCAACTCCAATTGATTGGGACAAAAGCTTAGTTTAGTTTGGTTTGGGTTAGAGGTTCTGTGTGGTGTTATGCATTGAGTGACAATAAACCTAATACAATTAGAAGCTAGTTATGCCCATAGTGCAGCTATGACAGACAACTAAATATGAACTCTTTCAAATTATTATTATTTTTATTTCTTTTGAGATTTTATATTAAGCCTGAATTGATTCAGACACAGTCTAGTTTGGTTTGATTTGATTTTTAAGATTTTATATTAGTAATATTCTACTAGATGATATCATCAATCATAGTATACAGAATACTGTTAATTTCATCTGCATTCTTCCTCGATTTTGTTCAGTATACATATCCAATTACCTTTGTGATTTTTAAATTTTTTTTGGTTTCTGTTTTTTGGTGCAGTCCGTTAGCATAAACGAGTTTCTGAAGCCGGTCGAAGGGGAAAGGTATCACGGCTCGGGAGGTCGTGGCCGGGGGCGTGGCCGTGGTCCAAGGGTGGGAGGATTCAGTGGAGGCAACCTAGCGGACAGCACTGCAGCCCCATCCATTGACGACGTTGGTCAGTTCCCTACCTTGGGTGCCAAATGAGGAGGGCTTAGATTACTTCCTCCTGCCTTTCTCAATATCCCACAGGAATAATGTATGTTCTTATATTTAAATCATCCTAAAAAACTCTTTTTGGCCAAAGAGTGTAAATTTAAGACCTGTCTCTCTGTGGGTTCTTCTTCTTTTTGATAAATTTTTTTTAATGCCTGTGGTGTCTTCGTTCCTAGCTTCCATGGATACCATTTCTTTATATTTAGGGGATTAGGAGCTGTTTTTATGTCTGGGATTTTTGTAATCTGATCAGTTTTGATATCGGAGTCATTGATAACAGTTTTGATTCCTCGTTCGGTGTCAGCTTTCCTTCTCCTTTATTTATTTATTTATTTATTGTGTTAATTTCTTCTCTATTTTTTTTTTGACTTTGTAGTTGGGCCAGTTTTTGTGCCTTGCATTGAAAATTTCATTGCGTTTTTATATCTGCAGTTCCTATGCTTGTTTTGGTAGCTTCATGATGTGCTTGTTTGGTGAATTTTGTGCCTTTAGGCTTCTTTCAACGGAAAATATTTTTATATTTACTGGTATTTGGTACAACAAAATACCATTCTATCACCAGCACTACTATTCTGCTAGCATTACCAATTTAAGGGGTCCAGAGCATTGTAAGGTCTAGAGTTGTAGAGGGTGGTCAGCGTTCTGGTGATTTGGGTTTACGTCGTTTGGGGGTTTGAGGGTAGGGGATTGGTGTTCGTGGATCACTGGGTCCGAAGGTTCGAGGTGTTCAGGGGGTAGTGGGTGGTGTCCGGCAGCCCTGGGTTGAGGGTTGAAGGCCTAGAGGTCATTGCTTCAACTGCTGTTATTGCTTTTACTGTTATTATTTTTAACTATTGTCACCAATTTTAATATTGTCCTGTTTATTAGCATTATTATTTTTAAAATCGCAATTAAATATAAAATATATTTTCTACTAAAAATATTTTCCTGATGATCGGGCGAAATAAATGGAGAATAAGCAGAACACTGTTTGGTTCTCTCTTTTAAGTTGCCCAGAAAAAAAAGGGGCTGACTTTTGATTTGTTAATTTCTTTGAGTTTTAAATAAACAAGGACGATAGTTTTAAGATATAAAGCCGAGGCCATTATAATTTATATATTTTGGTTTTTAAGTTTTTGAAACTTGTTTATGGAATTTTTTTTCTTTAAAAAAAGGTACTCACTTCTCAAAGGCAGGAAGATGTTCTCCAAAATTGGAAAGTATTTAGCTAAAAATTGTACGAGATATAAAAAAACTCAAATTTTTTTTCAAAATTAATTTCTGAAAAATATATTGTAAAATGGAAATTACAATCAAATGGCACATTAACTTATTTTATTTCATTTCCCCCTCATTTTCATGTTCCTTTTCTTTTATATTTTACCAATTCAAAATCCTAACATACTACAAACTACCCTCATCTTTTTCTCTCCTAACAATGTTTAATGGCCAAAGTGAAGGGAGTGGGTCCTATATTATGTAATTATTATGCAATGCATATTTCAACTCGAGTAATACATAATCATTGAATCGATGCATTACACAAGAATTACATGGCAAATGATTTCTCATTTCGTAGTACATCTAATGGCGTGAAAGTTGTTATTCTATCCTATGAGTTCACTCAAATTCTAATTTTGCTAACTCTAAACCAGGTTGTCAAGGCCTTTATAATTTAATAGCATCTTTTCAACTTCTTATCATGGAAGTAACAAGCTCGAGCACTATTGTTAATGGTTGAGGGAGATTTCCGATCTTTTTACCTTAAATTTGGATAGTGTAAGTTTTATTTTGTCACACTTTAAACCAGGTCAGAGTCCCTCATGAAGTGTCTCATGAATCTATGGCCAGAAACACTAGCTAGCATTGTATTAAATTATGGTTATTTGCACAATATTTTTCAGAGCTATAGTTAATATCACAAGACTGGTTGGAAACTTTTTGGACTAAACTTTTTACCCGGCGACAAGTCCAGCAAAATTTTCACCATTTTCCAGGCATGCCCCCAACCATTGCAAACCTTTTCTTCCTTTGAAGCTAATAATCCTTTCCAAACTGATGCTTTTCTTTCAAAGATACTTTTAAAACCACCCAAATTTTTTTTTAAAAAAAAACTCCTCTCCAACTGGTTGGACTGGGGGTAGTGATCTATTGGGTTTTCCTTGCATATCCGTGGTGTGTTTCTGATACAATCCTCGAGGCTTTCCTGTTTAGTAGGTATTGTAACGTGGAGTTTATTAGGACAAATGGAGATTGTGGGATCCCCAAGACAAGAATGTGCAACTTTTAGAGTTTTCGGCCAAGAACTTGCTCAATCTCCTATGATTGCAACTGGTTTTGTTCAAACTTGAAAATGTTTAAACAAAACATTGTATATAATCCTTGTGATACGGGATGCTACTTGTGCCACAAGGATTATGTACAACGATCCATATTTGGTCCACGTTCTGGGCCAGAGGTCAAAAAATGACAATGAAAATTCCTAAACTAGTTCAGTTAGCACGCTTCGCCCAATGGCGAGTCACAGATCCTTTTTACAGGTTGAATCGTCAGATAAGGAGCACCAAATCTTCGGTTGCATCACCCAATCTAGTGCTACCACGGTCGGTTGCATCACCCAATATAGACGCAAGGTGCAATACCTCCAAAGGGGCTACTAGTTCCTATGAATACCCTTTTTCTCATAATCTGCTCCCAGAAACCCAAACTGCCGAACCGGACGGCATTTAGGTTAAAGCAAAAGGATGACATGACTCTTGCTTCCAAACATGTTTGATGGCAATCAGTTTCTTCCTCTTCCCCAGCTAAATAAGTGATTCGATGAATATAAACATTACTGGGATGGTTCGGTTTGCAATGGAGGTATGCAAGAGAGAAGAAGAGAACAAAGACAAATTATGATTTTCCACCAATGTTCTTACTTTGTACAAATATTCTTTTTGAATCAAATACATAGAAAAGAATGGAGTTTTTAACAGTGCTGGTCAAATCATGAGGAACAGTCGTATTCACATCCGAGCATAAAGTGAAATTAGTTTTACCTGCAACGGCAAAAACTTGTGGAGCGTTCATTAGTAACTGCCATTGGCCCAACTGTGGAGCCCACTTAGCAGTAGAGCCCATAGTTTAAATCCATGAGATAGTAGGTATCGTTCATCTATCTCGTGGGTGAACAAATTTATTTTCCACTTGTCAGCCTTCAAGAAGAGCAGCAACCCGTTTTTTGGTTGACAGGCTGTCCTCGGATCTGAACTGTTGGTGGCCTGGCATTGTTCATGGCTGGCTGGCTTGCCATCCTGTAAAAAAGAATCAAAGACAATAGGACTAGCATTATGAAACTTCGATTTTTTTTTTAAGAAAAAAAATTTATATTGTGTTCTGTGCTTAATTTTCACTACCAAACTAATGCAACATAGCATAAACACAAAGAATTCTTGGTTGGATCAGGAATCCAAAATATCTTTCTATGGTATACTATTGATCTGATTCAATATCATCGCCAGGTAATTCATCTATTGAATTTACAAGCGAATTGATTTATCAATATCATCTAATTCAATATCATCGCGAGTACCTGTTCTTTATCTCAGCAGTCATGGCCATGAATGCTTGTTCCACATTGGTGGCATCTTTAGCACTTGTTTCCATGAAAGGAATCCCGATTTCATCCGCAAATGCCTGAAACAAATAAATAGAAAGTCGGTCACCAAAATCCAGATTTCTATAAGAGAAGCAAAAGAGATCTGTTATCAAATGAACAAAAACGGGGCACATTACATTAGCATTACCTTTGCGGTTTCATAGGACACCTCCTTCTGTGCTGTGAGGTCAGACTTGTTTCCAACTAGAAGCTTGTTTACGCTCTCACTTGCATAACGGTCAATTTCATTTAACCATTGCTTGACGTTGTTAAAACTCTCCTGATCAGTCACATCGTAAACCACCTGGCAACAAAACCACCCGAATAAGATTAATTCCACCCATAAAAAGTAAACTCGGGGATGGTGATTGAAAATAAAAATTAGACAACTCAATGCTCACGATAATGCCATGTGCACCGCGATAGTAACTGCTAGTGATTGTCCTAAAACGTTCTTGTCCAGCAGTGTCCCACTGCATGTCCAGAGAAAAGAAGAAAATGAGTAGTTAGCAAGAGAACAATTTACAAAGGCTAGAAAGTAGAAACAAAAATTCAGTCATATCATTAGCAGATAATCTCAAGGGTGTATTCTCTGTGCATTTTATTGAATAAGCAATCCTTCCAAAAATTCCCAGAATTAATTATTCTTTTACTCAGAATTAACAGTAACTCATCAGATGCATTGGGTAAAAAAAATGGCAAAACAAACTTTCTAAAATATTTACAGTTCTACGTCTACCATGCATTTTGTATATAAATGTGTAAACTATCATTCAACATCTAAATTTTGGGTAATTATTATTCTAATGGTAGTAATTTTATTGAAAACAATAAATTTAGCATATGGAAATGACTATGGCTAAAAATAATAAACTTATTGTGATGCCGTTTGGATGCTATACTTTTACCAAGGCTTCTGTTTTATTTACATAATTATCGTACTATTTATGTTAACTTAATTTGATATGAAATTAAAATTATTTAAAAGTTAAATTTTTTATTGTATTTGAGCAAATAAATCATGTCATATAAGCCATAGAATCAAAGTTGGTTGGCTCAAGTAGATGAGTGCTTCCGAAGTTTTATGTGATCGACAGAAACCTATAAAAGGAAAATCTTATAGAACAGTTATTAGACCAACGATTTTATATGGAACAGAATGTTATGCTGCTACGAAAGATTAAATAAATAAGATGAATGTTGCGAAAATAAGAATATTAAGGTGGATGCGTGGTAAGATTAGAAAAGATAAAATTAAAAATGAAAAGATTCGTAAAATGGTAGAGATTGCAAAAATTGAGGACAAATTGAGAAAAAATAAATTAAACTGGTTTGGACACATACAACATAAATCATTTGATGCAATAGTAAGAAAAAGCAACAAGATCATGAGTAATGAAAACATTAGGAAGAGGGGTAGACCTAAATTAAAATAGAATGTCGTATTAAGAAAAGATATGAATCTATTAAAACTAACTGAACGAATAACCCTTAACAGAGTAGAATGAGTGTAAAATAATTCATGTAACCGACCTTAATTGATTGAGACAAAGGCTTAGTTTAGTTTAATTTGGTTATAATAAAATCAAATCTTACATAATTGGAAGGTGGAGTTATATGATTTTAGGACTCTTACTTTATTGGAGTTCATAGTTTACGGGTATTAAATATGTACAAATATACATAACTTCATTAGTGTTTATGACTCTACATTACTTTGGACTTTTTATAAATATAAAACTTGTATAACAACTCAAAAGGGGGACAATCTACCATTATGATATGGCATTCTAAAAATAGGATGCCACGAAGAGTGCTACATAGACACCAAGTAGAAGGTAGAGCAAAAGTTGAGCAAATACTAGTTTTCTCTATGTATTAAATTTCCAATGGAAAATAACTTTTTGTATGGCATTATATACACAGACTCCAATAAAAAACAACACAAAAGCTGAAAATGAAATTTACAACCTTCATAAAAAGAACACGCTAGTGACAATTAAAACTTACAATCTGGAGTTTAATGGTTTTCCCATCCTGCTCAACCGTGCGAATTTTCTGCATAAGAGAACATGAAGAGTAATTCCTATTTTACATTTATGTTACACTGATCAATAAACCAAACCAAGGGAGATGACAGAGATTGCTTACAAAGTCAACTCCAATAGTGCTAATGTAACTGTCCAGATATGAATCATCCTGATTTACAAAAACAATCAAATAGGTTATTGAAATTGGCATTTGCCCGGAGACCAGAAATTTTTTTGAAAATTAACACAATTGCATCAACATAGCCTGGATAATTAAAGCACGTTTCAGAATTATGCAAGTTGTTTGTCAATTGTCACTAATGATGTTTCGCTATGGACATTATATGCTAAGTGATAAAGGCCAAATAATACATGTTTTATATATTAATATAGACGTTATTGCATCATTTTAATAATAATTCCTACTAATATAATTGATTTTGTGCCAAAACTTATTTTTTCATTGCAGAACTTAAATTAGAGATTAAAATGTGATATTTGGGAGCATAGAGTGCATTTTGAAAGTATTAAGTTTCAACATGTGAATATGGCTTGGAAAATAAAAGAAAAATCCAAAATTTGACTCTAAAAACATGGGCCCAACTTGAGCTAGCATCGGAGACCATTATTTTAGTGTTTTGAGTGTTATAACCCATGTAATTTAGGCCCCCATTTATTATTACGAATTTTGGTGTATTTTTTAAGAACTAATAATGTTTTAGTAATATAAATCTCTTTTTAGAAGTAAGAAATCTTTAGGTTATTTTCTAGTATATATAGAGCAAGTAACTTTTGATTGTAATCATCTTTACCATTATTTTTCCTTTCCTTTTCTCTAAAAAGTCTGACTCTCTCTTCTCTTTCATGGGTTTCTAAATTTCTTTGCTAAGGTTAGAGGAGGAGCCCCAATTGATTTATTATTTTATTTTATTGATTCAAGAATGGTTTTTATCGCAAGATTAGTATGATTAAATGATTTAATTATTTTGTTCAGGAAAAAGTTTTTGTTCTGTAAAATCCTCTACTTTATTGTCGAATTTAGACACAATAAAATCTTTGAATTTCTTGCGAATCAAATAACTTAGATTTTTATTGTTAAAATTAATCAATCAAATTAATTTATCTTCAAAATAATATTTTTATGAAATAACCATTTTTTATCTTTTGATTGGGAACACCTTTTGTGTAGTTCTCAATTGAATTATACAAATTGGATCAATAAAATAATATAATAAAAATGTTGGTGGTGAATCCTTGATGCCTTAGTAACTTTTTATTTATTACTACTTTAATTAATTTTTATTCAACTGAATTCCTCAAATCCAATCAACCTTTTGATGCGAAATACAAAGGACCATCTACAATTTTATTTTAATTATTTAATATTTAATTTAGTTTTATTAATTAGGATTTTATTTTTATTTCCTTAGTTTAATATTCTAGTAAGGTTTTATTATTTCTAGATTATATTAAGATATTATTTTATTTCTTTAAGATTTTAATTTTCTTTTTAGATTAGAGTTTTAAACCTATAAATAAAAGGCCCATTTGATGTATTAGTGGGAGTTAAATTAATAAAGAGTTGAGTATATAAGGCTATGGCCTTGTATTAGGGTTTCAACCTTTGTTCGCTACTTATCCATCATTCTCACCCCTTCACATTCTGCATTAATTGGTATCAGAGCTTTGGCTCAGGATTCCAAATCTCCTTCTCTTTCTTTAACTCCTTTCTATAATCAAAGAAGCTCCTGTTGCCATTCTTCCCCACCGTTACATCGGTGCTTATTATCAACTATCGACGCCTCGCGCCGCCGCCGCCGCCATCGCCGCCCCTGTCGCCATCTCTATGTAAAACCCTTGTCGCCTTTGCCAACGTCGACCCTCAAAACCCTATCGCTTGCAACCCTACCTAGCGCCAATGCCACCATTGGCGTCGACAACCTCAGAGTCGCCGCTGCCACCACCGGTCATCGTCATCTCTGCCGTCGACACCTTGTGCGCTCTCCTCCCCAAAACCCTAGGCACCACTCGCTGAAAAATCTAGTTGCCACCCTCTCACCATTTCGCCCTCTCGCCCTCTTGTTCTTTCTTCTCCATCACCAGTTACCACCACTAGTTGACCGTCACCGCCTTGCCCCATTGCCGCCTCGCGCTGAAATCCTTGAGGCTGGTTTTGCCACTCGCGCAGGTCGTGATGAGGAGACACCCAAGACCCGACCCAATCCCAACCCAACCACCCTTTTCCATTACCACAACATATTTAACTTTTTTATGACATAGCCCAGGCCATTCACCTTTTTTTTAACCCAACCCAAATAAAACATACCAAAAAAATAGTCTAACCCCCCC
>JAOTRH010000008.1:10241066-10269220 GCA_034768845.1 Heliamphora exappendiculata | reverse complement strand
TCTGGCCTGTAAAGTAAAAAGACAACAAATATATATATATATATATATATTTATATATATATATATATATAAATAAAATTTTATAAAATAGTTAAAATAAAATAGTTAAAAAGGAGGTAAAATTTATCTCTAAACAAATACTCAAAATTGAACCTCCTACTAAATTTCTCAAATAAAAATATTATAACTTTCATCTTATGAATTCATTTTTATTAAATTGATATATTTAAAATCTACTAAAAATCTATGGAGTAAGATTCATCTAGAATGTGGAAAGATAAAAAGTAAATTGACTAAAAGATAAAAAAGTGAATTGTGGAAGAATAAAGCCTTGCTTGATAAATGTTTTTTTAATAAGCTCAGTTAAACCCTAAATATTATTTAAAAATATTTTTTATTCAAATAAGCGTAGTGTTAGAGAAAATAGGTTCGGTGAAAAATAAAAGATAATATAGAAAAATTATTTTTATTAAAATAAAAATAAAAAACTAAAAGAATCATGTGAGGAGATGGAAAGGAGAGATAATATAATAAAATAGGAGAGGGAAAATGGGTCAGACAAATTAAGAGAAATAAATGCCTAATTGAGGAATAATTATTTAGTATTTGTGGGATTTTACGTGACAAGTTTATCTAATGCTTCTATTTAATATAGTAATAATAAATTTTATGGTAATAACATAATAATTCATTTTTGTTAAGTAATTAAAAGATAAAAAGTGACTTATATTGTATAAATTACGATTATTTATTTTTTTAAAATATCATATATGACCTCATTTATATGATATTTCGAAAATATCTAATACTTTGAGAGCTTGGCTAGAGAGAGAAAGAAGTGAGCAAACAATAATGATTCTTCAGTTAATTGGATGAGAAACGTAAAATTTTAATTTAAGAAAAATAAATTATTTTTATAAATTTTTAAGAAGATATATATTAAATTTTTTAAAAAAAAATTTAAGAGAACGAATTTATATAAATTTAAAATATTTTAAATTAATATTATTATAATAATAATTTTTAAAAAAATTTAAGAGAGCCGAACACCTCCATCTGCGCTCTGAGAGTCCGCCTATGGTTAGTTGAGAATGAAGACCACACTGATATCTCTATTTATTTGTCAAGTTATTATTCATAAAGGGTACCACCTGCCAACAAATTTTTTTTCTATAAATAGACAATAAATGATCATCTCGTTCTCAACGGAAAAAAAATACCCAACCATGGCACCGCTCAACGGCACAGCCAAACACGCCCCAAAGCCACAGATTGAAGCCGCGCTGTCCGTGACGCCGACGGAGGAGACCACTCCGCGCCTGTCGCGGCGGGTCTCCGTCGCCGGCTCTGCCGCCGGTTCGGCCGTTTTCTGGAACCGCTTCCACATCGTTCTGTATTACGAGGCGGCGGCGAGCGAGGACTCGGGAACGTCGTTGGTTGGGTGGACGAAGGAGTCGCTGGCCAAAGCGTTGCAGGAGCAGCCGTTGCTCGCCGGGAGACTCCGCCGGCGGCAGGAAGGCGAAGGGGATGATCAGCTGGAGATCGTCGCCAATGACAGCGGAGTCCGGTTGTTCGAGGCGCGTATCGCTCAGACGCTGCCGGAGTTTTTTGACCGTTGGAAGGAAATTGGGGAGGAGGCGGAGGCGGAGCTCGCGTTTTGGGAGGACGTCGGTGAAGCGAATCCACGGTTTTCTCCGCTGTTCTACATCCAGGTACGGAGTGTCGTCGCCAACATGATCGGACTCAGTCGCACTTGATTTTAAGAGATTTCATTTTTGTTTTAGGATAATTTTTATAATATTCTTTAAATTCTTATTAAAATACCTAAAATATTTTGTCCCCTTTTTTAAAAAAATTTTAGCGTTCAGACTACTAGTACAATTTTTTTATTTTTGTAAAAAAAATTAATTTTTTCAATTAAGAATATTATAATAATTCCACTCAAAAAATAGTTTAAATTTTTTAGATATATATAAATTTAAAAAAATAGTAATTTTTTGGGATAATTACACTTATTTCTCATTAGGTTTAAACTTATTACAGGAATCTTCTATGTGATCTTTGAAATTACACTAATTTTCATTAAAATTTAATTTTAACATTAATTACACCAAACTGTTAAAATTTTCGTTGAAATTTAACGAAAATTTTCTCTCTCACCCCAAAATCACCCTTTCAAAAACTATTATTTCGTTGAAATTTAGGTAGAAATGGTAATTTTGGGGTGAGAGAAGCGATTTTTATTAAATTTTAACGAAAATTTTAACAATTTAGAGTAATTAATGTTAAAAATTAAATTTCATGGGAGGTAAATATAATTTTAAAAAATACAGAAAAAATTCTTGTAATAAGTTTAAATTTTAGGAGAGGTAAGTATAATTATTTTTAATTTTTTAAATATATCAAATAGTATAACTTAAAAACAAGTTTTGAGTGAAGCAAAACAAAGAGTAAATTTTCCGGAGATGGCATTCCTCTTCTTGAAATTTGAATCACACATTTACGCAGGTTTATACACTTTTGTGTAAGGTTCACGTAAATGTATAGTTAAATTGCAAGAAAAGTAATGCCACTTTCTGCAGTGAATAATTTTCCAAAACAAGGATTATTTGGCTATAGGTGGTGTCCGGTTAAACTATTTAAGGTAGTTTTTAGTTTATTTGGTTTATAGGTGTTGTTCGGCTAAACTACTCAAGGTAGTTTTTTATTTTTTATTTTTTATTTTATGTCTTAATTGGCTACACTAATTTATTTGACTTTTTGATTAAAAATATAAAAATATCAGCACAACTCGATTGGTAAAAAAACTAAAGAATTAAATAAAAATACTAATTCTTAAAATATTTTGTTCAAATTTTTATTATTTTTAAAAAATAATAATATTCGTCATTCATTATTTATTTACTATCACTACTAATTACATATAAATATTATTTTCAACTATCTAAAATAGTAAAATTGTTCAATATAAAAAAAAAAAAAATTTATCCAAACAATCAACTTCAATAAAATTATCTTAAAATCTAATTTACCAAGTAATATATTTTAAATTTAATTTAATTTTTTAACTAAAAACACAAAAATAATAATAATAATATCTTGGAAGCTAATTCCAATCAGGGGCTTTAGTAATAACTTATCAATTTTTTTAAAATATTTATATCTTCTATTACAAGTTATAATTAATCGGATCTATTTTGCACTTAAAATAAACTCATTTTGATTATTTGAGTAATTTATTTTATTATTTATAGTGTATAGATTATCTATGCAAAAAAATAAATAAATTGATAGAATATTATTCAAATGTCAAAATAAAACACATTAAAAAAATTAAACGATCAATGCAAGTTACTGTTCAATTTTGGCCTCGTTTGGCCACCGCTGTAAGTTAAATTTTTTTATCTTTTTACTTAAAGCCAAAAACGCTGAAAAGCTCGTTTGAAAATTTGTGTTTGGATTCACTTTTTTCCGTGACTTGTTTTTTCATTTTTACTTAATTTTTTTTAACATTAATTTAAATAAGTGTACTTTTTAAATTCCTTTCATTATGAGTAATAGAAAAATAAATTTTTTTATTAAAACTTAAAAAAATATATAAAACAAAAAAAGCTAACTTTTTGACATTTTTTCTAATTTTTTTGTCTTTTTTTTTTAATTTGACCCTAACGAACATACTTTTTAGAATTTTTTAATTATAAGAAATCAAAAAAGTAAAAGGTTTAAATTAAAATATAAAAAAATTCAAAAAAATGAAAAAAATCCTTAAAAAAAGCCACTAGACTTTTTAGTCCAAACGTAGGTTAAAATTTTTAGCCTTTTTTGCTTTTTTTATATAAAATAATCTTATATATTTTTTACAAGTATGACAACATTTATTATCCGCATGAAAATTTTTATTAAAATTATATTTTAAAAATTTACTCGTTAAAATTTATCAAATAATATCTATATTAAATATAAAATTATATAAAAATAAATTTAAAAAAATTATAACTACTTTTGTTGACTTGAGGCTATTGTTTTTTGACTTAAACTCATGTTTACGGTTAGTAAATAAATTTTTTATTTATTTGGTTTAAAATAATTTTAAGCAAAAAGTCTTGTTTAAAGTTAAGTTGTCAAACGATGCATTTTTAAAACACAAAATTGATTTGTTAATAAAACTAGTGATATCTTATCAATTTAAATTTTTGTATAAATAATTTATATACTGAAAATAATAAAATAAATTGTTCCAATAATCGAAGGGAACTATTTAAAACCAAAAATAAATTGGCCCAGACGGCTCAGCCCATTAACGGATGGGAGAGAAGTTGACTCCAAAAAAAAAAATTACTAATTAAGTAATAAAAGAAAAGTGAAGAAAAAAATAGTTATTTTATCTTCTATCTTGTTTAATTACTCTAAAAACAATAAAAGAAAAAAAAGGATATTTAAGTATTATTTAACAATTAACCTTGTAATTATAAGTGTGTTTTGATTCTATTTTTGAAAGTTAATTTTAATATTCTAAATTTTGAGTATTTTTTCTCAAATTTCTTCATTTTGAAGCAATTCAAGTACCCACTAAAAAAATTATCTCCCCATTTCTTACGTGAAGTGATCCAAATGATCAATTTAGAGAGGAAAAGATATGTTTTTTTTTTTCTTCTTTTTACAAATCAACTAATTCAAATGAGGAGATCATAAACTAAATTATATCAAAGCAGTCGGTTTAATTTAGTTTTAGGCTCTGATTGGCAATGCTTGTTTTTTTGGCTTTTGACTAAAAATATCAAAAATTCAACATAGCCCATTTGACAAAAAAATAAAATCAAATCAAAAATCAAAACATCATATCATACCACTAATTTTTAAAATATTTAATTCAAATCACTCACAACGGATTTCATGTACTATAAAAAAATTTATGCATATAAATATCATTTAACATTAAAATATGTTACCTAATTTTTCTTATATGATTTCAATAATACCAAAATAGTTAGAAAATAATTTCAAATTATAATTAATATTATTAAATTAATTTGATCATATTAATATTTTTATCAATAAATAGATACTTCCAAAATAGAAATATATATATAAACAAAATTTTACCTTTTTGTTTCTATTTTATTGATTTTTTATCAATTAAGTAGAATTTTAAAAATAATTTGACCATTTATTAAACCTGAGTGTATTTTTAATATAAAAAAAATTGTAAGAATAAAATTAAAAGGTTAGTTTCAATACCATAGAAAAGCTAAAGAAATAAAGGTGGGAGAAAGTAAAGTTTTTACCAATTAATTTTGATATTAAGATGTTTTGGTTAAATATATCTCGATTGTAAAATGAGAAAAGATAATATGTTTTTTAAAGTAAATCTTAATTATCAAATTTATATTAAAAGGTATTTTAACTGTTGAATAAAATGCTACGTAAGATATTTTATAAAAAAAATTATATTTTATTATATAAATTTAAAATTTAAAATTCAGATTCACTTGTAGTATAGCTTATGCATCACGTAATTAAATTTAAATTATTTATTTTAAATTTAAGATAAATTTATTGACAACTATTTTGTTTTTTTTCCTGGCAGGTGACCAACTTTGAATGTGGAGGATACTCAGTTGGGATCAGCTGCAGCTTTCTTATCTCTGATCCTATGGGCATCATTTCCTTGCTCAGGACATGGGCAAATATTCACACCAACATGGTATCTCAACCTGACATGACCAAACTGCCCCTGTACTACCTCCCTAATTTCAAGCCATACCCTTCTTCCCTCTCAAACCAATTTGGCTCGAGCCAGATGAAATACCGCGGCAAATCTTTGTTCTTCAAAGCCGCCGCCGCCGGAAAACTGAACAGTCCGAACGACGAGGCGCGCAAGTCGCTCGCTTTGCTCTGCATCGAGGAGGTGGAGCTCAAGCTCGGCGCCAAAACGGCTTCCGAATTCTCGTTGATCCTGAAAGAATCCGCCGGGGAGATAAAGGCGGAACGGTGGGGGAGAGATTTGGTCAGGCGGAGCCCGACGGAGTTCCGGAGCGGACTCGGTTGTGCGGGTTGGGATGATTTGGCCCAGGCAAACGAAGTCAGTTTCTATGGAGGGAACAAGCCGGTTCGGGTTTCATTTTGGGTCAGCTGTGTGCCCGGGGAAGGACTTGTCGTTATGAGCCCATGTAACGATGAGAAGCATGATATTGGTGTAATTGTCACAGTTCCTAATTAATGAGACTCCGATTTAAAGTGATTTTTTTTTTTTGGTGGATATGAATATGATTAGAGGACTAAAGGAGTGCCCAAAAAAAATATTATAATTAAATATTTTATTTATGTTGATATAATGTTTTGTATTTTATAGTTATGTATAATTAAGATTTTATTTATATATATTTGGGCTACACTGAAGTTATAAATTCATAAGAAATTTAATATGTATAAAATTTTATAATTATATAGAAATTATTAAGGTTTTGCTATTTACTTATAAATAAGATTTTATAATTCTAACAGATTTGTATGGAGACTTTAATTAAATGAGGCAGAGATATAAGGAGAAATAAAAAAAAATATCTGAGGCATTAAAGTAATCTTTGAACGGGAAAGCACGGTTTGGTTCAAGGCTCGGGTTATAGGTGTTAAATTTTTAGGTATTTTTTATCTCAAAATTGTACATTATATGGTTATAATTGATTATTTCTTGCATTTGTGGATATAGACAGATTGTATCGAACCACATAAATTTTGTGTGAATTTTTCTTTGGTGTACGCATATTTTTTACTTCTGTTTGCGTTCGGAGATTGATATTTAACCAACCTGCCAACATGTTCTAATTCGCCAACTCAACCAACCCAACCCGTGCAGGTTGTATGAGTGAGTGAGTGAGTGAGTTGGGTGAAACGATTGAGTAAAAATAATAAATATGGTGGATTAGTTGCGGATTTATATTTTTTTAACCCATCATTAATTCAATTCGCCTATAATATATATTAGTTATAGCATTTATACATACAACGAATTTCATTCTTATAAATATATTTATATTTATATATTTTTTTATATTTATAAGAAACAAATTAAAATATTTATGATTTTAGTTACTATTTTATGTATTGTGTATATTTTTTTCAATAAGTATACATTGTAAATATTGTTATTAGAGATATTTAATTGTGTTATTAGTATTATTATTGAATGATTGATGATATTTTTAATTTATTTTTTGCTTGACTTGTTAAATACTTTTTTTGAAAAAATTATAATAGATTTTTTTATTTCTTATCAACTAATTTAAGAAAATAATCTCAAAATTTTATAATTTTTCAACCCCTTAAACCCCGGGTTAAAATCGTCAAAAAATATTATCTAACCCATTAATTTTGATGATTAATAAGTTAACGGTGAGTTAACAAAAATAATCACCATAAAAAATGAGTTAATTGATAAAACAAACTCTACCTAACCAACTCATCCAACTCATCCAGCGCACACCCATTCTTTCAAAGAATATTGGGCTCCACAACTGAACCTATTAATAACTAATTAAAACAAGCTTTTAAATGTGCGCACTTTTTAAATAAATGTCCATTTGATTTATCAATAAGTCAAAATTATATTGTAATAATTTTTTGTGTAATTAAATATAATATTTATTTGAATAAAAAGAGAGATTATAATAGAAAACATTTGAGTCCCACAATTTTTTTTAGTACATTGTTTGTTTGGTCTATTATATATTCCATATTAGACTATTAGACTAATGCCATATAGAATGTAGCAATTTGATTAAAACTTTTTGAAATAGTAGAAATGTTAGTAGGTATTTATAATTTTTATATGATAATTATAAAGTTAAAAAGATTCATACATATTGAGGGAGGTCGAATGTCAAGGTTGGTCAGTCGATCCACGTGGAACATTCTCCACCTCGGGCGGAGGTGCCGTGCTTGGCTAATCTTAACTAAGCACCAGGGATCGAGGTTATAGTTGAGCTCTAGAGGACGGGTTCTCATGGTCGTGCTCCAGATGAAGGCCGCTCGGTATGTAGGCACTAAGCAACGCGTGTTTAGTCATCTCGTAAGTCGAGCCCAAGGCTAAATGCATGGTTATATGGGCCAATGATACCCCTACTTAGGGTTGAAACTTATAATGAGGTGTCAGAAGTAGTTGAATCAATCTTGGAGCATGAGTATTAGAAAAATATGACTTATCCCAAATTGGGCCCAAGAGCAGGTGAAAAACCTAACATAACAAAACGAACTTCTAGAAACACATGAAATTGTGATAGTAGTGACAAGTTAATATTAGATTGACAGCTGTGTCTTAAGCATAGAGATGATAATTCGATCTGCTCAGGTCAAATTGAACCCCCGAAGCTGGTCAAGTATTTTTTTTTTATTTATAAATAACCAACAAACCACTAGGTAAAGGTATGCACTCTAATCATATAAAAGAAACTCTGTCAATTTAGTCTCTCAATTTTATTTCTCTATAACTTGTTCTAACCCAACTGTCAAAGGGCGCATCAGTAAAAGCCATCGGCATGTTCTTACCAATTTTTTGTGTAAGCACACACGAACAACACCTCGAATCAATTAGCAAGCGTAGATAAAACCCGTAGATCCTAATATTTAACCCTATGTACATATTATTAAGGACAAAATCAAAAAATAAACATAAATTTTCTACACCATCATTCATTTTAGCAAGGGTGATTTAACAAAGGAGATTTTAAAATCTAATATCATGGCAGAAAAAATATCAGCGTCATTTTAAATATTTAAAGGAAAATCAATGTATTTGATATTAATTTAAAGGAGGAAAAAGTAATTAACAAAAAATTAATTAATTTAATTTTAGGGCCTGTTTGGAATTCTAAAAAAGTTAAACTTAAAAAAAAAATCAAATTTCAAGCTACGCTGTTTGATTTTTCAAAAAAATCAATTATTATTTTTACCTCTTAATCTAAAAAAAACGTATATATATCTCAAATATTATACATTTTTTAACCAAAATTACTATTATATACTTAATTAAAAAAGTTAAATTTTTTTACATAAACAAAAAATATGTGTTAATATTTTAAACACTATAATTTAAAAATAAAAAATAAAAATATTTTATATTTTTTAATAAAAAAATTATTATAAAAAATTATTCTAAACAGTCTAATTTTTTTTGTATTTCTCTTTTTTCTAAAAAAAAAACAAAACGTCTTAAAATCCTTACTTTGTTGACCTAAACAGGTCCTTAGTCACATTTAACAAATTACGAAGGATAAATACTTCCGCGCTTCCAAACGGATAAGTCTTTCCTTGTGTTGGTCTCGCGCAATTCCACACCAATAGCTTCACTCCATGAATTCGATTCTTCTCAAACCCTAGCAATAACTCATCTAAAATCATGGCCTCTAGCCTTCTTCCTCAGGCTCTCTCTCTCTCTCTCTCTCTCTCTGAATCCAATACATGTATATGTGCATATGCACAGGGTTGTATGCGTATATATCTACGAATTTCTCTGCTTGTATCTTTGTTTTGGGTAGCTAAGATTTGAATACTTGGATTGCAGGCGTTGCTTGTTATCGCTAGAAACCCTACGCAATGTCATCCGACGACGTTAGGGCTTTCTGCGTTCGTTTCTCGTCGTCCCTCTTCCTTCAATTCGATTCGAGTTTCGATTTCCCGGGTCACGTTGGATGCGTTTGGATCGAGTTTCGACCGTGGCTTACCGAAGCTGAGTAATCGGTCTTTTGATGTCAGAGCGGAGTCAAATTCCGAAGGGCAAGCAGAAGCTGCTGAGAATGTTGAAGAGAATGAAGCTGTTGATTCTGAAGCCCCTGGAGAAGAACCAGAAGTGGAATCTGACATTAAAGCGGAGGGCGAAGCTGAGGCAAAACCGCCGAGAAAGCCTCGGATCAAGTTGGGAGATATTATGGGGGTAAATTTACTTCAATTGCAGCTGTCGTTATTGTTAAAACCCGTTTAGTTGCAACAAAATTGGGGGAATGAATGCGGAAGCATTTTGTGTTTGGTTTCAGTAAAATTAATGAATTTGTGGTCGGGATATAAGTAGAAAAATACTATGGAATATAGAGGTAGATATGAAATTCAATGGATATAAATTTCGATATATAATACTTGGTTATATACATATACCATGTTTTTTTTCTTTGGAAAACGAGTGGATGTTAATATGAAGATGCTGATTAAAATACACGAGATTCATTTTTACCTTAGCACAAAATCCACCCATACACATTTCCATTGAATTGGATTAGCCACCAATCATTGTGTTATCACACATTTAATCAGTGATAACACAGTCAAGGGAAAAGACTTCATATAAGGAATGAGCTGCTGTTAGGCCAATTGTGAAGAATAAGCTGTGCTACTAGGCCAATGCATATGGAAAAGGCTATTATCGTAATTTGATTGAGAGGTGATATCAAAAACCACACACCCCTCGGTAATGCATCTCCCTGGATATAGGGCATGTTTGATTATTATATCCAAACCAAATAAACACCCGAAACACCTCATATTATATCTATTCCCACCCTTTAAATCCCCCAAACAAATAGGCCCATAGTTTTCTCGTACCGCTAGGAATGAATTATGTGAAGTTCAGAATAGTACTTTCATTTATTTCCCCGCATTTTCTCAGCATCCAAATGGGATATAGGCCAATTTGGAAATTGAGTAACATTTTGTGGGATTTTCTTTGTTCTATGGCTAGATTTTGAATAAGAGAGCAATTGAGGCGTCTGAGAAGGAAAGGCCAATTCCAGACATCAGGACTGGAGATATTGTGGAAATTAAACTGGTACATTGGCCTCTCATTATTGTGATTTAGCTTGTTGATTTGCTTCATGGGAAATTTTATTATTGTGTTTATGTGACTGTAGGAAGTTCCAGAAAATAGACGTAGATTGTCTATTTATAAAGGTATAGTTATATCGAAGCAAAATGCTGGTATCCACACGACAATTAGGATTCGGAGGATAATTGCGGGCATTGGCGTCGAGATTGTATTCCCTGTGTAAGTATTACTTTTCGTGTTAGTTCTCAGTATGAAGCCACAAAATTATAATATGCAAAATAATTAAATCTAAACAATTTGTTGGAGGTTTTCAATAATCTTTATGCCTTGCCCTAAATGTTTGCCTTTGCTAGTGCAAAAAGTGTGGTGGTTGTTTGTTCACTTGTAAAATAGTTTTCATCGTGATATTCCCAAGGAAAGTGGTGCATACATTGTTTGCTATAATCCCACATTGCAGTGAACTTGCTTCCTCTAAAATTGAGGTTTTGTGTTACGATCCTGTCCTATATACATTTAAATAAGAGACTTTCCATGTGCATATAAGCCTTTTGGGTGCCCTTTCCCTTGTAAGTTGGTTTTCAATGATGAGTTTCTATTTACAGGTTTGTAACACTTGATATCAGAGAAGCCATCATGCCAAGTATAGGATTGGACGCAGTCAATTCAAGTATGAGATTAAATGAGTTGTTGCCCTTTGGTCGAGAGATCACGGAAGGGGTGACTTACAAGTTGGATTAAGACAATTTAGTTGTCGAATTCTGAAAGGTGAGTGAAGCCGTCAAAATAAAAAGGGCTATCATTAGGTTAGATGGTCAATGCCGATAAAATGGGCCGTTGGGGCGTCGGTTGCATTACGATCCTGTCCAACATCGATTAAAATAAGGGACTTTTTTATGTGTATGCAAGTCACTTGGGCACAATTTCCTATAAGCCGGTTTTCATGGGTGAGTTCTACCTATGAGTGTGTAACATTTTTCCTAAATTTGCTTAATTGCTTCTGATGCAGAGGGATTCTTACAGACTTCTATAGTGTATGCCTGAGTTTATGATTCTGTTGCTTAATAAATTCAAGTCACCCACAAAAAAGGTGCCCCATCCCCACTTTAGATTAGACCCAACATACAGTTTTGCACTTAATTACGTAAATGCTTGGAGCTTCAAAGAACTTGCCATTGACTATGTAATCCAACAATCCAACAAACACAAATAGTAAATTGAAACCTAAATTTTTCTGCACTTTCGGTATCCTAGTAGGCAGGATACTGGTTTAGCAAAGGAATTCAGACATTTCCCTTGGGGAAACAAGAATAGTATGCGGAAATATTATGGGAAGTCTTACAGGGAGTATTTGCGGATATTAGAAAGTTTTTTAGGTAGAATGAAGGAGCACTGCACCATTCCGTTTATCGTGGAAAAGGGATCACTACATTAATGTGAAAAAGGAAAGAAAATGTGCAAGGTGAGGGGGGGATATCAAGATGTTTATAGTATTAGCCTGTGGTGAAATGGTAATAATGCTTGTGACCATTAAGAAGTACAAACCATCTTTCTTGTGTGGCTACGTGCCGAGCTACGTTCCAACCTGCACAATTTAGTCTGCAACCTGCACAATTTAGTCTGCTACTCCTACTCTTCGTTTCACTATCCCAATCACTCAAATTCTGTCTATTCTCTTACCCTTCTCTCACAGTCAAGGTTCCTGCTATTTGGGTACCGTCTTCGAACAACTTTTATGGTTACTGCCGATACAGATGAAGAATTCAACATCTTGGTGTGCTTTAATAAAAGCAACTGGAAACATTTTCAATCTTTTACATACACTTTGTTGTCGTTGTTTCTATGATATTGATGGGAATAGGAAGAAAATTGATCCTTGCACTGAGCAGCTGGCTTGTCTTTATGATTGAAACCACTGGCAGGACTTTGTGTGTGAAAATAAATTATTGAATGCTGAAACACGTGAACCTTCCAGTATAACCAAATAACATTAAGATATGATTAGAAAGTTTATCTTCCCTATAGGGAACCATTAGTGGGTGGGTATGGTTACATTGTGCCACATCTGACATGAGGATTATTAGTAATCTTGCAGATAACTTAAATGGGAGAGGGCATGTGAGTCATGCAGAGCTAATGAAGGAGTGAAATATGCTGTAAATACGAAAGTGAATGAAAGTAAAAGTTCTCAATTCTAATTTATAAGAAGCCCTGAATACCAAGATGACAAATCTCTTACATTACCTTTGTTGATCTGAAGAAGAAGCAAAAATGTCTACATCAAGTAACTTTTTTTTTCCTTTTAAAGCAATTGAATATTATCTGGAAGTTAGTGTAATAATAAACATTGCGGGGTTTGGAAATGGCTTTCTTTGTGTTGCAGTTGTTTTCCTCCAAGATTTTATTGCCTGGTTTTTCTTTGGTTGTATTATGTTGTCTAATGAAAATATTGAGATAAATGTGTGGTAAGAGTGAAAAAGAAAAAAAAAAGTAGTAATCAAAATATTCTTGAAATGGTAGGAATCGCATCAATTGAAGATAAGTTGAGAGAAAAATAGATTAAGCTAATTTAGACACATACAAGATAAACGAGTAAATTTAAAGTAAATGTAATAGTAGAAAGAGGGATAAGATTACTTTTAATGAAAATACTATGAGAAGGGAAAAAGAGTGATAGTATATGAACTTTCTGAATCTAGTTGAACACATAATCCTAAGCATAGAAATGCAATCTCAATTGATTGGGATGCAAATTTTAGTTTAGTTTGGTTTTTTTTTTTGGTTCCTAAGAAGCCAATGTAATAAAGGGATTTTTATCCTCGTAATTTTTATTACTTATAAATCAAAATTAGTTCCTTTTAACTTATCAATTTCATACCTTATTGCCATCTATAGCTCTCTAATTTCATTTTTAAGATTTCAATGGGCTTCATTCAATTTATGAATGCCTTTCTTTTCCGATTCCTTTTACCTTTTTCGTTGCTTGTAAAGTCATTGTCTCCAATATTTTGGCAATACATACATTGTAATGTGACTTTGAAATTTGAATATTATTTTTGTTTTGACAAGATGATTTTGTTAAGGGCATATAGGGAATGCCACCGTATACAAAAGGGAGAAAGACAAACTCTCTCAACAAAAGCAGGTTATATCAACCTCAACAAAAATGTGAGTAAATTAAGCCCATTCAGGGACACCTACAAAAAACCTACGTAGTATCACAAATATAAGGAGACTATAAATTTAACAGTTTCCTCGGCTGAAGGTACTCCTCATTCAGACAACTAACTGTGCAAATTACAGAGGAACACTCCCTTAAAAAATATAACATGACTCAGCCCCGTCGAAGTATCTCTTATTACGCTCAAATCATACAATTCACATCAAATATAGAGGGATCAACGTTCACATCTTTCTCCTACTTCTAGGCACTCTCCCTCCCTCCCAACTCTGGCAAAATTTCAATCACCTTATTGAAGACCCAATTCACCCCAAAGAGCAACAAACAAAACTCCATAACTCCTTGGTAAACTCACAATGGATAAGCATATGGTATAGAGATTGGTCGTCCTTCTTGCATAGCCAACATATACTGGGAATCACGAGGCCTCTGCTGATTAGATTGTTAATTGTTAAAATCCCCCTGTGCAGAGCAGCCCAAGCTAGAAATGCCACTTTCAGCGAAGCACAAACCTTCCAAACACTCCATGGAAAAGATCCACAGCTGCTAATCAAAAGCCACTTGTAGAGGGCTTCACAGAGAAGATTCTCCTTTGGTTTCCTCTCCATCTAATAGTGTCCAGCCCTGCACCCTTTCTGTATAAAATCCCCAAGAGGGCCAAAAGTTGATCCAGCTTCCAATCCTGCACTTCTCTCCTAAGCTCCGAACCCCCAAAACAAAGACTTGAATCCCTTCAAACATAATCTACATATGTTTGTTGCCAAAGCAAGCATATCAAGAAACAACTTGAATAGTGTCTTGTTATTGCGCTATATATCACACCGAAGTCCCATTCTATCCCCACTCCCTACATCAAAGAAGGTATGCTTAGAGAATGCACCCCAGACTTTGCTAATGCCTTTGTACAACCTTTTTTCATAAGAGATAGAGACTTGTGGGGTACGCCAATCCCCTCTCAAAATTACAGACTTGTCTTATATGAGCTTCCTCCTTAAGTGTTCTCTTTCCGGTACTTGCCTTATATGAGCTTCCTCCATAAGTTGTCTCTTTCCGGTGCATATCTCCACACTTTATAGCCACTTCCCCAAAAGGATTTTATTAAAGGTAACAGACCTTCAAGTACCAAGGCCTCCCCTCTCTCTCTCTCTCTCTCCCCCCACTTTCATTTAATGGGAACAACAACCCAAGAAAAGTGTGCATAATAGCACAAATATATCCTCCCATTTGTGATATGAAAAAGAAACCTCCCATTTGCATCTGTTATGTTTTAACTTGAGCTACGTTCATAACTTTTAACCTTGGTAATACTGGAGAAGTCGAGAAGATACCTAATGCTAAAAAAATAAGATACAACTCCACCTATCCGATGCCTGGAATTGATCAAACTTAATTTGCTCTGATGCTTTAAAGATATTCTCCCTTTATATAATAAAATAGATTTGTCTTCCTTGTAGAACCTGTCACCTGAATTTTTCTTCTCACTCTGGATTATTCACACCACGTTTTTAGAATCTATTAGGTTGTGTTGTTGATGGTTTAATTTGCAGTGAAGGAATGGAAATCTGATCCGTCTCATTTGATCCTCATACAGGTACTCACCAAACATCAAAGAGATAAAAGTGGTTAAACACCGGAAAGTCAGGAGAGCGAGGCTGTACTATTTGAGAGACAAGCTTCCCAGGCTCTCCACTTTCAAATGAGACAAGCTTCCCAGGCTCTCCACTTTCATATGATGGCCGCGGATGCTGCTGCTTCTTGTCAGTGTAATCTCCCTCTTGGCTTTTAGTAACCTTTTGCATTAACTTCGGGTTAAAATTGGAGGAACTGAATTTGTTTTGAATCCCATTTTTTTGTTGCATATAAAGTACTTTCTTTTTTCTTTCGAGTATTCTAAATGCTCTGTTTTCATCGGCACCTTCCCTTTCTGCTCCCAGTGGGACTATGGTCAGGCTATGGCTCAGCTCGTCTTCAGAGAGGGCCCATTAATCTCCCGTGTTTGCCGGTCTATTTTAATAGTGGCGGACCCAGAACTTATACTTTGGGAAGACTATTACTGTACAATTTAAAAATTTTAAGAAATGAACTGCACAAGTAATGGCCTTTTTCAAATGTTTGCGGGGCCATGGCCCCTCTCCGCCGCCCTCTCTGTTAGGGATGGTAATTTTTCCTACCCACCCCTATATGTTCTCGTCCCATTGTTTTCAAGTTTTTTTCACCCTCGATAACATGTGAGGCGGGGACGGTATTTGTTTTCCTTACTCCAATTTTTTCTTCCCCACCGTTGATTACATAAAATACCTATATTTATATATAGATACATAAATAAAGTTTATTTTTAAAAATATAGCGAGTCTAAAACACAGAATTATTATATTTATTTCTCATTTCTCATTTATTTTTTATATTTTTAGTTTTAATCATTAATTAACTATTATTTGTTAGTTATTATATTTGGTTTTACTCATTAGTATCATTCTCTTAAAGTTTACAAATTATCTTCGATATATTTTCTACTACAGTGCACGGGCCGGGTCAGGTTTCACCCCAACCCGTCGACCAAACCGAACATGTCAGGTGATGCATTTTACAAACCATTGTCACCCATTCATGGTTTTAAACCCGTTCGGCTTGGCGGGTTGGTTCAGTCGGGTTCGGTGTTCGCAATTGCAGTCGCACTTCACCGTTTGAGAGAGAGAGAGAGAGAGATCGTCGGAGGCGCCGCTTAGGGTTAGGAACTTAGGCAGTTAGTGATTGCTGATTAGGGTTTCGAGCTTCAAAGTCTCGGGAAAGGGAAATAGCGACGGACATCACACCCCGCCCCGCCTCACCTCGTCTCATTGTCATTCTTATCATTTGTCTGCCCCCGCCCATCTATGCCCTTCTTGTTTTAGTGGGTAAGGATGACAGATGGTGGCGAGTGACGGTGGGCGGTTGCTAGGATTGTTGCAGGTTTAGGGTTGCAGATTGAAGAAGTGGTATTTTGAAAAAAAATAAAAATAGTAGGTAACTTATAATTATTTTTGCTGGCATTAGAAGCTCCTGTTAAAAAGTCCTACCTTTACCGAACATCTTAAAATGATGTTTATCTGCAATTTCATGCCTTCTTTAAGATATGGGTGCTGCATTTAAAAGATGGTCCCTATGTTTAATAGCATTGATTCAAGTTCATTGAATGTTTCTTCGAAGACCCAATTTCTTGCAACACCCAATTTACCTAACTTGAGGTAAGTGTTCTCTGTGAAAGGGGAAAAATTATTTAAAGCACGAACCAAACTTCTTCTATCACTTGGGTGAATCTCACAATGTTCAGTGTTCACGTGATTGTGTGACCCTTAGAGAAGTTTGTGGTACCACGTGACTATGCTATTCGATCACCAAATAATTGTTTTTTAAAGTGGCTCGAGAGCTAGAAAGACAGAAAAGCTATGTTTAGTGGAGGATATTTGAAACGGGCTTTAAAAGAAATTTAGAAAAATAGCACAATTTCGAAAATTATTTAAATATCAACGAAAATGATATTCGCAAATTGCTTAGAGAGAATAAAAGATAAAACACTAAAATGTGTGATGTTAAAAATAGAATTGAGGGGTTTGGCAAAATTATTGCCAGTAATTTTTAATTTTTTATTATTAATTTTAGTTATAAATTATAATTTTTTTAAAATATTTATAATTTTTGTTATAAATTATAATTATTATTTTTAGTTATAAATTATATTTTTTTATAAAAAAATTTATAACTCATATTATAAATTAAAATTTATAAATTATAATTTATAAGTTATTAATTTTAACCAAGATAAAAACCTTATCATTTTTCAACATCAATGATGGTTCTCTCCGCAACTCATTACGATCTTTTTCCAATACATTCCAGCAACTCATTACTATCTTTTTCCAATACCTACCAACGAAAGGGTAAGTTTTTTTTTTTAAAGAAATTGTTTTTTAGCTTTTAGTTTATAGTTTAATAAAAACTTAAAATAAACTTAAACGTGTGTTTATAATTTTTTGTTTGTAACTATTTTTTAGATATAATTTATAAATATATAATTATAATTACATCAAATGTTTTTTGATTTTATAAAAAATAATACTATGGTGATCAAATTGTCTTAGTAAAGATAAAACTATGGTGATCAAATTATCTTATGAAAGTAATCTACCAAATGAACTTTACTTATACAAGGAAAAACAGATTTGGGGTCCCATTTAGTGGGTTTGTTTAAGTATTACTTTTAATTACTTTTTGATTATTTTATAAATTTTTATTTTTAAGATTTATAATTGTTCTTGACAAATATATCTTTTTTCATACATGAGACCTTCAGCAATAACGACATAATTAGAATTGCAAAGTAAAGTAAAAATTGTAAAAAGAGAGAGATAATAGATAGCAATACAAAGGTATAGACGATTGAAATTGCGAACAAAGATGGCAAAGACTGACGGAGCGATTCAAATTCTTTCACTTCTTTCTTCTTGAAGTTCCAATATCTTTAAGAAGGCGAGGAAACTCTGCACTTTTTACGGCATCGATATCACAACTGTTATGTTTTTGTCAGAAAAAGAAAAAAAAAGCACGCACTTTTACGAACACCATTGCATCATCAGCACGAGCATTGATGACCAACTAGAAAGCGCTCTTTTTAAATATATATATATATATATATATATATAAACTATTAGAGCATGATTGCTACATACCTTAGGTGAGAGAAAATGAAACTCGAAGCATTCAAAAGAATACCTTCAACTTCAAATAACATGATTTGTGATGGCCGAAGGATTGAATGGTGAGGGGCTTGTTTGGACTAATTTTTAAGTTGATTGTTTTTAGCAAAAAAGTCAGCTTTTAAACTACACTTTGGTTTTCAAAAAAAGTTAACTAATTTTTTTTACCATCCTTTAATCTAATAAAAAAAGTCAATACATATCCTAAACACCTCAACTTTTTTTAAACAAAATTATTATAATAACATTACATAAAAAATTAACCCTACTCACAAAAAAAAAAACCTTGCAAATATCCCAAACCCTACACAATTTAAAAGTAAGAGTATTTTAGACATTTCAATAAAAAGTAAAAAAACTATTACAAAAAATTATCCTAAACACTCTCACTTTTTTTTATTCATATTTTTTTTTTCAAAAAAGCTAAAGCTCCTAAAAGCCAAGCTTAAAAACTATCCTAAATAGATACTAAGTTCTAGACTGTGTAGTAGGGTAGTGTCCAATAGACCCGAAAAACCTATGAACCAACTCAATCCGACCTCCATGGGTTGGGTTGATTTGGTTCTATCAAGTAATAAGTTGGGTTCTGAGTCTTAAAAATATTAAATCAATGTAGTCGGTTTGATTCTTGGGTTAAGAATTTTTTAAATCGACCCAACCCGAGACACAAAAAATAATATATAAATGATATAAAATTATTATTTATATTATTTGTGCAATTAATTATAGTTAAAAATGTGTAAATTAAAAATAAAAAGAGTGAATTTTAAGCAGTTTAAATTTTACTCTTTTTATTATCAAATGTGAGAATATCAGGGCAAAGATCTACTGGTTTGAACAAATGTGGATGCGATCGGATGAATGTGAGAATATCATCAAAGCTAGTTGGTCCTCCAGAAGAAGGGTCGGGGGAAATCAAGAGGAAAATTGCAAATTCTAGTGTGGCACTCAAGAAGTGGAACAATCATTCTTTTGGACATGTCCAAAGGAATATTAAAAGATTGACAAGTGAGCTTAGCAGTTTAAAGGGCGGTGTGCTAACAAAGGAAAGCATGAAACATGAAGCAAGCTTGTCAAAGCAGTTGGAAGAGCTTCTGTCCCGAGAGAAAATAATGTGGAAACTGCGAAGTAAAATGGAATGGCTGCAATTGGGTGGCAGGAATACAGGATTCTTTCATGCAAAGGCGACTATCTGCCAGGCTAGAAATCGCATTTTAGGCCTTGATGATGGAAGGGGTGGCTGGATCATAGATGAGCAGCAAATGCAAGGACTTTTATCTAATTACTTTGTAGAAATCTTTAATTAATCAAACCCCTGTTCTTGCAGACAATGGGTCGAGTTTGTTCAGAGAAGATTCCCAGATGGGATGAACAGCTACCTCATGCGGCGTTTTGATGCAAATGAGGTAAAGAAGGCCCTCAATCAAATGGGACTGACAAATGCCCCAAAGCCTGATGGAAAACCTGCTGTCTTTTACTAAAGGTATTGGCACAACGTTGGGAACGATGTTGTAAGGGCTTTTCTGGGTATTCTTAACTCACCAGTTTCAGTTGAACTAATTAATAAGACTCTCATAATGCTAATCCCAAAAGTTAAATGCCCGTGGAAGGCGAGTGAATTTCGACCCATCTTCTTATGCAATGTAGTTTACAAGATCATCGCAAAAATCATTGCTAAGAGGTTGAATGAGGTTTTACCAGAGGTAATACATGAATCCCAAAGCGCCTTTTTCTCGGGCAGGCTTATCTCAGACAATATTCTAATTGCTTTTGAGCTTTTTCATCATCTGAAGAGCAAGAGGACAGGTAAGGACGGGATCATGGCTATGAAGCTCGACATGAGCAAAGCATATGACCGGGTAGAATGGCCCTTCCTGCAAGATATGATGCATCTTTTGGGATTTGAGGAGAATTTTATTTAGCTCATTATGAACTGCGTTACAACTGTCAGTTACAAAATATTGGTAAATGGCCAACCCTCCCCACCCATCAAACCGTCCCGAGGATTGAGACAGGGAGGCCCTCTCTCTCCCTATCTCTTCCTTATCTGTGCAAAAAGGCCTCTCTGCACTACTGAGGAAAGCAGAAGCAGAGGTTGCAATTCAGGGCATACGAATTTGTAAACAGGGGCCAAGGATCTCTCATCTTTTCTTTGTCAACGATAGCTTACTATTTTGCAAGGCAAGCATGGATGAAGCACAAGTAATCATAGATATTATGTGGACATTTTCTGGGCAACAGGTAAATCTTGACAAGTCCGCCTTATCCTTCAACAAAAATACCACGGCAAAGCGCATATCGGATATCAAGGTTGTGATGGGGGTCAATATTGTGGATGACCAAGGGAAGTATCTAGGAGTTCCCTCAATGATTGGCAGATCAAAAAAGGAGATCTTCAGAACTATCAAGTATAGGATTTGGGCAGTAATCCAGGGGTGGAAGGAGAAGTTGCTCTCTCAAGCGGGAAAGGAAGTCCTAATCAAAGCAGTGGCACATGTTATTCCGACTTACACTATGTCTGTCTTTATGATTCCCTCTGGTCTTCGAGAAGAAATATCTGCCCTAATAGTTAGGTACCGGTAGGGAGGTTCAGAGAAGGGTAAGAAAATACATTGGCAAAAATGGGAGGATCTCTATGAGAGAAAATCAAATGGGGGCTAGGCTTTAAAAATCTGAAATGGTTTAATCTTGCGTTACTAGCTAAACAGGGATGGCGACTGTTAAACAACCTGAATTCCCTTGTGTGCCGGCTTCTGAAGGCAAAATATTTCCCTACCACATCTTTTTTAAAGGCTAAGATGGATCAAAACCCTTCTTATACCTGAAAAAGTATTGTGGAGGGGCAGCAAATCCTCAAGAGGGGCATTAGATGGAGAGTGGAAAATGGTCAACAAATTCGAGTATGGAAGGATAAATGGATACCAAAAGGGCCGGACATCAAAGTGATCAGGCCAATGAGACTCAATGTTCCAGATCTTATGGTAGTAGACTTAATCCGGGGGGACAATGAAGACTGGGACCGGGTCCTTCTAAGTCAACTTTTTTTACCTTATGAGGGTGATCTTATTAGTTCGATTCTAATCAGCAGGAGTGGCAGAGGTGATAAAATGATATGGCACTATACGGAAAATGGAAAATACACAGTCCGCTCTGGCTACTATATAGCGGCAGAGGCAAATGGGAATAAATTAGGATGCTCGGACTCTCCAGCGGCTTCAAAACTTTGGAGGAAGATTTGGTCCGCCAAGATTTTGAACAAAGTAAAGATCTTTATGTGGAGAGCCTGTAATGGCATCCTTCCGATCAGGCTACACCTTTACAAGAAAAAGATTATCCAAGATCACTCTTGTGTTGAGTGTGGGCAACACGGTAAAATGATAATCCATTGTTTAAGGGATTGCACTTTTGCTGAGCATGTATGGAGCCAAAACCACAATGTAGGGGTTTGGTCTCTCTTGAAAGGGATGGGGGATTTTAGGGGTTAGACAGAACTGATGACCAACAATTTGGATAAAAATGCCTTTGAACTCTTTTGCATGGTTAGTTGGAGGCTATGAACGGAACGGAACATCAGATTAATGGGTGATATGATCGACCCACCAAAACTCCCTCATGAGATACCTCACCTAGCGGGGAAAGATATTGGGAGACTATGCAGCAGTGACTTCCGAAAAAACTAGAAGAGAACGATCAACTCCACAAATCGTGAGATGGACATGCCCGGCAGTAGACTTTATAAAGATAAATTTTGATGCATTGAGATGCAGGGATGGGAGAACAGGGTTGGGTTTCATTGCCAAGGATGATTTGGGTATGGCTTTAGCAGCGGGGACAATGCACATCAAGAATTCCTTGAATGTTGATCATGAGGAGGCCGATGGGGCTCTATTTGCACTACGCTTTGCAATGGAAAGAGGGGTTAGGAAGATCCATCTGGAAGGTGATTCCCTCAAGGTGATTAATGCATTTAAATCGGGGGCATAAGATTTTTCCAATATTGGTAACATTATCGATGAAGGACGTGATCTCATGCGATCTTTTCATAACAATGCGTGCTCCCATGTAAAACGACAAGAAAATGACGTCGCCCATGCACTATCAAGATTAGCTCTCTCAATGGAAGGAAGCAAAATCTGGTTCACAACTATGCCATTCCATATCCGAGATCTGATTACTAAAGATAGAATGTCTGTTTAAGGTGCTTTTAATTCTTTTTTATCAAAAAAAATCCTTAACATTTTATACAAAAATTAAAATCACTCATAAAATAAGGCATATATTATTATTTTAGAATATTTTATTAAAAAAAATATCTAATTTAATTGAACAGCGATTTCAACATGAACCAACCCGAGTTTATTTGGGTTAGGTTGGGTTGGGTCTAAAGTATGGATGATTCGATTTTGGATTCAATATTTTAGAATCGACCTTGATTGGGTTAGTTCTGGGTTTAGTGCCGGACCGATCCATGCCCACCCCTAATGTGTAGTCCGCCTATGAAAATTTAAAAAGAATTAATTTATTTTTACTTATTTAATTTACAAAAAAAAAAGAGTTGAAACCTTAGTTTTTTTTTCATAATGCATACTTTTTTACTATTTACCAGATATGTTTTGTACCAATTTTTTTCCCCAAAAAAACTGTTACTGTGGATCTCAATTTTCTTGCAATAACTGTACATACACGCAAAAAAAAAATTAAGTGGCTATTTTTTTTCCTTTTGTCTTTCCTTTTCTATCAAGTAAATGAAGCTTAATAAGGATTATATATCTCACATAATGCGAGATTCGTTAGCCAACAAATATATAATTTTTTCACTATTTATTATATTCGAATTAAAAAATACAATTAAGTGAGATATACAATCAAATGCCATACTTAATTGGATCAATCAACATGCCCTAAAAATCTAGCCCACACCACATGAGTCCAACTGCCATAGCATTAGCAACCACCACAACCATAGCCTTCAATTTTTAGAGAGTAAAAACTGTGGTTAGGTATTGAGCTCATGCGCTAGGGTTGGCTGTTTGGCTCCACATACCCCACCTTTTTAATCCTATGGCACTATTTGATTAACTGAATTAATAGCTATTTGATTAACTGTATTAATAACGAAAAAATTTATAACTTTATAAAATAAGTAATTTTTTGAGATTAGTAGTGTACGAGGGTGCCCCGTAAATTATATTTGTTTAATGGATTAAACTCAATTCGATCGCATTCGTTCGCTGGCGGTCCTGCAAAATGTACACAAACGTGAGCTACTCGACGACGTTTAGCCAGATGCCACTCCGATGTTTAAGTTAGAAGGTAATTTGAAAGTCAAGTGCTATTTTTATGAATTCTTGCCACATACCTATTGGTTGGCCCTCTTCCTCTTTTTATAGCGTAAGCCTCTAATCACATGATTGCTTTTCCTGCTAAATGTCCCCTCAAAGCCCCCTCAAAGCGACTCTTGCCTCTCTATTTTCACCTGACACAAGGATGATTGTCCTCCCATGGTCACATCATCATTAAGGATATTAGCTCGGCCGCCCTCTAGGCCGAGCTTCTCATACCGGACTCTCTCTTCGAGGTTACAGGGCACCTGATGTGAAGAGGCATGCGGTCTAATCATATTTAATGCTGCTCTGACCACGATCCAATCACGTTTAATGCGATGTCAGAACATTAATGCGATTCAAGACCGAACCGTGGTGCTCAATTATCCCCCCTTCTACGAGATCGGCCCATTGCGGTCTTTTCTATTTCCGACACTCAAATTCAGGTTTCGGCCCAGCCCCGGATTTAGGCTTCGGCCCATCCCCCTTCAAGTAGTAAGAGATTATTAATATCACAGTTTTTAGATATTGTATCTGAGATTGATTATCCAATAACTATATATAATTCTTTCACCAGTAATTGTATTCAAACAATATCTTTATATATATATATAATACATGCATGTAAAGAAAAATAGGTGCATTCAACAATTGTAAGTGTAAATTTAGCATTATGAGGATGTTTCATAAATAGAAATAGGTCCAATCTTGACTCATAGCCCCCTCTAAATTCTTAAGTAAAAGGAGTATTCCTTTTCTTTTTTCGTTTTCAACTCAAATAAAAATAAGCAAAAAAGTATTGCATGAATTTTTAAATAATTTAAAGTAAATTATTCAGTCAATCTGAAACTTCAAAGTTAAAGTCCTGTTTAGATTCTTTAAAAAGTAAGTGTTTTTCTTAAAGCTCGTCTTTCAAATTGTACTATTTGGTATTTTATTAAGCCTACTAACTTTTTTTAATAAAAAATTAGAGTTAATTAATTAATAATTATTTTTAGAAGGTTTGCAAAAAGATTAATCTTAATATTTAGTTTTTTAAAGATCAAGTCCTACTTTTTAAACAAAAAATATTTTTATAACAATTTTGCCTATTGATATGCAATCTCTACTGTAGCCGCATTTTTCTTAATTCGCAATGGCGAGCACATCTTTGTCGGTGCTCCTGAAAAAAAAAGTAGTCGGTGATCGATCGCGTCAGTAATATTCGACAAGGCGAGGGGTTAGGATTTCGTCGCAAGTGAAAGTCTATGGTTTCGTTGCTAGTCGGTTGAGATTCTACAAAAGTTGGCAAGGGCTTAGGTTTTCGTCGCAAATTGGCGAGGCCATTGAAGGGTTAGAATTTTAGAGGAAAGAGAAAAAGAAGGTAATTTGTGCGAAAAACGATTTGCGAACGGTTAGTATTTCTGCGAACTGGTTCGTGCGAAAAAAAAAGAAGAAGTTGACGGCGAGAGAAAAAGAAGTCGATGGTACTGACACCGAAGAAGAGGAAGAAGAAATCAACGATGTTGGTTGACGATTGATGTATCATAGCCCTTAAATGAGAGAGCAAACAAAAAAAATTAATACTGAATTTAATTGAGAAATTGTTTAATACAAGATTTTTTGTCAAAAATAAAGGAATGATTGAGAATTTTTTCTTTTAACTTAGAATTTTTTCTACTAACCGTGTATTTTATTAAAAACTTGATTGTGAATTTTATTAAAATAATTTTTTTTTTTCAAAAAGTGAGATTTCGATTGTAGAATTTTTTTAATTTTTATTTTTATTGAAATAGAGAAATTTCTCAGTTAAAAAAACAAAGAATTTTTCAGTTACTTTGTATTCAAATAGGGTTTAGGACAATATTAGGTATAGCAACATAAAATGAGATCTCATTTTTTCAAAAATGCAATGAAATTAATTAATCATTTTACAAAAAACTATTCCCAAACAAAACAATTTTTTTGTTTAGTGAATGTAACTACAGTAATACCTTCAATAAAAAAAAAAGCTATTTTATATTTTCTAAATATAAAAAGTCAAAAGCATTATCTCAAGTACTACCGGATAAAAGCAAAGAAGTAAAATTACAGAAGAGATTTTAATAAAAATATATATAAAAGAATCTCAAAAAATCGAAAACTAACTTTTAAGATATTTATATTTTAATATATTTTTAAAAATTAATTTTTTAACAAATAAACTTTTTAGACATTTTAAACCACAACACATATTATAAATTACTTTTAAAATATTATATAAATAATAACAGACGATAATTCCCACCGCCCACCATTTATCCACAAGGGCACAACGAACGATATGATATTTTGAGTATCATGTGCACGATAGGGTTGCATAAGCATCCCCTCAATTCACTTCAACTCGTTAATCCAACTTATCCTGCGCCAATTGTGTGAATAAATTAGTTGAGTTGGATGGATTAAAAAAAAAAAGAATGGTGAGTTGGATTCGTGGGTTTTTATTTATTTAATTCTTCGTCAACTTATGAGCTTATATTTGAATTAATTTTTTTTTTAAAATTTTTTAGCTATTTAGTTTTTTTTTATATAAAAAAATAAATATAAAAAGATGTAAAAAAAGCAATTTGAGGCCAATGTAGTGCACTTTTTTAAAAAATTTTAAGCAAAAAGTGTTTAAAAAAAGCTAATCAAAACATAGGCCGCCTATAATATATATTAATTATTGTATTTTTACATATGACGAATTTCAATCTCTTATACATATTTATATATATATATATATATATTTAATTTATAAGGAATAAATTAAAATATTTATAATTTCGATAGCTACTTTATGTATTGTAAATATTTTTTTTTCAATAAGTATGCATTATAAATATTATTGTTAAAGGTATTTAATTATGTTTTTACTATTATTATTGTTGAACGATTGATGATATTTTTAGTTAGATTTTTGCATAATGTGTTAAATATAATTTTTTTTAAATATAATTACAAAAGGTTTTTTATTTTTTGCAAACTAATTTAGCAAAATAATTTTATAATTTTATAATTTTTCAACTGCTAAATCGCTTAAACTATGGGCTAAGATTGTCAAAAAATATTATCAAACTCGTTGATTTTGATGATTAATAGGTTGACAGTGTGTTAAAAAAATAATTGCTCGCAAAATATAAGTTGGTTGAATTTTTTTTTCACGCTTTCTAACTCAACCCGTGCACACATAACACTTGATATTTTTGAAAAAATAAAAGTGCTCTATGTATTTTGAGTGATGCTGCACATCATGAAAATTTGATCAAAAAAATTTATCGAAAAACAAAAAATTTACTAGAGGCTCAACTCAGCTTGGCTCTGATATGATCTCTCATCAGCTTTCTCTCTCCGACTCTCTCTCTTTCGTAGCTTTCATCTTCTTCTCTTCTTTCTCACTCTTTCTCTGCAACTCTCTCTCTCTCTCTCTCTGCGACTCTCTCTTCTATCCCCATGAATGTAAGTTTTCTCAAGTTTCAACTTATGTGAAGAGGGTGAAGTTTCGAACTTTGTCAAAATGACATTTTTAAAAAGTGCGAATGACAAATTACATACGCAAGTTCAGTGTACCCGCCACGGGTGCCACCGGGCCTTCGGCACCACGGACGAGAACAATCGTCATGCTATCCGGTGAAGTATTGGAGAGGTTCCGCGATGACAGTGAAGCATTGGAGAGGTTCCGCGATAACAGTAAAAAAACTGTGTTACGACTGGTGGACATAGAGTCCTCGTACCTGACCGTAGATTTTTTTTTTGAAAACCCCCTCAAGAAGCAGAGAAGGGAGGGAATCCAACTACATCCTCTGTAGATCGCTACACAGTGGGGCACTATTGGAGGATAGAATCAAATGTTTCCTCTTATATTGTGATGGTGTTTGAGATGCTCACGAATGCCATTCTAAAAGCTGTGGTGTATTATCAAGTTCAGGAAGCAAAACAGTTTTTACTTGACCACTTTTATACTCAAGTAGTGAAAAGGGAGATATTCAATATAAATCTAATCTCTAGCAAAATCAACCAATTCAACCTGCTTCCTTTCCAAGCAACTCCTCACCTCTCTTCCACCTCACCACACCCGAAATGCGATTCTCAGTGTATAAAAGTGAGTA
>JAOTRH010000008.1:10202038-10232482 GCA_034768845.1 Heliamphora exappendiculata | reverse complement strand
CCCCCCTTCCCTTTCCAAAATTTTCTTGGAAATCTTCTTGTTTGAAACTAAGGAAAAGAGAGTAATAGAGACATGGGCAAGCAAGGACCTTGCTATCACTGTGGTGTCACAAGTGAGTTTTTGTTCTATCAATAATTTGCTCAAAAGATTTTGAATGTTCGAGAAAATTGGGTTCTTTCTTGGTCTTTATATCTTATTTTTCATAATTTTCATGCTTCTAATGGTTTTGTTCGCATTATTAATTTGTTCTATAATGGAAGAGAATACCCATAAAAGGAGTAGATTACGTAAGGCAAGAAAGATCAACAAGGAAGAACAATATTGTGCTGTTATTTATGTAATTTTGTTTGTATTTTTTTTGGGGTCGCTTTATTGGGTTGTAAGAGACTCGCAAGTTCCCTTGAATCTTTGAATTTCAACACTGGTCTGGTTTGAGTTTGTATATGGAATTGGGTTTTTCACTTATGTTTCTCATTTTTCTGATTCCTCGTGTTGTTCTGAATTCACCTCTTACTCTTTTCTATACCACACGTCACCACCAAAATTTGGGTTGGAGTCTTTTGTGGAATGAGCAATTTCAAATCTATATTTAGTTCTCTTTGCTTTTCCGTTTCCTTTGGGGGGTTTTTAAGTTGAAAATGAACTTTCCTACTGAGTTAAACCATGCCTTCTTGTTGCTTCTTCCTTCTTAGATTCTTGATGCAATTGGAAAAATGTACTTTCTGAACACGCATTTGATTCCTTTTTGTATCTAGTGTAGTTCTTAATAGGTTTCTGGTTCACATTGTTATGTTGAACTACATACCTGGAAAAACTTGCAGATATCTCCATCTTTGTCAATGCGAATGTTTGCTCTATATGTAGTTTTAACTGCTCTCGTGTTGAGTGTAGTTTGATATACCGTTTTGAATCATATTCTTCAATCTCTGTGTGAGATAGTTCTACAGTTTCAGTTTAATTTTCTATTGGGTATTGATTTTTGTTTCCGTAAAGAAGTGATTGTGAGCTAATGTACTCATATATTAACTTCTCATGTGGTCTCCGACGGTGTTGACTTAATCTCATATTTAGATATGAGCTTTCAAGATTCTATGTCATTGCTTTCTTTATCCTAGCAAAAGTTGATTTATTATCATATTGTGTAGTGACTAGTGAGTAGTACACTATCTGGATGTCCACTTCAACAATCTATTATCATATATTTGCTGCAACATCACCAATTCCAGTCCAATCAGCAATGCTTTATTTTAGACGTTTCGATTTGGCTATACAATTCATTTCTGCTGCAAACCTGCAGTTTTGTTTTCAGTTCAATGAGCTCCCTCTGTGAATCTTCAGGCCAATGGTTCAAGTCTTAGGCTCTCAGCCGAGTCAGACAAAAATTAGGAAACTTCATTTTATAGAAACATTATTGCTCTGGTCTCTCTTCAGCTGAGAATCACACCATTGGTTTCATTCCATCAGATAGCATTGACAACATCTTTGTTGGTTGTTAACTTCGCCTGAAGATTTCTTGTACCTTTACCTTGTATTTCTAATATGTTCGCATTGAAGATGAATGTTTCCATAATCTTTTGTTTCAAGTACCGAAAGGAATGAAATAATACTAGGAATTAAAATCTATCAAATTCTCCTCAGCATGGGGAAGGTATTTGCATACCTAGCAAATCCTTGCAAGTAGGATTCGTAGGATGGAGTTCGTTCTAAGCCTGTGTACTTTTGAGATAGATTCAGTTTCTCACAAATGAGATCCTTCTATTCTGATACATTACCAAATTGTGCTTGATAGCCTCATTCTTTCTGAGCACAGGTAAACTTTCATTGCTGGTCTGTAAAAATCCTAAAGCACTGTTATGTGCTGAATTAGTTTCAAATTTTTGATACAGTTAGTGAAATTAAAGATCACTGTGCGCTTCTTGTCCGGTGTGTGTTGAGTACAATCACATGTCCGAAGTTCAACTGCAATTCCAAACTTGCCAATATATTTATATCACCTCTTTGTAACTTTTTGTATGTACTATCTTAGCACAGTGGGAACACTACATTATACTGATAATCACTGTGGTTTGGTACTTCTCTACAATTTGGATCTTCACCATTCTTGAAAGATCACCAACATGACACTTCTAATCTAGCTGATGCTCTTTTTCAGTTTCTTTAAGTTTTTGGCTGAATCTGAATGATGTTTTGGATGATCAGTTCCTCCTTTTACTTTCATACTTATTTATCTTTCTTATTTACTGCTTCTCATCCCTTGATTGATCATTCTGTATTATTGCTGACAATTAAGTGTTGTTGCAGGCACTCCTCTTTGGCGTAATGGGCCGCCAGAAAAGCCGATACTATGTAATGCTTGTGGGTCCCGGTGGAGAACAAAAGGAACACTTGCAAACTACACCCCTCTACATGCTAGGGCAGAACCTGATGAATTTGAAGATTACAGGGTTTCAAGAGTGAAGAGCATATCTATTAAGTACAAAGAAGCAAAGGTGCTAAAGAGAAAACAAAATCACGACGATGTAGTAGTTGGAGGGTTTGACCCCAACTATAACCAGGGTTTGCAGAAGGGTCTAGATGAAGATACCAGTAATCGATCAAGTTCCGGCTCTGCCATTTCTAACTCTGAGAGCTGTGTGCAGTTTAGCAGTGCAGATGCAAATGATTTGACAGGTTGGTCAGTCGCTATACCTTCATGCTTTATATCAATAGTGTTGATACTCAAATCTAGATTATCTCGATAAAATTGTACAAATTTGTACTGTCCAAAAAGTTGCATCGCGCATCTTTGTTTCTTCATTTTCTGTAACACTGTTTCATTAATAAATAATTATATGTCCTACCAATGTTACAGTCACGATGGCCACACCTTGTTTTTATAAGTAAAGTAATGTCATTAAGACTTGGAAAAGGCGAAAACATGTACATACAGGGCATACAAAGCCAAAACAAAACACTTTGATCGAAATTGTACAACCAGGATACTCAAATCCACCAAAAAACTCAAAAGAAGTATACAAAGAAAGAGGGGAGGAGGTAACTTTGTGGTTCATTGGTGTTGCATGTGTAAAGAGGCCGGGGAACCGGTCAGTCATCTGTTATTGCATTGCCTGATGGCCTTGCAGTTTTGGGACATGGTTCTTTCTTGCTTTGTGGTTACTTGGGTGGTGCCTAGATCGGTGAAGGATTTTTTTGCGTGTTGGTATAGAGGATGTTTGAGGAAGAGTAAGAGGAAACCATGGAGCATGGTGTCTATTTGTATCGTGTGGTGCATTTGAAGAGAGAGGAACTATTGGTCCTTCGAGGGTGTTGAACACCCCATCCCTAGTTTGAAAGGGGCGGTGCTCTCGATCGTGTTTTTTTGGCTTCACAATGACCACACCTTGTCCAAGGTAAACTTGTTTCCAAATGAAACAATGGAGTAGAAACCTGGCTTTTATCTTTGATTTATCTAATCGAAGGATTGATTATCTGAAAATTGAGCGTTCTTTCTTTTTCTTCACCAGCCCTATGCTAGTGCAATTCAGTGATTGTTTTTTTTCCCTAAGTTTATAATCTGCTTGAGTATTTCCAGTTCCACATCTACATTTGACAAAGCTGTTATTATGAGCTTGCATTAGTACAGTTGATACATTTTACCAACTCAAAGTGCTTTTCATTGATCATCCTTTCAGGTCCAGCTCAGTCCATTGTGTGGGATACAATGGTGCCTTCAAGGAAAAGAACTTGCATCAGTCGCCCAAAGCCATCTTCCGTGGAGAAGCTTACTAAAGATTTATGTACCATCTTGCATGACCAACAATCCTCACACATCTCTAGATCTTCTGAAGAGGATTTGCTTTTTGAGAGTGACACACCTATGGTCTCTGTTGAGATAGGACATGGAAGCGTTCTTATTCGACATCCAAGCTCCATAGCTAAGGAAGAGGAATCTGAAGCTAGCTCCCTTTCAGTTGATAACAAACCACACCCAGCAAATGAGGCTTATTCACGTTTGAGTGCCGTTCCTGTACATATTGATACTAAGGGTGCCAACTTTCCAAGTCTGGGGATCGAGAAAGGCAAGATGCCTACTGGACAAGGGATGCAACAAGAGCGAATTAAAAGGTACCTTCTTTCTTTTATACTAACCATGAATTAGTCAAAATCTCCATCAAATATAAAATTAATGGTGCTGTTCTTTCAAGACGGATGTCTGAATATGGAGAGGACTTTGGCACAACAATCTCCAATAAATCTGGAGCTTGGCAAAAATTGAGTTCACACTGGTCCACCCCCTACTTATAGAGAAACTTCTGTTCAGAGTTTTGGAAGAAATGCAAAAACTTTTGCTCAAATTTATATCTGTCTATTTATTCAACTTCGTGCTGGAATTGTAGGGACAAGGCTCAACATGAAAATCTACAGATTCTGGGAAATCATAATTCACCGCTTCGTTATGTAGATCTAAGAGTAAGTTGCATGTCTATACATCTTCTTAGAAGCCAACTCAATCAAATATGTCATCTAATTTTGCATTATAAGGCTTCATGTTGCCTCATTGGTCTAGGCCAATGAGGCAAAAATCTCAACATCTGTGGAATGATTGTCATTGTGTGAAGTTTGCATGTTCTTTTATTTATGTCAACTTTGCATAATCAATGAAAATGTGTTCCAACTGCATTTATATTCTCGATTTCAAGGCAACCGCTAGGATGTTAATACCTCAAACATTTTTCCCGGCATCCAAGTTTGGATTCGGATAACTTTTCTTTTTCCTAATTGTTCCTCAGCAGAAGAAGAGTTTTTCCCCCATTATCCATGAATATCTTACAAATTCTAGTTCATAATAAAATGATTCTGGAATTCAAATTTGTTTCTGCTGTCAGAAGATGTTCTCTCTTAAACTATATAGAGTTTATCTTGCTAACTGTCCATACTTGGTGCAGGATGTTCTAGACTTTGATCAGTTTGCAAGTAACTTGACAAATGAGGAGCAGCAGCAGTTGCTGAAATATCTTCCTTCTATCGATATTGCCAGACTTCCTGATAGGTTTCTGCCCTGGTCCTTAATATTTCATTTTTGACTCATTTGTGTTTAAATAGAGGTAATATAGTGTTAATTTATTGGTCAATTACTGTTGAATAACTAATATGCATTTTTTTACTAGTAATGCAACTATGCAAGGAAATCCTTTGCATCCTTCGTGGAAAATACCATAGGGCTTTTGGGTACTAACAAAACAGGAAAATGCCATAAATTGATACTTGTGTTCGTGGCTATAATGCATGGACTCTTCTAAACATGCGAATTATGTGCATCAGGCACTCATACCCGAGTCCATGTAACATAGATAGGTGGTGGTTATAATCAGTATCTGAATGAATTTACGGAAAATATACAAAGCAATCGCACAACGTGCTCAATGTCTTAAATGCATTTACACCAATCCGAGATTTTTTCTTCCTTTTCAATTCAATATTGTTAGCATGTTGCAAAATGGGGACAATACATCTTCTTTCATTGTTTCTCATTTATCCCTATCTTCGATTCTTTATGCACACCGTTCATGCTATAAACCGTTCTTGGAATCAGTGTGTGTGTGTGTCTCTGTCTCTATGGCTTTATTTATTTAGACAAAAGACTTATTAAGCTTTTGGTCTTATTCCTACCTTACCTCACACACACACACACACACACACACTGTGATCATAACAATTATTAGTTGATCATATCAAAATATAAATGAAGGTTGTGAAGCTAATATACCCCCCATGTTATCTACAGCCTTAAAAGCATGTTTGATAGCCCTCAATTCAAGGAAAACATATCCTTCTTCCAGAAGCTGCATGCGGAAGGGGTTTTTGATCTTTCTTTCTCAGGCATGAAAGCTGAAGATTGTAGGACATTGAAGAGGCTTACGTTGGGTAATTTGACAGCATCAAAGTTGGTGGAACAATATAATATGCTCAAGGTTTGTATTAAATATGAAGAGAATGGATATTATTTTATGAGAAATCATCACTAAGCTTTGTAAATGATTGTACAAGTGTACTGATATTAATATTCTATTCTGCTGTAGGACGTAAAATGTAATAGTAATGGAGGGTCTGTACTTCCTGGAGGACCTACCGCCATTGCATCTGTTAATTCAAAAAATGTAAAGAGATTGCATGACGGCCAGTTTCAAAATCCTCCAGGTTAGGGAATATGTTTCTCTAATAGTAAATCATCAGGTGGTTCAAGTTTGCTGCCACTCTGTTGAAAAACCTAAGGGTTGAACTTGGAACTGCAAAACAAGTCATACAGTTGAAAATTAACTTTTAGTTCTTGTCATTTAACGAATTAAACAGAACATATAGGATATAAGGATCTTATACAATCTCAAGTAATTTATGTACCTTAATGTGATCTTATGTTTTCTCCTTTGTACCAATATGACCTAGACCATATGATTTCATATGATCAAGAGCAATGGTGGAGCCACATAGTGGCCAGGACAGGCATGTGCTTGTATTCAAGTTTTCAAAAAATATATTTATGTACAGTTATGAAACATGTTCTCAATTTTCCCTTCTAAAATTTCACACGTCCCTTGAATCTTTAGAGCCCTTGTTTTCTTTCTTCTTTTTTTTGTGTGGAAATCCCAGCAATTTAATCTTCAATTTTTATTTTGCTAAAAACTCCCCCTTTATAGGTTCTCTCTCCATTCATACTACTCTCTCATTTGTCTCTCTTTTCTTTCTCTACTCCCTCTTGTCTTCGACCACTGTTGACCGCTACTTTGGTCTCTCACTTGTAGCTCTGCACTCTTTGAATTTATAAGCATTATACTTATCGTAATCCTACTTGGCCCATGCTTAATTAATGTCACTTTTTGCTATCGTCAAATTCTGTCATGTTCTATAAAGGGGTTGTTCAGCTTCGGATTTAGTCTTGTTTCCAGCTACTTTGTCCCTCCTGAACCGATTTTCCACTTATTTAGAGTGTAGAACTACTCATCCTTCCCAAACTTGGGATGCAATTTTTTCCCCACAACTTTTTCTCCCCTCACTCATGGTCATGCACCAAAAGTGCTGCCAAAAAAGTCTCACACCTTTTAATTTGCAGAGTTCCATGGTTTTCTTTTCTATGGTTTGGATTTTTGCGATAATTCCTTCTAAATCCCTGAGAAATGTGATTATTGGCATATGTGCAACTAGCATGGTGGGAGTTGTAGCGCATCCTCAGTCCAACACTGCATCCTTACCCAGTAAAACGGTAAAAAATAAGAAGGAATTAGATAAATTTATGTGATGGGTTTACACCTGAAATTCTATCAGGGTTTGAATTGGAGGGTAAAAATGACGTGAATAGGTAAACCCAGAAAGCTATTGGAACATGTTATTATGCATAATGAACAAAGAATACAACTTATGACTTTCACCTGAACTTCATGCATGCAATCTTTTTGCTTTTTTATTACTTATATTGAAGAAACGTCGTGTCTTTCAGGAGCAAATATAACAATGAAGAGCCCAAAAAGGGTGATGAAGGGTAACTATGAACACAAGGAACTCATAGACAACGATGGCTCTTACTTTAGTCCAAGAAGTTTATTTCCATTGCCTCCTCCTGATAGTAGCCCCCTCATGTTGGACTCTTTCCAGTTTATGGATGAGAGTTCTGATCAAGATCTGCTGCTCCATGTGCCTTCCAATAGCTCCTTCCCACAGGCAGAGCTCCTTCTCCCGACTTCAAGTGTAGCTGCCCAAGCAAGCACTAGTAGTAGCTCGGCATTACACCCACACCTTAGCCGACCCTGACAGTGCTATTCAACGCGCTACTTTAACTAAGCTATTTAGGTACCACTTCTGTCAAAATGCGTGTTGGGATCTACATGTTTTGCATAACGAACATACCAAAATCTGTGTGAATGGGGTTTGATGATTGCTTTGTCTTGTCTTGGCCTATGTTAAACTTGAGGTGCTGAGGGGATGAATGTGGGTGGTGGGCTTTTTGTATAGGTTGACACAATATTTTAATATATAGTTCAAAATGCAGAAGAGGTGGTAAATTTCCATGTGTTTTTCCATATTGCTTTTTTCTTTTGATAACCCAAGTATATCTCGCCCGGTCCAACCCAATTGGGCTCAAGTTACCTCATACTTCAACAGCCCAGATATGAGGTAACTCGGGCTGTTGCTGAAGAGTCCAGCTCAACTGTGCCCGAATTACATCAGATAAACAACTGTTTTTAATATTGATTTTTCTGTTGACTTGCAAATTTTATTTCAGATAACCCTTCTGTTGGGTGCCTCTGGTGGTAATGAAATTTGCACTTTTGGTTTCTCCTTAATCAAAGATACTAAACTTGTGAGAAGAATGTAAATGGAAGTGAATTTCTATTAAGCCTTTATGCCTTCTGGAGACATGGTGATTATGCTAATGTAATGTACATTTCACTATTCCTTTGGATTTTTTTCTAGCTTGTCTACACCTTTTTGCTAATCTCTACATTTGGTTGCTCTTGAACTCATTTCTTTTTTAAAATGTTCTGGTAAGAATCCTTATTTGTTGAATTTCTCTGATTTGTTTCTACCTCACTTGAAGGCTTGATGCTTCATAATGTGGGCCACACCCTAGATGAGTCTGGACACACACATCACTTGTGTTTATTTTTTCTCACTCTCTGTGCCAAAATTCCTACCCTGGCAGTGGCAGTGCAGCATTGACCAAGGCACTCTTTTCAATACTGAGGCTTTGTAAGAACTTCATCCATTAGTTTTCCTTTTTGTCTTTTCTAGACTTCCTTTTTCATATATTTGTCTTTTTTAAAGGTAAAAATTCATTACCAAAGTTGAAAAAAGCTCCATAAAAGTTGCGTTTTTACCAGAAGTGGGTTTGCTTTTGTCTTCTTTGAACTTTTGTATTCTTGTATTTTTTTTAAAAAAAAAAAAACTTTTTTCATTACACTTGATAAGTGAAACTTAAAAAAATATAAAAATCTAAATTAAAGTTGAAAAAAATAGTCCACTGAAAAAAAAAACAAGAACTCATGGAAGAAAACATACTGAAGGCAAATAACTTGTGCAGCTAATGCAAAAAGATAATTTTGCAGTCTATAAGCATCTAAATGATCGGAACAAACTCTAGATCCAATCTGAAGGCATTCTGTTCTGTTGTTTGTAGATGGCCCTATATACAAAATAATTATAAATCCAAAATATTCAAGCTCCCGTGCTACTCGAGGGTCGAGTAACTCGTTGCCAAACGCACGGGAATGAAAACGATCACAAGATACCACGGGAGCAGCGGGCAGAAGTTGCTTGAGGTCTCAAGCTACTCGAATCTGCATTAGCTTTACCGTTCTGCAGCTGGCTAAAAGATTTCATAAACTACCTTATATGGGGTTCAAGCAGGTTAAATAACCCGAAGGGCGTGAATCTTGAGTAAGTTGGATTACCCAAGCAGCGGGTTAAGTGGCTCGAGTGAGTCGAAGCGGCTTAGAAGAGTCGAAGGACTCGAATAGTGACTAACGATGACTCAAAGTACGAGACAGGTGCATTACACAAGCAACTTGGTTCGTGGTATGAGACCTACTCGGATGTAAGAGAACTCGAGTCACTGGGACTTCGAGTAGCTTGAGGAGCCGTGAATGACTCGAATGATTATTACAGGAGTGATACTAGCATGATTCTATTGCTCGAGGTAGCTGGTCTACTCAAGCCACAAGGAGCTCGAGTCACTGGCATTCCCAATTACTCGGCCAAGTAAACTAATACGCCTATTATTCCATAGCACAGACTATGAAGCGTAGCACTGACTACGAATGAAGACATTCTACAGCATAGACTGTGAAGCATAGCACAAACTATAACAGCAACCCTGACTACCTGATTCTATTATCATGACACAAACCATGAAAACAACACAAACTGTGAATGCAGCTATGACTACCTAATCAAGATGACATAGTGCAGACTATATGATTCAGCACAAACTAAACAAGGCCAAACATTAGCACAAGCTATATTCACATAGATTTTTCTGATAATCGAAAAACTGTCCTAGAAACAATAAAGACAATACCAGTGCAATCCTACACAGGATGTTGAAAGACATGTAACTTGGTGGCTAAAAAAATGACTTGTCATGCCAGGGATTCACCCGCTCGAGTCACTCGAGTGTCCCTCAAGTCACTCTATTCGAGTGGGTCGGGTACTTGACCAGAGTGGGTCAAGTACCCATGGAGAATCCACAGGCCAACCTAGTTGAGTTAGAGTAGAATACTAATTTTCGAAAAAACAGTTAACCTACGGATCTTATCTCCTGATTCTCGAGGTTATCTTTTCTGATTCAATCATATCTCTTAGAGTCATGTTCCAATGCTAATAACTCCATCAGAGGGTTATAAATAAAAAGGATGATTATGCTCTCAAGGTATTCTGATTCAGATCATATGATACGTATTCATACTGTCAGTGCTCCAAATTTAATTAGCATTCTCTTTCATCCAACTATTATCTCTCTCCGTTCTGTGTTTCTGACTATTTTGCTTATTTCACCTTTCCAATCATTATTATTCTAAAAAGAACCCTACATTGTTCAACTTCAATTACACAACACACCACTGTTTAACAGCGTCAGTTATGGATGGGTATGGAAAGAATCACAAGAAATCATCATTTGACTAACTCTAATTTGGCCGGGGCAACTTTTTTACCCTCATGCCCAGTTGCTTGAATCTTGATTAGAGGTGGGAGGAGATTATTCTGGTATTGTTTGAAGTGAGGTCATGGGGAAATTACTACAATGCCCCTAGGTCTAATAGGAAAATTATTAAAAAACCTCCAACTCCAAGTAAACAAACTTTAGATCTACTCCATCTGCTACAAGGGATCAAGGATAATTTGTGCTAGAACTACTTGTCCTGGATAAGTTGTCCCCAGACTAATAACCACTCCATTACAAATCTGGCCTAGATAATACCTTAACACAAGCCCTCTTACCAGGAAAATTATTGGTTGCTCTTTGAGCATTGGTCACAAATCACAAAATGACACATTTATACCAACACAAAGACACTGACCTCCATTTGAGGAACCAATAACAGACGAGGTGGAACACTCCCGGCAATGCCCCAAAGCACCCAATAACTTCTCCTCTTACAAAGAAAACTTCATACAAGAATACAATTCTTTGTTAGGCTATATAAGAAAAATTTTAGGTACTTGGGAACCCAACCACATAACCAACCGCAAAAAATGATCCCATCCATTCGCATGTATGTGAAATCTCCGTGTATTGTGGATTTGTGGGTCCTATATGTATATAAATGATTGAAATTATGTTTTGTGATTAGCTCTGTGATTGATTCTGTGTGCTTAATTTTTTTATATTAATAGAAAAATAATAAATTTTCTAACCTATTTTCTTCTAATAATAAGAAAATTTACATTTTTCTATATGAATAGAAAAATAACACTCTCCAATCTATTTGCTTATAAGAAAATGCATGGAAACCCCTATAGCCATTGTCCTGTATCTGTGCTATCTGGAGGGTGTTACTCCTGTTTCCTCCTCCAACTTAACAAGGATGAAGCTATATCCCATTCAATGTCAAGAATGGTGGTTAGCTACTGGCGGTTAGCTACTGGCTAAAGATGAAATGAAGTTCAATCTGAAAGACGAAAGGGCATTCATGCAAATGCCTTCTTGTCAATGTTATAATCACATTTTTACTTGGAAACACAAAGAGAAACACTGAAAGGGCAAGGACTACACAAGAAACAAAGATTCATCTATTCTAGATAAGTTGACAAAAACCATTTTATACAAGGATTAGTCAGCATGAACAAAGCAGGCATAGCAACCAACCCATTCATGGTTTCCCAATATCACATTCACATGCAGTTCACAAAGCAAATCTGCCATCACCAAACTAGACAATACCTTAACAAGTTCTGAACTTCACTTGCCCAAGAAAATGGTTTTCAACAGAACCACCCCAAAAACTGCCGGAAGTGATCAGTCAAGGTCCTTGTTCATGACATCAATTCATCCTAATTTTCAATAATCCACCACCAAAATATCCAACTTAGTCATCATAGCGCTCCGGCGGCCACCATCTAGGCCGAGGAAAAGTCATGCCCTGCCTCTTGGCAGTTTCCAAGAAATCAACATCCTCCCCAGAGCCATCTTCCAGCTCCCCTGCAACCATTTTCAATGCGTCCAAAAGACCCTTCAATAACTGATTCTTGGCTGCCAAAGCCTCCAACCCTGCCCCGATTCCTAGATTTTTGGCGTGCCCGTGCCCGCTAATTGAAGACGGCAGTTCACGCCGCCCACCAACAGCCGTGACCTTTTGGCTTCGATTAACCCCACTTGGACCAACATACTTGAACTTGTCAAGATCCTTTACACACTTCCTAGCCAAACCTCGATTTCCATTTTTGTGCACATCATCGCCTTCCCGGGGAGCTACAGCTGCCTCTGTTTCTTTCAAAGACAAATCGACATTTACTCTGTCATCACCCAATCCTTCACCAATTTCTTCAACCTCTAAATCAAGAACTTCAGTGTTGGCGTTTTCATTGCCGTTAGTTCCCGTACTCACCGGCGCATCATCGCCAATACGATCTCTTGGAAGTTCAAAAGCCCCAAATTTCTCATCAGAAACTTTCGGTTTTTTGGGCGCAGGGTCAAATGATATGCCATCGCTGACCAAATTGGATTCTCTCGGTAAAACCACAAATTCTTCGAGTTCGCTCTCGAAAACCTCGCGCGCAACAACTGCATCGACTCCGCGAGAGCTATCGACGTCCAAAACACCGCCGCCGCCGCCGTCAATCACAAGCGTCGTGCTTCCCTCCGAAAACCCTAGATTATCGGAGTCTTTACCCAAATCAGCCGCTCTCCCGGCGTCAATACAACCCTCATCGACGGCTATGGTCCCATGCGAACCGGCCCAAGTATCAACGGCAGCCGGCGGCGGTCTCTGCTCTTCGGAGTCGGCAGGGAGAGAGCCGTCGGGAGGAGTATGGAAGTCCTCGGGAGGAGTGCTCTTGCCCCTCGGAGTCGAGCTCTCCGGCAGGGAGACCATGACGATGCCGGTGGAGTCAACCGGGATTCCAAAGGGCTTCAACGACGGTGACTCGTCGTCGCCGTCGGGGAAAACCTCCGATTCGCGTGCGAAAGGGCAGAATCGGAGAATATCTTCTTGCGACGATGTCGGTTGGCACCGTTTGATGAGCGATCCAAAAGGGTCGTCTTCCTCCATTTTCTGAAAGCGGTGGCGTTCGGCTCTGAAGGTTTTTGGGTTACGAATGGTGAGCTCTGAAAATGGAGGTGGATCCTCTTCATGGGGTTTTGTACAGGGTTCGACGGCTTGTTAACGTTCCCGCCTCTTCCAATCAACGGTGAGCGATGAAGTAGTGTCTTCCTCCTCATTCGACGTCGTTTTAGGCCAGGTTTGTTTTGTGAATCATTTGTAAAAGATTCTCTCCGGTCCATGGACGAGACCGGTTCACTTATGTCAATTTTAAATCAGGCCTAATTCAATTTCTTTAACGTATAAATTATTTATTTAAAAAAATATTTAGATATTATTAAGTGCATGAATAAATTATATTTTTGTTCAAAAAATAAGTATTATATAAACTTCACCATGTATATTTTTAATACAAATATAATTTGTTTAAATATATAATAATATTTGGTCAATTTAATTTTATTCATAAATAATATATATTCTAAAAATAAGAAGATAAACAACTTGAATTACCAAAATGAATATATTTTAAACTCAAAATTGACCGGACTAAACTCAAAATTGGCCTAACTAAACTGTTTCAACCTATTACTGAAGTTAGACACTAATTTTAAAATAATTAGATGGAGGGTAGATTACAAGTAAAATTGTAAGAGAAATGACATAAAATGTTAAATTTAGTATAAAAAGAGTTGATAAATATTAGTGGTGTTTGGGCAAAACTACTATTTCTAGCTTTAAGTTTTTTATTATTAATTTTAATTATAAATTATAATTTTTTTTAAATACATTTAATTTTTGTTACATGTTATAATTTTTTTAATTCAATTACAAGTTATAATTTTTACCAAATATTTACAACTTTTGCTACAAGCTACAATCTATAAGTTACTAATTTCAATAATACCAAACACTACTAATTATGAGGTATAAAGATTAAAAAAAATTACATATAATGAAATTATATTACATAAAAGTATACCATATTTAATTAAAATGTATTAATTAATTAAATACAAAAAAATATTTATTTTAATAATTAAATAAATTATAAAAGCAGTTTAAAAATTAGTTTTCATAATATTATAATTTTTATAGTAATAAGGATCACACTATAACTTATTCAATGACCTAAGATGAGATATACAATCTACGAAAGAAAAATATGTAAGCTTCAACTATTTCTTACATTTATTCTATCTTTTAATTAATCACACGAATAAATGTATTGAAAAATAAATGAGACCGCCATGTTAAGATTTTTAGACATTTATTTTATTTATTTATATTTTAATAAATTTGTGACAAATGATTATTTATTTTATTCTTTGATATTTTGACACTTGTTTTTATTGAAGGCACGTTTGGATATTGCAGCGCAATACAAACGAAGCAGAAAAATATCAAAATCTGTAAGCGGTGTCAAATCGCTCAACAGATCGATCGAGCGATCTGCAATGACTCTCGATTTCTGCACTCGTTCTGAATAAAAGTAAAAGTGAAGTTAAAAGTTGTAAGACTAACAAGACTAATCGATAAGATAATAGATCAATTGAACGGTTCGTATGTAGGCAAACTTTAAAGTGCATTTCAACCGTCAGAATTTTGAATGAACTGCTATAAATAGGCTACTAGAATTTCACAATTTTTGTTTTTTTATGCTAAATGGTATAATTTTTGACCATATAAGACATTCAATTGATTACACAACATGAGACGGTGGCTTTTTACATTTATAAAAGAAAAAAAAAACTGAAACGGTCAATTTTAATAAGTATTCTTAGTTGAACATATATGATTACAATAAAATGAGATATTTGTTACCAAAAATAAAATAATACTATTTTAGAAAAATAAGACATTTGTTATAGAAAATTAGGCAATGTATCATCGTAAGCAAATGTCTTATTTAAAACATGAGATATTTTTAATTACACATAAAATAAATGTTTTATTTTTTGTAGAAATAAGACATTTTTAGTTACGTAAAGAAAATATCTCATTTTGTTTGATGAAAATAAAATATTTTAGTTATACAAAAGAAATATTTTTTTTTCTGCACAAATAATACATTTGTAATTACATATAAAAAAATATCTAAGTTTCAACATAAATGAGACATTTTACTGAGATATTTCACTTTTAACCATGCATTATTAATTAAATGTTTTATTTTTTAAAAAATTATAGAAAAATATCTCATTTTGTTTTCGTTCTAGGGTTTTACTAAAAAATTTAAAATTTTATAATAGTTTAAATATGACAATTTTTACTATCGATTCAAGTAGAACAAATTCTATAAACCTTCTTAAATAAAAAATAGTAGCAATTCATTTCTCGAATGATGTGAGATTTAGCTATAATGACTTGTTTGGAAATGACTTTTAAAATTTTTTTAAAAAAAATTGATTTTAAAATAGTTGCCTTTTTTATTCTTAAAATTGCGTACTTATAATAATCATTTAAGAATAGTTTTCGTATAAAAATAATACACACAACTTAATAAAATATTAATGGTAAGTGAGAACTTATCCTTGAACAAGTATCTCAAACGAGACTTGCTAATTTTATTTATATAATACAAAACCAATCATTTTTCAAAGGCGTGATTTAATTGAAATTAAATCCTCTCAATTAACAAAATCGATGTAAACCTCTCTTTAACGTTACCAAAAGGGTGGAAATGAAAAATACCTAAACCTCGGGGGCTCATTTGCAAAACAGGAAAAATGAATCTCTTCTTTTCCGTCACCCACGAATCGATTTCCACGTAGACATTTTCTTCAACCCCGCACTCATTTCGGACAACCGTTGCAGAGCCATTTCAAGTATTCCGGATGAAACCCCGCTATTCGGTCCCATCACTCCCCTCCAAACTCTAAACGAATCACCGACTGAATCATCTCGATACCTTCTTCCAATCTTCTTCTTCTTCTTATTGAATCAGGTACGCTTCAAACCCTAGTTTGTTATGCCAAATTCATATATTCTCTTATTTTTCAATCCATAGGTCATTTGTATCTCTTCAAATCTCCTTCTTCTTGATGTTTCTATGCAATTGACTCTACTTTGAGTGCTAATTGAAAACCGACACGAGAAGTTACGTAGTAGGCCTTGATTTGTAGTTTGTTACGTTCGAACTTCATTAAATTTCAGGCTTCGCTTACGTCAAATGTCTCGACAGTTCACATGAATTCGCCTTGGTTCATTTTTCTATTATTGTTTTGACGCAATTCACTTGATCCTCAGATCCATTTTCCTTTTTGTTTACTTTTCTTTTGCATTTTTTCCCTTGCCGAACAGACAGAATTATTCGTCTTAAGAGAATGGTGTTGATGTGAACGGTGCTCAATCTGATAGCATTTCTACTTATTCTTAGATCAGGTATGCACCGTTTTATTGCTTTTGAAATTTTAAGCCTAATTTGTTGTGCTGTATATCAACCCTATTAGGTTACTTTCACACATTCTCTTACCTTTTATCATTTCAATGTGAACTTCTTCATATTTCCGTCAGCTGATTTTTTGGCGTTAGTCACTTGATTTACTTATTATCCTCCTCCTCCTTTTTTTTTTTTTTTTTTTTTGAAGTTTACAAATCTAATTTTATTTTACATTTTTTTTCTGAAATTTTATCTTTTTTTTTTCGTCCCTTGACCGACGAACCTCATTTTTCATTTTAGTTATTTAGAATGGTGTATAAGTAGAATAGACATATGTATATGTAGTAAAAATATGAATAATGTACCTTCAACTATAATTATTCAAGTGCTTGAAAAAATCTGTTATGACCGAGCGATTCTTCTAACACATAGCCTTATCTTGATGAAAACCGTTGATGGATCACATGCATTTTTCATTAAGGGTTAGGTTAAGGACCTCTCTTTATTTGTAGGTAACGATATTCTTTCCATCAACGAGTATCAATTGTACATGTTCATAAAAAGTACCTATTTACAAATAGATGTCACTTTTTTCTAATAATTTTTAATATAATAGGTATTTTTTTAATTTATCACTCATTAAATAATACAAATAATTATAAATACCTATGTAGGCCACATATAAATTTTATACAATGAAGAAATTCTTACATTCTCCCACTTGGACCACATAAGACTTTAATAATTTAATGAGTGACAGTAACTGAATATGGTTATTATACCACCCGTGTCATCTATGGTGAAATACTCCCACTCAAATAAAGAATTCTATTCATGGATCATGGCGGTTATACATTCAGAACTTGTATTCCCTTCCATGTATTATAATTTATGGTATTCTTTAAGTGAGTACTTTATGAGCTACTTTATGAAAACACCACCAATTTGTCATTCAGGTCTTACTTTATGCATCCCAATGGATCAACTTAAATAAAACTTTATGTGCACGCATCCTTTATTATTTAAGAATTTTCAAATTGTGTATAAAATGAGCTATTAATGGGAGAAATTAAATACATAATGGCTAACAAGTTCCATAAATATCACATGGCCATTTACCATTGTCTTGTATTGTCAACAATCTTTTAGTTATGAAATTTGTAATCATTAGCCCAAATGTTTTATGCTTAATAAACATTTTCTTTTACTCAACATTTTCTTCTATAATAAGTTACTCTATGTCGATAAGTTTTTTTCGGCATTTATCCTTATTATTTTTAGAGTAGAAAATTATAGCCGAATTTTTTATAAGATTCTTTAATAGTCTCGACCAAATATCAACAATCTTAATAATGCATGTGCTATAATTTCACAACTTCAAGTTTGAACAAGCAAATAATTCCTAATGAATAATCAACTTATAGTTCTCGATCTTAACAAGTACCTCATTACTTTAGCTGCAACCTTTAATTATTTCTAACTGAATTTTCTCATTTGTAGTGAGTGCCACTATATATATATATATATATAATATATAACCACACATTAATAAACGTTATTCCAAATGTAGTCAACCCCAACAAATGCTTAAAATAGACAATCACATTAAAAACTATAAAAATAGTATTTGCTCCCACTAACCTTCAGGTGCATACATTGATTAATAATGGTAAATCCATTTAATACACTAACAAAGCAAAATCTTTACACCATTTATGGGAGACTTTTAGCCTCAATAAGAAATAATATATTTTTCCTGACCAACATAATCAGAAATAATTAATATTGACATACTAGAAACAAAACTAGTATTTAGTAAGAATAGCTGCAATAATCAAGAACTAGAAACCTTAATGCCATGAAAAACAAGCTTTTGTCTAAATTAACCAATGTTAATTTAGTAATAAATTCTAATATTTCTGTTGACAGAGGTTGATCATTTATGAATTTACTAAAATACTTTATTAACAAGATTAATAAATTATAATCACTTAAAATAAAGTTTTTCATACCTGTGGATCTAGAAAAATTTTAGTTTCAATGCTCAAATTTATTATTTTGTTCTAACTAAATCACAGAAATAATAACTGCCCTATAGAGCCAAAATTATTATTTTTTTATGAATTAATTGCTACTATGTTGCAAATATCATTTAGGAATTTTTTGTATAATTCCTTTTATGTGATTATCATCATACCTTAAGATGTTGTGACTATTCTTAAGACATTTAAACATTCACTATTTCAAAATTGACATTAAGTTTATATGGTATATGTTTGAACATTAAATAAGGAGAACACATGCATGTGACCTTCTGCCACAATTATTTTGCTCACGATATCCCAATCAAGAGATGGGTTCTAGTAAGAATAAATATTACCCAAGTCTCATGATACGTGAGTCTAATTATAGATACGCATGTAACTCAACCAAATCAATCTTAAGAATATTGATTTGAAAAATAAGTATGACATCTGAATAAAATTCCTTTAAATATGCAAATAAATTAGAATTCTCATAATTTTTGTTTGCATACAAAAAGATACAAATAGTGACAAAATATGCTCATATAACATGTCAGCCAATATCAGATCATAAAACCTGTTTGTGATAAATTCACAACATTATAGTATTTATTTAATTTTCTAGCAAGCATTCAAGGGCTAATAAAGCAATCTGAACATTGTGTGACCACCAAACATGGGCTTAAACCCAAATGGGCTATAGATCAGGCACAAATTGTATTGTTTAAACATCTCCAATGGATCTAGAAATCCATGCTCAGACTGTACCATGTATAACCGAACCTGCCATAGACCAATGCCACCGCCTCTTCGCGGCACTTACAGACCAGTTGCAAATACAAAATTCAAACTGGATTATGACATTCCGACATTCTTCATTCGATCACGAATAAGAGATTCAGCGATGTAGGAAAAAAAATTGTAGACTTGGATCTTGATTCTTGGATCAGGTGAAAAAACTAACAAAGATTGATTCTTGTATCAATTAGATACAAAGAAACCCGAAATAAAAATACATCCATGATATATATAAACAAATATATACATGTACAGCACATCTTATTACGATGTAGATTTACCGATCAAGTATAATATATATATATTTAAACGGTGGTCTGTATATATGTGTAATCATTGAAACCGAGCCACCTTTTACAGCCCATTCTTGCACTAGATCATTTTGTGCCAGGCACTATCGCCTACGCACACTAGAAGATTATCGATTTCATGACCCAGAAACGTTAATTAATTCATGGACATACAGAAGAAATCAAGTATGTGTGAAAAATAACGCCTCATATGTTACAACTAAACATGAGAAAAATCATTGAACAATCACAACATGAAGCATGGCTCTAATACCAATGTAAGTAGAATAGACATATGTATACGGAGCGGAAATATGAATAATATACCTTCAACTATGATTGTTTAAGCGCTTGAAAAGATTTGCATTGACAGAGCGATTCTTCTAACCTATCGCCTTATCTTGATAAAAATCGTTGATGAATCACATGCATTTTTCATTAAGGGTTAAATTAGAGACCCCTTTTTATTTATAGGCAATGATATTCCTTCCATTAAGGAGTACCAATTGCACCTGTTCATAATAGGTATCTATTCACAAATAGATGTGACTTTTCACCAATAATTTTTAATATAATAGATATTTTCTTTTATCCACCACTCATTAAATAATACAAATAATTATAAATACCTATGTGAACCACATATAAATTTTATACAATAAAGAAATTTTTACATGGTGTTCTTTTGGATTGGTTTAAGTTCTTTGTATAACTAGTGCAAGTGCTTCTTCTGGTGATAGGCATTCTAAGTTTGTCTTGATATGTTTAAACATCACACGTTCTCTCATTTTAATGTGTAATACATTACATCAAATGAATTTTTACTCACATCTCTTTCCTGTTGATGTTTGCACATAATTCATTAGATTCTTAGCACTTATATCAGTTTGCTTACTAGTTACGGAGGAGTATGGCATCCTTGTCAAATGGTGGTCCATCTGATGGGAGTTTGAACAAGAGGCCATTGGAGAATGGTTATTGTACATCTTCCGGTGTTTTACTCAAGTACAAGAAGCGGAAGGTTTCCGCTGTTCGTGATTTTCCACCTGGGTGTGGACGGTATGCTCCTCGTTGTCTGATGCCCCAGGATACTGAGGCAGTAGCATCACTTGGTGATAAAGAGAATTCGGTGGCTGATGAAAAGACGGTGAATGTTACAAATGGGGATTGTGTTAAATCTTTGGAAATTGGGAATGAACAACTGTCTCATCAAGTGGTGAAAGATCCGGTGAAGTTGGGACTGCCTGACTCATTGGATGATTTGGTGGGCAGGGTGGTGGCTGCAGCTGGGATAAAGATTGCATTGCCCCCTATTGTGGAGCCTCTTGGAACTGACTTGCCTAAAGCTTTAGAAATTGAGGCACCAAAACCATCAAAGGAGTTGCGTGATGTGGAAGCTTTAGATGTGATGAAGAGTGAAGGTGCACTGGAAACCGAAACCGTGCTGGAGATTAGTTCTATGGCTGATGGGTTGGTTCCAGCTGGTGGTGCAAAAGCATGGTCTCCACCTCTATGGCCGATTAGTGATGCCAATATTTCGAAAGATCCTGCCGTGAAGAATAAATATCCTAGTAGAAGAGTATCAGCTATTCGTGACTTCCCTCCTTTTTGTGGAAGGAATGCTCCATGCCCGACTGAGGAAGAGCGCCTGAGAATTGTCTTGGGAAACAATACTTTGCGTGCTCCAGATAACGCTCGTGTGCTGGGTGGGTTGTTAAGAAAGACTGAGAGAACTACAGAGCAAGAAAGTCCAGCTAGAGAGACAGCAAGGACTGGTTTTGAAGAATTGGATGGGAATGTCCGAAATGGAAATCCCCCAAAGAGGGAGTTGAAAGGAAGTGTGCCAGAACCAAAAACTAAATCCCCAAAAGCTGCTGCGCAAGGTAAGCGTGTTGCTTTGGGACATGATGTGGACAGAGTGATTGTGCAAGGTCTGATGGCTGCACCAAACTGTCCATGGAGGCAGGGAAAAGGGGCTGCCAACACTAGGTTGGGTATTATGATGACGAAAAGTGACATGAGGGGGCATGACGTCACAGGACCAGAGAAATCTAAATCGGTCAACAGGGAAAAGGTGTATGAAGTAGATTATTCGAGAAGGAAAGCTATGAAGAAGAAATTACTTCCTTATGGAAAGGCTGCGTATAAAGGTAAAGCTCCACTGGTTGCCAAGGATGAGGGAGATTTTGCTATAAAAGAGCAAGATGAAGATTCGTTTGCAAGTCAGGGTAAGAGATCACATGATTTTGAGGTGACCCTGCCTCCTTTTGGTCCCAATAGTTCGAGTCATGGCGATGCACGTAACAAAGTGAGGGAGACACTACGTCTCTTCCAAGCTATTTGTAGGAAGTTGTTGCAGGGAGAAGAAGCAAAGTTGAAGCAAAAAGGAGAGCCAAACAGAAGGATTGATACACAAGCAGCACAAATTGTCAGAGATAAAGGAAAAGAAGTTAATACAGGAAAATTTATAATCGGATCAGTGCCTGGTGTCGAAGTAGGTGATGAATTTCAATACAGGGTGGAACTTGCTCTTGTTGGGATTCATAGACCCTATCAAGGTGGTATTGATTACATAAAAAATGGTGGAATGATCATTGCAACAAGCATTGTTGCATCAGGGGCTTATGCAGATGATTTGGACAACGCTGATGTTTTGATATATTCTGGTCAGGGAGGAAATGCTGTTGGTAAGGATAAACAACCTGAAGATCAGAAACTTGAAAGAGGGAACTTGGCTTTGAAAAATAGTATATCAACAGGGAATCCTGTTCGGGTAACCCGAGGGTTTAAGGAGACAAAAGCTTCAAACTCGGATGCAAGAGCCAAACTAGTTCCAATATACACTTATGATGGCTTGTATACAGTGGAGAGGTATTGGCATGAGATAGGGCAGCATGGTAAGCTGGTTTTCAAGTTTGAGTTGAGGAGAATTCCGGGCCAACCTGAGCTTGCTTGGAAAGAAGTGAAGAAGTCAAAGAAATTTAAGATACGGGAGGGTCTTTGTGTTGATGATATATCACGAGGGAAAGAGTTATTTCCCATTTGCGCTGTGAACACCATAGACAATGAGATACCGCCTACATTTAATTACATAACTGAGATGAAATATCCTGATTGGTACTGCCCTACTCCTCCTAAGGGTTGTGATTGTATTGGTGGATGCTTGGACTCTAAGAAATGCTCATGTGTTCTGAAGAATGGAGGAGAGATACCATACAACCACAATGGTGCAATTGTTGAAGCAAAGCCTCTGGTCTACGAGTGTGGTCCTTCTTGCAAGTGCCCTCCTTCCTGCTACAATAGAGTCAGCCAGCATGGCATCAAAATCCAGCTTGAAATCTTCAAAACAGAGTCAAGGGGCTGGGGTGTTAGATCTCTAACTTCTATTCCTTCAGGAAGTTTTATCTGCGAGTATTTTGGGGAGCTTCTTGATGACAAAGAAGCTGAACAAAGACACAATGATGAGTATTTGTTTGACATTGGAAAAAATTACAGTGATTGTTCTCTGGTGGATGGATTTTCGACACTCAAGCCTGATGCACACAACAGTTCTAGTGAGTTTGTGGAGGATGGGGGTTTCACCATTGATGCAGCACAATATGGAAATGTGGGGAGGTTCATCAACCATAGTTGTTCCCCTAACCTTTATGCTCAGAATGTCATATACGATCACGAAGATAAGAAAATGCCCCACATAATGCTCTTTGCTGCAGAGAATATTCCACCCTTACTGGAGCTGACTTACCATTATAATTATTCTGTGGATCAGGTTCGTGATTCAAGTGGCAATATTAAGATGAAGAACTGCTATTGTGGTTCTGCAGAGTGCAGTGGCAGGATGTATTGAGGCTGAAACAAGAAGTTTGGGTCTCAAGACGTGGGGATTCCTTGTTTCCTATTGCAAGTTCACTTTGACTCCATTGCTGTCTGATGGAGCTGGATTTATTATTCTGTCTTTGTGATAGATTGTAATGAATCAATGTCTGCGTGTACTCTTGAGATGTATCAACTGAAAGTCTGAAACACTTAAATATGAAGGCACTTGTATAGGTGAATATCATTTTCATGAAAATAATCACAGGAACACATACCTAAGCTTTTCAACATGACGCAAACATAAGCAAGCAGAGATTATAGGTCATATTTGATTCATCGACGATATTGGGGATAATTATTACCATGAGACAATGGGTGGGATTATATGTACTATTGGATTATTTGCACCATCTTGGATAATGGGGGGAAATGAAAGGTGGGTGGTATTAGTTATCTAAGGAGCCAATCCTAGGATAAATTTTTTTGCCCAAACTCAGGACTACGGGGTAAAGGGGAGACATGTATCCACATGTTTTAGTCCCCCCAATCTGAAAGCCAAACATGCCCATATGATATTAACAGGTTTGAATATGCAATCTTCTACAATATCTCCACATGCCTCTCCATATCCGTGTGAGCTGTGATTGATTGCATGCAGCTCTAACTTTTGCACCGCTAAGTTGTCATTATGGAAAGAGCCAGCCTTGGCTGAACGGCTGTTGTGCCCATTTGTCACTGGCCGTAGGCTACTCTACTCCTGCAGGGCTGTAACTTTGCCATGGGGCTTGGCTGGTAGCAGAGTAATCCACACTTACTTACCTTTCATAGCTTTGGTGCTTCAGCATCTTCTCGTTGCCAATTTCTTTGTTTTTTTTTTTTCCCCTGGCACTGACTAGAAGTATTGCAGTGGCCAGGGACTCTTTTATGCTAATTGCTGGTTAAGGCCTCTTCTTATGGCTCCTTACTTTATGTAGCTTTTGGTGGGCATCCCTTTTTTTATTTGTTGAGTTAATTTATTTGAATTTTGTATAATTGCTCTATTATTTTTTGGTGTTGGGGTGGAGGTGGCGTTTAGGGTGAGGAATTTATTTTTTGAGTAAGTTTATTTGTCTCAAAAGATTACAATTTGATGAAATGGATCCAAGAGTTTATTATTTTTTTTATAAGTTAGCAAAAATCTATAAAGAGGCATTAAAGAAATGCAACTTTCCATGAAAATGGAGAACCACTTACAAAAAGGCAGAGAAGCTTCCCAAAGTGTAGGGAAACAACTAAAACTTTTGCAAAAAGATCAAAACAAAGACAAAGATTTAAAAAAATCTAACATATCATCCATTGATGGTGCTCTTCACTCCAAAACTCAACTGGACTTGTTAACAAGGAGAATATTCATCAATCTATATGCAGGCAATTTGATCGCTTCAAAAGATCTATTATTCTGCTCTAGCCAGATTAATCACATCAAACACAATAGAACTAGAAGTCAAACTGATGCAGCATGTAGATGGATTAGAAATGAAAGAAAAGTAGACAAAAGGATCTCAGCTCTAACATAAGGCCACAACCTCAATCAGAACTTTTTTTAATCAACTTTGCCAATTATAATGTTAAATGCCCATTTATAGTCTAATAACTTACCATATTGATAATAGTTGTATCAAAAATGTCCTACCTAATGTTTATCTAAATCTTTAATGAATAAAGAGGCCTAATATTATAATGAAATTCAATATAAAATAATAAAATTAGAAATTTGACTCTGTGTTCTTTATGGCTCACATCATTCTTCTTTACTAAGCAAAAGCTCGACCTCGTATTCGTCTTGAAATACTGAACTTTGCTATTTCAAAGAATTAGGTATTTTGAAAATGTCAATAGCTTCATTTTCATTCCATGCCACCTAATCTTAGTCATAACGCTATTGACAAGATTCACAAAACTTGATTTGATAACCCAAATCAAATCTTTAACATCAATAAAATCACTTGTTTGTGACTTGATGGAATCTTTTACTGGTGGGCAATCAATAGAATGGGACAAGGTGTGTCCAACTTTATATTCAAGAGACTCTTATTTGAGGAACTCATTTTTGCCGTAGAAATTTTTTGCTCTTTAATGACGAGAAGAAGAATAGAATCATTTAACTTATAAAATAGAATAGGAGCCAACTTACCTTGATTAGGAATGCGGCAGTATTGCCGAGTAGGCATTGAGATAGAGTCTTATAAGTATGCATCTAGTCCTTTTTTGTAGGCTTCAGCAAGATATTATTTCTGTTATACATTGGCATAATGGTTTTATTTCTGGAGTGGTTGGTCTGGTTTTTTTTTTTGTTCATTGGGTTCTCTAGGCTTAGGCTTGGGTTAAAGAAATGGTGATTTGTTGGGTTTAGTAAGATTTTCTGGGCCATATAATAGTTTGGTGTTAGATTGTGGAAAGTTTGTGGATGACTTGATTTTTTTTTCCCCTAGTTGCATGGGTTCCAATACAAGTCGAATATTGAAATTCAGGTCAAAGTTATGGCTCAGAAGTTTAAGAACACTGGGTTCGAAAGAGAAGGGTGGCTGTTAGATTGGGTCAAGGGAAGATTTTACATCGCAAGTCAAAGGTGTTGTGTTTCCTAGGTAGGCAATCCAACCAAGAGTATAGGGTGAATTGAATTTTTAAAAAAATAATTTTTTAATAAAAATTAAAACGAAATTATGTCTGTGTAGTGCTTAAAGTATTATCTATTAGGTAACTGATAGCCAGCACGTTAAAAAATTCATCAAATCTCTATGAACATAAATCTAAAGAATTTACATGCCAATGCTAGTATATTCTCCTTAAATAACGCGTTGTGCTTGCCTTCGGGCATTTCAAGAAATGAGCAAAGGGCACCACACCGGAGATGGTGGAATTAGTATAGCGTGCTTACAAGAGACTAAATAAATAGGAAAGAAATTTTAAAAAATAAATAATACAGGATATAAAGTCTATTATACTAGGAATGAGAGACATATAAATGGTGCAGGAATAATAGTAGATAAACACTTTCAAGATAATATAGTAACAATCACACGAAATGAAAATACAATAATTTTAATTAAACTTGTGATTGGAGAAATCATAGTTAATGTAATTAGTGCCTATGCACCTCAGGTAAGGTTGGATGACCATACTAAAGGTCAATTTTGGGATCAAATTGGTGAAATTGTTCAATAAATACCAACAGGAGAGAAGATAATTATAGGTGGAGATTTCAATGGACATGTAGAAAACAAGATACAATGATATGAGAAGGCTTTCGGGGGGTTTGATTTGGTGATCGAAATGAGTCCGATGAGAGGATATTAGATTTTGCAGTAACTTTTGATCTTATATTAACCAACACTTTCTTTAAAAAGATAGAAGAACACTTAATAACCTTTAAGAATGGGTCTTATAAAAGTCAAATAGATTATTTTTTCTTATTAGGAATATAGACCGCCTAATTTGTAAAGATTGCAAGGTCATTCATGGAGAGAGTTTAGCATCACAACATAGACTTATAGTACTAAATATTCATATTAAGGGGCAACTTAAAGCAAGAAGAGAGATACTGAAATTTCACGAACTTATATGGTAGAATTTTAAAGGTGAGAAATTAAAAATTTTTAAGGGCAAAATATGTAAAGAAGTAAGATGGGATTTAGAAGAAGATGCAAATACTATTTAGAGTACAATAGCATGATATATTAAAAGGATATCGAAAAAGTTCTTAGAGAGTCGAAAAAGAAATGCCTTATAACTAAGAAAACTTGGTGGTGGAATGACGATATCCAAGCCATAGTAAAAGTAAAGAAGAAATGCTTTAAAATGTGGCAAAATAATATAAATGAAGACAATTTTAAGAGTTATAAACAAGTTTGTAAAGACGTTAAGAGAATCGTTAAATATACAAAATTGAAAGCTTATGATGATCTTTATGCTAAATTAGATAGTAAAGAAGAAGAAAAACGCATCTACAAACTCATTAAGTGGAGAGAAAGAAAAATTAAAGATCTTACTCAAATTAAAAGCATAAAAAGTGAGGATTCAAGAGTGTTAGTGAATGATGAGGAGATTAAGGAAAGGTAAAAAATCTATTTTGAGAAATTATTAAACGAAAACATGTGAAAATATTTGAAGGAGAGGAGTCTGATAGCTCAAATAAAACTAAAGAATATAAGTTCTATTGCAGAATAAGAAGTTTAAAATGGAAACTGTAATGAAGAGAATGAAATTAAAAAAAGCTTTACCATATGGTATTCATGTGGATGTGTGAAAATATCTAGGCGACGTGGGAGTGTCCTGGTTAACAAAGTTATTTAATAAAATTATAATGACTAGAAAAATATCTGAAGAGTGGAGAAAGAATATTCTAGTACCTATGTATAAAAATAAATGAGATATTCAAAATTATAACAATTATAGAGGTACTAAGTTGATGAGTCATATGATGAAATTATGAAAAATAGTGATTGTACATCGTCTAAAGTTAACAACAACAGTGTCACAGAATCAATTTAGTTTTATGCCTGATAGATCAATTATGGAAGCAATCTACTTACTAAGGAGATTAATAGAGAAGTATAGAGAAAATAAGAGAGATATTCATATGATTTTTATAGACTTAGAAAAAATCTACGATAAAATGCCTAAAGATATCATATGGTAGGCGTTGGAGAGAAAGTGAATGACAAAGGGTTACATTGATGTGATAAGAGACATATATGATGAAGCCGCCATGATAATTAGATCACCTGCAAGAGAAACAAGTGAATTTTCGATTATAGTATGATTACACAAACGATGGATTTTGAGTCCTTATCTTTTTACCTTAGTTATAGATAATTAACTAAACATATTCAGGATGAGGTTCTATGGTGCATGTTATTTGCTAATAATATTGTCTTAGTGGGGTCAACGTTAAGCTAGAGATGTGGAGGGTAGCATTGGAATCAAAAGAGTTTCAAGTAAGTAGGAACAAACTGAATATATAGAATATAATTTTAGCAATAATAAGAGTATTAATAGTAAAAAAGTAAATATTCAAAATTAAGATATACCTAATAGTGAATATTTTCGTTATCTAGATTTCGATTATTAACAAAGATGGAGATGTTGCAAATGATGTAACTCATAGGATCAAAATTTGTTAGCTCAAGTAGAAGAGTGTTTATGGAGTTTTATGTGATCGACGGATACCTACAAGATTAAAAAAAAAATTTATGAAACAACTATTAGACCAACGATTTTATATGGGACAAAATGTTGGGTTGTTAAGAAAAAATCACATAAATAAGATGAATGTTGTGAAAATAAAAATGTTAAGGTGAATGCGTGGTAAGATTAGACAAGATAAAATTAAGAATAAAAAAATTCGCGAAATAGTAGTAGTTGCACCAATTGATGACAAGTTGAGAGAAAATAGATTAAAGTGGTTTAGGTACATACAACGTAGACAAGTTAATGCAGTAGTAAGAAAAAACGAAAAGATCATGAGTAATGAAACTACTAGGAAGAGGGATAAACCTAAATTTATATGGGATGCGATGTTAAGAAAAGATCTGAACCTATTAAAACTAACTAAAAATATGTCTCTTAACATAATAAGGTGGCGTAAAATGATTCATGTAGCTGACCCTAATTGATTGGGACAAAGGCTTAGTTTGGTTTGCTTTGGTAATAGAAATTAAAATGACTAACAGAAAATATTCCAAGATAACGAAAACAAGTGTTTAAAACTATGGAATATTCAGCAAATAAATGATGAACTAAAAAGAGATACAGGAAGAGAGAACAAAAACAAGATTTATAGTGGTTTGTCTTCAACACAAGCCCACGTCCACTTCTCAAGGTTTTTCTTGAATATCTCAACTCTTTTTTTTATAGCTTTACAACCAGATGCTTCACGGATGCATCCAAATCTTTGCAACTAAGTGTTTTATTCAAAAATCAACAAACTTCACGGGTACTTGCAAAATCTTTCAACTAAGTGTTTTGTTCCAAAAATAATCAAAAAAGAACCCTAAAAACAACCTTTGTTTTGGTGTATAGAGGTGATGTGGAACGAGAAGGAATTTGATGAAGATATTTTTGAAAATTAGGAATTTAATTAGTAATTTTAGTAATATTTTATATTTTGATTTATTGGAATATTTTAAAATTCAATTAAAATTTTTTTGATTTGTAATATTTTATTTTTAGTAACTTTGAATTAGAATTTTCTTGAATGCCTATAAATAGGCCATTATATAATAGGTTTAGGTAGATTATGATATTAATTGAATGAGTTTAACCTTGATATAGAGATCAAGAATTTTCTTTTCTTTTGAGTGATTTTTTTTTCTTTTATTTCTTTTATTTGGATTCCCTTTCTTTTATTTGGTTATAATCTTGTTGGCCATCCAGCTCTAGTCGCCACCACTACAATTGTCGGCCATCAACGCCACCGCTACCATTGTGTTGTTGTTGCCTTGTACTGTCACCGTCTCAGCCTCAGTCGCGTCTCCTTTGTATTAGAATTTATGAATTCATTGGCCATTGAATTCTAGGATTCAGTAGCAGAATTCAATTGCAATTGAATTGGCTATTCAATTAGCAATTGAATCTAGGAAATCAATACCATTCATGACTATTGATTTTTCTATAACCCCCCTCCATGATGGAAGGCCTATATATGCTGTCAACCCATTCAGTTTTCAGAGGAAGAGAAAAAGAGACAGAACAGAGAAAACCACAGTAGAGGTGAGAAAGGAGAGATACAATTTTCAGATTATATTGCAAGCTGTAAGAGAGAAAAAGACAGACAGAGTACGTTCGTAGCCGATCCTTGGTAGTGTTCCAACGATCGTGTAGCCGTTTTATCCTGGGAGAGTGACGCCGGTGGAAAACCTACAACA
>JAOTRH010000008.1:10161967-10201938 GCA_034768845.1 Heliamphora exappendiculata | reverse complement strand
GAGATATATATATATATATATATATATATATATATAGAGAGAGAGAGAGAGAGAGAGAGTTATTCGCTATTTGGTTGAGTGAGTTTTGCTTATAGTTGTATTTTGCTCTGGCAACTTTCTAAGATTTTTTCGTTCCACCTTTTATCATACCTTTTATGGTTACATATTTAGTTTGCTTATGGTTGTGATGTACAAATTACATGTTATGTGAGTGCCTAAATGACAATTTAAGGATATTTTCAGCTACTTTCGCTTCATTTCAATTTCGTTAAAGATCACCTGATCGTGTGACCATTGACCACCATATGTCATCACCAGGAGTTTCAGAATAACAATGACATTGAGCAAGCCACTCTTATGCATAAGAAGGGGGGAGGGGGAGACTCTAAAAAGCTTAAAAAGAGAAGCCGTCAATACTATTTTCAAGAAGCCAATATAGAAGATTATTCCTCAAATTAGAGACATGCCATACTTTGCGTGCCAACCAAGGATGTCCGAGGAGAGCTTAAAGGCTACCATCAAAAAGGGAATTAAGTAGAGGTGTTCCTCTCATAAAGAAAGGGGACAAAAATAGAGAAATGCAAGGCGCTCAAACGGCACTTGGAGGACCAAGTGAAGCATGTGCAGTTGGGGGAGTTCGTCGATGTGGACGCCACAAGGGACAAGCCAACTGAAACTCATTAGGTCGAGTATGCCCCCACGAGCCAGTCATCGCAAGGATATCAATATATCAATATGACCCACAACATAATCGATTCAAGCCAGAAGAAGCCAGAAGAACAACCTGAGGAGGGGAATGTAGAAGGTGCACCACATAAAGGCCATTATGCAAGTCAAAATGGAAGTAAAGAGGCCAAGACTAGAAAAAATTGCACGCAAATCTCATTCACCGAGGAAGATTTAGAAAGGGTCTAGCATCCCCTTCCCCCAATGACACCCTAATGGTCTCCCTCAATCTTTTGCGGTACAACGTAAAAAGAATCCTTATGGATCAAGGTAGTTCGGCGAAAATAATGTACTACAACCTCTTCAAAAAACTCAGCCTGGGTGAGAGGGACCTGATTTTGTTTTTGACCCCGCTTATAGGATTCAACTTGCAGCCCATTTGGCCCACTGGGCCAACCAAAGCCGGCCCAGTGGAAGTTCTCACGGACTTTTTAGTGATCAATGTACCCTCAAGCTACAATGCTATCGTTGAAAGTCGTTCCTCCGACCTACCACTAGATGGTAAAGTTCCCCACCAAGGCTGGGGTAGTAGTAATATATGGAGATTAGTCCCCTCAAAGCAATGTTTTGTCATCACTTTGAAGACAAAGATGGCTATCAAGTAGGTACAAGTGATAGAGGTACTGGACCAGCCTATCCTCGATGACGTCGAAGGTGAAGCCAAAGGCAAAGCAGTTGAATACCTCGACACCTTCCCGCTTGACCCAAAAAACCTAGAGAAGTTTTTTTTGCTCGATTCTACCATAGCCAAGGAGGAGAAATTCCAAATGGTGCAACTCTTGAAGAAGAACATCTAGGTGTTCATATGGACTCCTTATGACATGTCGGGGCAAACCCAGCTTTCATCTGTCATGCACTCACTATCAACCCAGCCTACAAGCCGATGAAGCAACGCTCGACCCCCCATCACGCTGAGCCACTGGTTGAGGAAGTAAAAAGCTAACGAAGGCCAACACCATTAGAGAAGTTAAATATCCTGAGTGGTTATCCAGCACAGTCATGATAAAAAAAAATCGCAAGTGGAGGGTGTATGTAGATTTTACAAGCCCGAGCAAGGACTGCCGCAAGGACAATTTCCTCTTACCAAAAATTGATCAATTGGGGGACTCCATGGTAGGGCATGAGCAAATGAGCTTCTCGGATGCCTACCAAGGTTACCATCAAGTCACATTGCTCAGCAAAGACTAAGAAAAGACTGCGTTTATCACACCAAGAAAGACCTACAACTACAAAATTGAGGGTCCAGGAGTCTAGAGGTGGGGTGGGGGTTAAAGGGTTCGAGGGTCGGAGTTCAAGCGTCTAAGAGCTTGGAGTCTAGGGATCATGGGTTTGGGGTCCAAAGTTCTCAGGGGTCGGGAGGTTTGATAGCCAGGGATTCGAGGGTCTTGGGTCCACGGACATGGTATCGAGGGTCAAGGATCGAGTGGTGAGGTCAGGGTTAGGGTTAAGAGTTTAGGGTTCAAGGCTCGAGGATTGGGGGTCAACAATTAAAGTTCAAAGTTCAAAGGGTTGATGGATTCAGGGTTTAAGGGAAAGGGTCCAAGTCGGGGGTTGGAGGGTTTAGGATCTGGGATAAGGGGTAGGGACGTAAGTCGGGGGGTTCAAAGTCGAGAGTCTATGGTTCGAAGTGTCAGGATTTAGAGGCCTAGGGTCGAAGGTCCATGGTTTGAAGTGTCAGGGACTAGGGTCTAGGTTTCTGAGATCAAGTTTACGAGATCTTTCGATCTTCTAGAGTATGGGAACTGGGTTTGGAATTGGGGTTTAGAGGTCGGGAGTTTGAGATTTAGGGAGTCGGTGGGGGGTAGGAGTAGTTGTGGGGTTGGTGGTGAGACAACGATGATTTATGAAATATGATTCTTTTTATAAAATATGTAAAGAGAGTTGTGAGAATATTTTGGTCTCTAACAAATAAATAAATAAAAACGAAATGGTCATTCCTAGCCTCTTCAAGTGGCATGACCATTCCCGTAAAGTATTAAATAACGAGTCTATTAAAAATGGACATTTCATCATTTCTTGTTGAACCAAATAACAAAATGAGTATTCTAATAAAATAAAAATTCCTTTTTTATACTTCATTCTATTAAATCTATCCACTTCAATGATTTTTTAAAAACTGTAGAGGATCAGGATAGGGATCTACTGGTCCCGTCCAAGCTAGCTGTGGCGTCAGGGGAGAATGCCACGTATGCTCCTGCACAAGAAATGGGTGAGATGCCCACCGGTGGCTTTATACTGATGGACCCTCCGACGATCAAGTCAGGCAAGGGAGTTTAAAGAGAAGAAAGAGCTTGAAAGTGAATTTTGACAGAGTCTTAGATTGGTAGAAGAGAGCATACCTTTCTTTCTGTGAACATTAACTATTTATAAGTAGAAAAATACTTAACCCGTTCATGGAGTCCGACCTGACCCGAGCAGATCGAGTTATACCTCTTCTCTCTGATCAATGTATAGCAATTAATGTCTTGATGGTGACTTATCAATGCCATCATTGAATATCTCTGCAAGATATCTCTATAAATGTCTTTTGTCATGTCTAGATGTCCATCAGTATTCAGTCCTACCTTGGGCTAAACTGCAAGCCTAATTTGGGCTAGGACTAAGCCACCCCCATTTGACCATTTTACCCTTGAGTTGGCCTATTTATTACTGATCCCTCATCATCATATCGCTTCTCGGATATGTGCATCGCGGGACACGATCTTCAATATCATCAGTCCAACTTGGCCCATGGATCAAGCGTCTTGCCTTGCTCGGCTATGAATGCCGAGTATTCCTCATAAGGATCCCGAGCACCATGTCTTCGGGATTTGGGGGCCAGACTCTCGCTGAGCTCAGGCCTTACGCCTTGGAAGTCTCTAGAGCTCGGATAGTCCACCGTGTAACTCGGCCTATTGCCTGATCTGATGGGGACATGCCGAGGAAGGCCCGTGCTGATGTGAGCTGCTGCGTTGTACGGCCTTCCACGTGTGCTCCGCGTGATTTTAGTCGGAACTTGATCCCCCTCAAAAACAATTCACTCCCTCGTTAAAAACCTAAGTCCGTCAACGGTATTAAATGAGCTTGAACCATAATTCTAATTTATAAATCCCATACTAGACACAATATCAATTCTCATGGATCATATGTACCTAATATTACGTGTCGCTATAATATATCACGTTTTTTTTTATAAAATATTGTTCATCAATAAATAATTTAGTATAATATAAATATTTATCTAACATATTATTTTAAATAATTTATCTAACTTAATTTTAAATTTAATATTTATAATGAGAAAGCTAACTAAAAAGCAATATAAATATAACATTTAATTTTTTTTACAATGAATTAGCATTAATTAATTTTTGAACTCTCCTTTTATGATATATTTAAAATTTAAATTAGAATATAAAATTTTAAAAAAGGCAAGAAAAAAATAAGTAAAATATAATTTAAAAATTTATTTATAAAACCAGTATACATTTAGTATTTTCTAGTACCGGCAGATATTGTTCAATATAGACTGATATTTTAAACAATACAAAATTAAACAACTAGTGTAACAATTTTGTTCCAAAACGATTACCAGTGTAGTGTTGACAACTATGGCTTGAACCCTCCCCTCACTCCTTCTCCTTGCAAGTTAAGAAAATGATGAAACAATACACTATAGAATTGGGGACAACTGACAAGCATGTGTTTTATACTTCCAAAACTGTGACTCCTTGCAATCTCCTTTCTACGCTTGTGAAGGTTGGATGATCAGGACAAGAGTGTAAGCAGCATTTGGCTTAAAACGAAATCAAACTAACAAGCATCAATTTCAACCCAGCAACTGTAACAGAAACCATCAAAAAGCAGGTGAGAGGGGTAAAAAATCAAATACCATAAAAGCCAATTCAGCTACTTACATTCTTTTCCACAAACACCCACGCTACACTAACTTAAGAGAAACAACCTCTTGCGAATACAAGATAAGACTGTATAATATAGATTCATCGTGATCCGCTCTCTTTCCAGACCCTGCATACACGGGAGTTTCATGCATCGAGCTGCTCTTTTTGTCTTAAGAAACTAATTTGAGACTAGTGAGAAATCAAAGCATAAGATGATAACATGAAAAAGGTTGCTCCATTGTGCAAACAACACTTCATCATTCCCCTGATTAATCAAATGAGCCCCTCGCGCAAACCCAAAGAACCAAGAGAAAATAGTTTTGAGGGGAAAAGCAAAGAAAAAGAAAAAACCAAATACACAAAAAAACCAAAAACATATTGTCAGACTTGCTTGATATTTTAACTTTTACTGATGAGTTGTACTTAAAACATTGGCATAACCCGCCTAGCTAATCGGTTTAAGGTTGCAATTGAGACCAACCATAAACATGTTTCGTGTTTGTCTCTTGCTAAAAGCCCTCTGATTTAACCAATACTTCTGATTTGTAAGTGCTTTGCAAGCATCTGGAAGCACTCGGATTTAACCAATACCTCTGATTTGTGGGTGCTTTACAAGTATCTAGAGATTTACCGCTCAAAGGTGGGTCCTAAGAGCCCTTCCTTGAGAGGTTGCTCCGTCAACAAAAAAAAACCATTGGCATGAGTTCAGAAACTGTGGTCCGGAGTTGCATGAGTTCAGTGAGATCAGGGTCCTGAGTTGCCAACACTATTTCAAGTACCTTAACATGACATGACTAATTGGACTAGCATGACATGACTAATTGGACTAGCATTTTTTAGTAGCTTATAGACTTTTTGGTTTTTTTGTAAAAAAGTAGGTGTCAAATTATGTAGAAAAAGTGAAAAAAAAAGTGAAAAAAAGCCTAATAAGCCAAACCAATTGGCTTTTTGTGGCTTTTAAGCCAAAAAGCCTCAAAAATAAGCTATTGCCCAAACACAGGCTAATGATAAGCGCCACTAAGTTGTTGCCTGCAAAGAAGAATAGTATTCACTACTAACAACCGGAAAAACGAAACGCAATGTTGTTACTGCATACCTATTTAGAAGAATCTATACTGTACATTGTCATATATGGAAAAACAATTAAACATCAAATAATACACGAGATAATGGCAACCAATTGTGATTTTACCTGGATATCCCTTACAATCATGTCCTACTTTTGGATACAATTAAATAAGTTGTGCTTTTTTTAGGTCAGAAACAACTCCTCTATCTTCACTGCTCCTCTCATTGTAAAGAACCTGCAGAAATTAAGAGAATAAGGTGGTTTACACAGCAGCTGAAAGAAAGGTTCATGGGAAATAAAGTTACTCTTTCGACTGGAGGTACCTTATCAATGATGCCATATTCAACGGCTTCACTGGGACTAAAGTACTTTGGACGCTTAATGTCTGCTTCAATCTGCTCGGGTGATTTTCCTATATGCTTTGAGTAGAGTTTAACCTTCAACGCGAATGGATAATAGTTAGCTTTTATACAAGCTTCTGTCTAGATACATGTCAGTTCACAACTCAAGGCAGTCAGTTAAGCATAAGGGGAAAGCAGTATTTCAAATGTGACATTTAACAAGTGATAATACATGTGTGTGTCATTTCACTCTACATTTGTGTTTGAAACTATGTTCCTTTCAAAGCACCAAAAAGAACGGAGGGGGCAACCAGGCCGGGAAATTTAATTAGCAGATAAACCTCAAAGAACACAAAAACCAAAACTCCCGTGGTCCTCCATTACACAAAATGTCAAATGCACATACTACACCACTTATATTCCTGAGCATCGCCATGCACGACCCAAAAAGAGGAGAAAATGTGCAACTTAAGAGGGTGATATCATTACCAACTCTGCCTTAACATTCCTTACTTCCTTCCTTGCAAGCTCCACATCCGTAGCTTGGCCTTGAAACCTCGCAATTGGCTGCAGATACGTAGGGGAAAAGGAATGAATATCGTTATGCTATTATCTAATAAATGTCTTAGGACCATTAAGATAGTACAATAACAGTAACCAGTGCCAAGAGAGATTATGCAAGAGATTCAAGGACACACTTGCTAAGGACACCAAACAGCCAAGGCTAAGAATGTACCTGCTTTATCATAATGGTTGATGAAGGCAATGCTGAACGATTTCCCTTTGAACCGGCGGCCAAAAGTAAGGCTGCTTCTCCCCAAGCATTGCCAACACACAGTGTAAAAATTGGTGGTTTAACATACCTGTGGTTGAAGTAAAATGTCAATTAATGGCATAAAGAGAAAAATCTAGGTGAAAAAAAAATGCAGGTACATGAGGTGACGTGTACTTCCTCACCGGTTGCCCTTTGATAAGGCCAATCCCATGATGTCGTGTGATTATGGCAAGGACAGCCCAGAGTAAGCCCACAACGGTGTTCAAGAGTACTGGCAGCATTAACCTTAAAATGTGTCATGATGCCCTAACAAAATCATACAGCATACAGCAACACAACATAAGACAGTAACAACGCACATGGGCGCAGAGTGGGGCGTAGGCAGGCAGCATAGCCCGGCGCCGGGCACGACGTGCAACAGTTTGGCATCGGGTTTTCGGGCACCAAACGATGTCCGATAGAGTTGATATTTTTACGATAGCTTCATCTATTGGACTAACATGTTGGGCCAAAATTTGGGAATTTTTCAAAAATAAATAATATTTTTGAAAACCCATTATAACTCCTCAAGCAGCTTGATGTTTCCTCCTGCCAAGACGGAGATGGGTAAGAAAGCTATTATAAGAAGGGGTAGTGGTGTGTCAGCTACCAGCTCTCTCCCGTGTCATCACTAAGCACTGAAGTGAACAACCGCAAGGCAACATTGGGGGCGGGCTCTAGGCACCAAAGAGAGGTGTTTCAAGGTCTCCTTGCAGGCACGGGTGCCCCATGAATGATGTCAACCAGGAGGATCCGGAGGCTTTAGACATCGCGTGTAGAACTCAGGGAAGAGGAACGACTAGCTTGCCCCGCGGGCTATCTTTCTTATTTGAGTGTCCAAACCCGATTAGGCTATCGAGGCACCACCAAAAGGTCTCGTGTGCCGACATACTTGCATGTTATGGGTTCGACATTGCTTGTAGGGGTCTTGTGGCCTAAGATGTGTGGCTTACGGCTAAAATCACGCTTAGATACTATTGTTGGACGCCTAAGCCTATGAAACGAATCGAGCAGCTTGACGAGTGAATTGGCATAATGTACTTTCGGCCTAAAGGATCGACATTGCCTTGATCAGGTGGCATGTCATGTGCATTGCTTAGCACGCGTGTAAGCATGAGGATATCGACGTGGGCACGAAAATGACCTTTGGCGTTATATAGGGTACGAGGCACCCTTAACTTTCAGAGACGAGCTATACTGACCCGTTATACATTGAGAAGCTTGTCAGATAAGTTGGGCATCAATGTCAACACGTCTGTGTTACTTATCCGCCTAACGAATATGGGACCTCAGTTGGGCGAGCGCCTTACTCAGGACGAGTTTGGTGCAAGGAAGCTACTGCGCCATTCGGTTTGCAACTTGAGACGTCAAGTCGTCAAGTGGCATCTTGGTTATATGGGACTTCCATGAGAGGAGTTTGTTCTTACTTGATAAAGTGTGGGCTTTTAAAAATAAATTTGAAGACCGGGTAACAAAAAACACTCGGATTGTCAGAGAATATGCGGATTCGGGCTTGGTGGAGTTCGAATGCCACACGAGAAAAAATTCCGCTGCGTCACTAAAGTGTCGCCCCGTGACAATTGGTGTCAGAGCATGGTCACTCCTTTGTGGGATGCGTTCTTGGACAGAATATGCAATAGTGTGATATCTTTGTTGCTGTAAAGCTAGATGCCAATTTGAAATGAGCAATGCATGAGACCTTGAATATGGTAATTGTATATAGTGATTGTATTGTCTCCACGACTAACGAACAAAACCGATGCTTGGGGCTTATTAGCAAATGGTTTTAGGGTATCCGTATGAACAGAGTTATCTTTAGATGATGCCTTTTGAAGCAGCGAGCCGTGCTTAAGGTGGGATTACAGCGGCATAGTGGTGTATATTCTCTTCTATTCCAGATGATTTGTTTCCTTCCACTTTGATAGCTTGGTATGAGCAAGTTTTGATGTGTGGATACATTGTAGCTCGAAATGCTACTAACGTGCATGGTCTACATCCCGATGGATATGGGTGGACAGTGGTACTACTTTGTTAGCTATATGATGTTTGCTACCGCAATATGGGTTTGAAGTGGCAGTCATACCGATGTCGTGTGTTTTGTGAGCATTATCTTATCATCGTTGAGACAGCGGCATGTCAACAGCTTAGCCGGGCATATGGCATTTTCACTGGTTTGTTTCATGAAGCTTGTGCTACATCCAATTTGGTGGTTCCATTCCGAATATGTGTTTGATTTGAGAATCTTCAGCTTATCAGTCGGGTTTTCTTCCATTATTGGGTCTGTATGTGTGACTGTGCTTGTCAGTGGATTTGCATCTTAAAGCTTGGTTGTTGGCTTCAGATTGGGTTAGATCGAAAATTTATTTTCAGAAACACTTTGTGGTCTTGACTCCCGCATCCAGAGACACCGTGTGCATGTGCAGTTAGAGAAAAACTGAGTGACAGTGGTAGTTACAGTTGTCAGAGGGCAACCACATGACGGGGTGGCAAAGTCAGGACAATGATGCGGTGCCAAGTTAAGTGCACCTTGAATTTTAATGGTTCGCCTGTTAAGAGTTGGCAAGCCTTCCATGTGTTGGACGGTGTGTTAAATCTTCAAGGGAAGTGGAAAGTCCCTTCAAGATCGTTGTCAGGGTGAATACTGCGAGTAGGTTGAGGTACAAGACATTTTGAGTTTACAACTTAATTGCTAACGCAGGGGACATTAAGCAGAGTTATGCCAGAGAGTATGACCATCGCCAGAGGGCAACCGGTTGAGTTCAACTAGAGGGCGTGGACACCGCCAGTTTATGAAGAGTTCAAGTTTGCTAGAGGGCATTTGAGCAGAGCCAGAGGTCTACCTTTCAACTTCAAGTTTGTTAGTAGGCATTTGAAGACAAGTCAGAGGGCTTGACCAGAGCATGCCAGAGGACATCAGCCAGAGGGCTACATTCTGCGTGTACCAGAGAAGGCAGAGCAGGGCTAACAATCAAGCCAAATTTGTTAGGAGAGCAACAGCCAGAGGGCTTTGCATGAAGTGCCAAAAGGGCCAGAGTTTGGAGTGCGTTGATGAGGACATCAACCATTCCAGCGCGGAAGGATGTCACGGTGTGCCGAAAACGTCCTTTGCACATCAACGCAGTACCCCATTTCTTGTTGATTAACACCAGTGGTATGGTGGTGCGAGCAGTATCCACAAGAGTTAAGCGAAGTGTCGCTTCACAGCTCAGATGAGCATTTGAGTTGAGTTTAGCTCTGAGGAGCAAGCTCTAAATTAACAGAGGAATATTGAGGAGTGTTGTTGACAACAGATTGTTCAACAAGTAATGCCAAGATAGAGATCAGCTCAGAGGAGCACTGTTGCAGAATCAGGTGAAGACTGATGGTGTCAGCTCAGAGGAGCTTTGTTGTGTTTGAGTCGAGTCTTCTCTGAGGGACAGGTACTTGGCCGATTGAGATGGATGTTGGTGGCAGGTTATCACGACGGACTGTTGGTAATCGATGGATGTTGAAGCAACTTCAGAAGAAGTGGAGCTTAGCATGTGGCACTTGCACTTTGTGCAACATCAACGAGGACATTAATGGTTCAAGTGGGGGAGAATGTCACAGGTTGCCCTTTGATAAGGCCAATCCCGTGATGTCGTGTGGTCGTGGCAAGGACAGCCCAGAGTAGGCCCACGACGATGTTCAAGAGTACTGGCAGCATTAACCCTAAAACGTGTCATGATACCTTAACAAGACCATACGGCATACAGCAGCGCAACACAAGACAATAACAGCACGCATGGGCACAGAGTGGGGAGTGCGCAGGCAGCATAGCCCGGCGCCTGGCACGACGCGCAACAGTTTGGGATTGGGTTTTCGGGCACCAAACGATGTCCGATAGAGTTAATATTTGTATGATAGCTTCATCTATTGGACAAATATGTTGGGCCAAATTTTGGGAATTTTTCAAAAAAAAATAATATTTTTGAAAACCCATTATGACTCCTCAAGTAGTTTGATGTTTCCTCCTGTCAAGACGGAGATGGCTAAGAAAGCTATTATAAGGGGGAATAGTGGTGTGTCAGCTACCAGCCATCCCCCGTGTCATCACTAGGCACTGAAATAGACAACCCCAAGACAACATTGGGGGCGGACTCTAGGTACCAAAGAGTGGTGTTTCAGGGTCTCCATGCAGGCACGGGTTCCCTAAAGACGATGTCAACCAGGAGGATCCGAGGGATTTAGACATCGCGCGTAGAACTCAGGGAAGAGGTTGGGGGCACCGACTCGCTTGCCCCACAGGCTATCTTTCTTATTTGAGTGTCCTAACCCGATTAGGCTATCGAAGCACCACCAGAAGGCCTCGTGTGCCGACTTACTTGCATGTTATGTGTTCGGCATTGCTTGTAGGGGTCTTGTGGCCTAAGATGTGTGGCTTACGGCTAGAGTTACGCTTGGATGCTATTGTTGAACGCCTAAGCCTATGAAACGAGTCGAGCAACTTGACGAGTGAATTGGCATAATGCACTTTCGGCCTAAAGAATCAACATTGCCTTGCTCATGTGACATGTCATGTGCATTGCTTAGCACGCGTGTAAGTATGAGGACATCGCCGTAGGCACGAGAATGACCCTTGGCGTCATATAGGGTACGAGGCACCCTTGACTTTCAAAAATGAGCTATACTGACCCGTTACACATTAAGAAACTTGTCAGCTAAGTTGGGCATCAATGTCAACACGTCTGTGTAACTTATCTGCCTAATGAATATGGAACCGCAATTGGGTGAGCGCCTTACTCATGATGAGTTTGGTGCAAGGAAGCTGCTGTCATTCGGCTTGCAACTTGGGACGTCAAGTCATCAGGTGGCATCTCGATTATATGGAACTTCCATGAGGAGAGTTTGTTCTTGCTTGATAAAGTATGGGCCTGTAAAAAAAATTGAAGACCGTGTAACAAAAAATACTCGGATTGTCAGAGAATAGGCGGATTCGGGCTTGGTGGAGTTCGAATGCCACACGGAAAAAAATTCTGCTGCGTCACTAAACTGTCGCCCCGTGACAACTTCCCATGCCTGTTCCACTGAGATAAATTCGGCATCACAAAATAGATGACCAGTTACCCAAAATCAATTCATGAACAACTGTCAAAACGCATATAATGGCTCATCCCTAGTATGCTGATAGAGAAAATTTGTGTCGCATTCTGCGCCAGAGGCACGTACAAAGTCTTGTTTAGAGTTGTTATGTTAAACAACTCCAAGTTCTACCCATATTTTCTACCTCTTCAATTCATTGATCTGGAACACCTGGAATAGTAAATTTTGAGAAAGAAACTAGTACAAGACTTAGCCCTAGGGCAGAATGTTTGTCTTTACTCTGTCTAATCTACACAAACCCAGGATCTAATTGCTTGCAGCCTTTTTAACCAAGCTATTTTAACTTTTCATTCATATCAAGAAAGCCCAAACTTTTGGTTAAACTAAATGGTCGAACAAATGCATACCCATTATTTTTCATTAAGTGCTACCTGTCAAATATTCAACATAGGGATCTATCAATTGCCTTTAGAAATCACAACGCCATAAGGGTCATAAGGGTTGTAACAGGTGGTTGTAACAATGTTTAAAACCTTGGGTACATACATGTGTATGTATGTACAAATATGTAATGAGAGCAGTAGCAGCAAAGAAGATTAAAAAATCCGTAATTAAAAGATCCATAATACTATTCTTGAAATGGATGGTGAGGTTCACATCTCTCTCTCTCTCTATCTCCCTCTCCCTCTCCCTCTCCCTCCCTATCTCCCGTGTGCACACACACCTACCTTTATTTATTCGCAATGCTTAACTGAATCCCGGGCCGGAAATGGGGAGAAGTGAGGCCTAGGGCCGGGAGGGCTAAGGCCGAAGGCCCACTCAGGGTAGGGTGCGGGTGGCGTAGGGGAAGGCTCTCTCCAGGCGAGGTCACGGGTGGAAAGGGGTCCCCAGCCCATCCAACCTATTGCCATACCTAACAATAATGCCCCAAATCTGATTTAGCATACAAGTATGCTTTCCCTTCCAGAGATTACATGCAGAGAATAACCTGCTTGATAGAATAACCCATTCTCTTGGTTTAATGCATTCCAGAATGGCCTGCTTGTGCTTGATAGTATAAGCTAAAACTTTCAATCACATGCTAATGAAAAGGATAAAGGTTTTAACCTCATAACATCATAAATTGCAAACGCCTCTGTCTCATAACCCAACTTTTCGCCACCCTGGAAAAAGTTCAAAAATATTAAAGCAAGATTCACAATATTGAAAAATCTTCTTCACACAAAAAAAAAAAAAAAGAAAGAAAGAAAAGAAAGAAAAGAAAAACACTAAATGAGAAATCCCCAGGTAGTGATATCAAGACATTGAAACGTATTTTGTCCACCAAGAAAAAGAAATGTTCTTACAAGACAAGGACGACACCATTTATATCTGTTTATCACGAAATAGAAAAATATCAACCTGGTTTTCTGGAAAATATGGTCTTGTTTAACTCAAGCAAATTTGGGAATGCTAATTGAAACAACATTATCATATATATTTTTTTATTAATATGGAGACAAAAAACAAAACAAAACTGTTTCTAAAAGATTTTAAGAAACAAGCACTTGATTTCATGTAATTCGAATTCCTCGTGATTTTCTCATGTTCAATCTCTCTTATGATTTACAATTGATCCTAAGGAAACAACCAATGTCACTAATACTGGTGCAGATTCATGCTTTTATAAATTTCCATATCATATTATCAATATTTTCGAAACGCATCGTTAAGTTCAATAGCTCTAGAACATTTTCTTAAATAAATGTTCTTGTCGTAGATGACCAAATCAACTCTGCAAAATGAAGGTTATATACTACTCCAGGTCTGCAATATAGCTATTGAGCTTAACCAAATTTTTTTTCCCATATTCAAGAAAAAGCAACCCTCTTAACACTTTAACCGTACTGTTAAAAACGCAGCAGGCTGGTTTATGGTCACCAGAAATCTCAGACACCAGTCCTGAAAAGGTAAACATGATTCTTCCCAGTGCTAAGGTGAATGCACCAATAGTTGATGTAAAAAAATTGGGCAACACGTTAGAAGAGAGAGGTGAAACCAAATTTCGAAATCATCCATTTGAAGACCTATAAGGGAAATGTATGAAGCAATCTGGATAAAGTGTGTAACAATGTTCACCTTTGTTGTCCCAGTGGAATTTATGTAAAGGTAAATTGGTTTCTCTTCATCCTCGTACTGGAGGTAAAGAAATTCTGCTAGTATCAATTCAGTGACAGATGGAACCAGAGACATGCCCAAGTAAACAATACGATTCTTATATAAGTAAGATGCTAGATCTGGAGGAGGCTGCTCCCATGCACTTCCCCTTGAAAAGGGAATTACCTGTTAACAGAATTATAGCAAACAATATAGATAAGACGGTAGAAGGGGAGCAAATATACTTCAAAGAAGTATTTTTGTGTGAAAATAGGTAAGTAGGTAACATTTATATGACAAGCATCCTTCATATTTGCCCAATAGCGAACATATGTGAAATGAATGTTCAGTCTCAAAGTGCACTCTGCAATTTCCATATTTGAAGGAGATGAAAAGATAAATTGGCATCACAAACCCAATATAAGTCACTAGGGATTTTTGTCACACAAAAGGAAAGCAATAGGAGAAAACTCTATGAATGATATTATTGATCAAAGTGTTGAGGTTACATGCCATTACAACCTTTTATATGAACATTAAAGTACTATAAGTCAAATTTTTAAGCATAGAATCATATCATGACAACCTAAGCATATCAATTCTAAGCCTGAATAATAAATAACAGAAATCTCGTAAAAATAATAAAACGAAGTCCCCATTCAAAACTAAAAGAATATAAGAGTAAAGTACATACCCAATTACAACAGGTTCAGATATCTATATCTATACAATACCTATCCATAAAAACAGATTCAGCCCCTAGTTTTGTATTTTCAACTTGAAATCTTCCGTCCAGAATAAGGAATAATCAAAATATACCTGCTTCAACTTCTTTCCACAGTTCTTTTCTACAACTTTGGCAACTCGAACTTCCTTGTGTCGATGATTCTTATATCAGATCAATTAAAGTCTTATCAAAATAGAAGTGAATTTTTCCACACCAGTAAAATCAAAACGTGGTTCCACTTATTCACGGGAAACATGAATTTTTTCAAAATAACAGTTATGGACTTTTTGTGCGCAATTTCTTCATGAATCTGTTGCTGTCCTAATTCTTTACTATCAGAACTAGGAACTTCAACCACAGTGCAACTTATTATGACGTGAAACGTTTGTTATAGCTGCTGACTCGGTGCCTTTCCCTCATCATGCTCTGTGTGTTTTTATTTGCTTGAAGAAAACAAATCTTGAAATCATTAAGATTTCCCGTCCAAAACAAGTAGAACCTGGAAATTTTTGTACAGACCAATTTCTACACATTTCTTTTGAATGAATAATATTTCCCTCGAAATTGTACTGCTCCTTTCCATCAGTCATTGGCTTCCCTAAACTTGCATGGCAACTTGATACCAAAACAATAATACTCTAAGCTATGTCACCATAAGTTTTTCAAAAAATATACAACAAAAATAATTGATTCCATACCAGCAACTATTTTTCTCCCAATAGTTGAGCTGGCAATCATGAGCTTTCAAACTTGGCAACAGTTCAAATAGGTTGAAAACTAGGGATGATGGAGGAAGATGTGCGTTAATAGGCTAGCATCCCATCGATTGTGCGAGACAAATGCAAGAGGGGAATTCGTAGTAATGCAGTGAATTTGATGTCAGACCCATGCTAGGAGTGTTTGATCTTAATCTTGCATCATTTTTTATTATTTTTTTGAGAGCTTTATGTGAAAGAATTGAAATGGTGCATATGTTAAGGGAAGATGTATGATAGATAGAAGAGATGAAGGAAAGATCAGTGAGAAACATATGGGAAGAAAGAGAACACAGAGAGGATATTATATGTGTGTGTGCGTGTGTGATTCTCTCTGCCTGTTTGGCCCATATCTCAACCATCAATATTCCATCATACAATCATCAATATCTTTGAGTTTTATATTTTTAACATTGATATGACAATTGATATCAGTGTATTATTGCCTCTACTTATAAAAAATATCAGTCTCATATTCCCAGTACATAAAGACTAAGGAGCTTTTGTTTTGGGGGGGGGGGGAGGGATTTACATTGTCATTAAGATAAACTGAGGTGGTTTGGGGGGCAGGCGGAAGGGAATTATGTTGTCGTTGGGATGGATAACTATCAATGTGTAAGTCAAATTGCAATCCTAGCCAACCAACTAACCCTAAACAGCCAAGCCTTCTCAACAAAGGTGAAAGGATACTTTACTAAAGTGACAACTCATTATTGCCACTCCTCTATAACACACTTGACACTCCAAACTGTAAAGTAATGCTGGGAACATCACCGACTACTATTTGCAATCCAGTTGAAGAAAACTGTACATCGCTTTGTGCTTCATTAGCTATATTTGATAGCGCAAGGAGTAAGGACTAGCAATAAAACAATGTATACCCATTTTCTACTGGTTAAGTATACACCCTTTTTCTTTCTCTTTCTCTATCCCTTTCTCTTTCTTTTTCGCTTTCTCTTTTTCATTTATTTTGTGCTTTCGATAGGTGATGATACGGATATTCCTTAGCGATTAATAAATTTGTTACGATACTATCCCACATAGATTAAAACAAGGGATTGTCCATGTGTATGTAAACCACTTAGGCACCCTCCCTTGTAAGTCAATTTGTTTACAGGAGTGAGTTTTACCCCAGGGATTGTAACAAAATTAAACATGAAGGATGAATAGGTTCCGATATTTACGTCAACTTGAAACCCCCCCACTTTAAAACTTCTCTCTGTTTAATATATTAATTCTTTGTTTAGTTGGACACTAGGAGGTAAAATTAATTCTAATTTTTTTGTTCTTTTACTTCTTTGTTTTTTTTTTTTGGATGACTTCAGCCTTTTTAGTTCACTTTTTCCCCTTCAAACGGTAGACTTGTTCTGATTAGTGCAATGGTCAAACAACCACATAGAAATCCACATTTCCTCCTTTGTCCTCAAGCATAACCAAACATGAGTGGACAAAGTTATCCTATACATAACTTTTCCTTTTATATACATACTTCTACCTTTACCCGCACATTGCTCTTATTTTTTCCATCTCTCCCGCCCTAAAGCATATAGTGTATTTTTATTTTTGCTGCCTAATTAATGAATCTCATTTCCCAAATTATTTCCCATTTCATTCGTAGACTTTCTTTCGATCATACATATGATGATATGTCATTAGCAATGGGGTGATTCTAAGTTCACTACCACCTTCCTGTCGCCAGCCACCAGCGAACACCATCCACTGGCATCCCAATTTCTCTTCCCCGACAGTCCCTCCCTTCCGCATGCGATACCATCCTCCCAACCCCTTTCCGTCTCCCTTCCGTGCAACATCAACTTCCCATTCCCTAAATCCTAAGAGTTAGATGGTATTCGATCATGGTGCGTCAAACTAAGGACGGGTGTTCGGCCCTGGTAATCCAAATATAGGCCATGCGTTTGGCCATGGTAATCCGAACGAAGGTCATACATTCGGCCATTAATCCGTACAGTGGTTGGAGGTGGCGTAGGAGAGAAGGGGAAGCAAGGGAGAGATTGTGGAAACACAGAGAAGGAGATGGAAAGGTGGCACAAAGAGGAGAGGCCGTGACGACTAGAGTTAGAGTTAGCAATGGAGGTGGCAACAGGTTTTATGGTGGAAGGAAACTGTGACACACAAAGCATGGTAGGAAAGGGCGTTGGGTGGAGATGAGGTGGCGGCGGGAGATGAGGGAGAGAAGGAGAAGAGAGATAGAACAAAGAGGAGAAGAGGGGGGGTGGAGGACGAGAGGGGATGGAGGTGGCAGCGATGGTGGCTACCGAAGATGGGTGGTGGCGTGTTGGTGGTACCAGGTTAGATTTGGAGGTCATGAATGAGGGTATGTTAAATGTTAAAGAGTACAGAGTAAAATATGAAATTTTAAAATTGAATGGTGGGTGTACTTAGAAGGTGTGCGCATTCAGTACTTTTTGTAGTGTATTTAAATCATCCTCAACAGTGGGTTTAGCCAAAACTTGATGCCATGTCTAGTGATTTCATATCAATATCAGCAATGAATGAGCGAGACACCTAATTAGGTACTAATGAAAAGTTATTCACCCTAAGACATTCAGTATGAAATGCTTAACTCGAGCAACTACTTTGTGATACACTAAAGCAGTAAGCAGACGCAACATCGGAGTAGTAATTTTGAAATAATCCTACTAAAAAGCAAATAATGCTAAAAAGTTATAACACAATGCATTTTTTACAAATTTCAATGTAATTTCACATTTATTAATACAATTTATTCATATATCTATGCGTTTTTTTACCAATTAACCACCTCACCACACAATGGTGGTTAGTATTTTTCATTCTAAAAAAATAAAAATACAATCTCGCGCTCCTATAAGTGATTCATTTCTTTTAACATTTCCAACAAAAGTAAATTTCTAAAGAACAAAATGATACATATGGACATATATATGTATTGCACTTTTTTTTTATTCTCTTTAGAATGGGTTTAATGATTATTTAGCAACTAAATAAATCAACTCCCCTTGAAACATGTTCGTACTTGAAACCCTCTGATGCAACACATAGACGAGATGAGAATAGTGGATAGGTAGCGAACAAGGGTCGAAACCCTCACACAAAATCACAACCTTAAAACTCAACTCTTTATTAATTCAACTATGATTAATACATCAAATGAGTCTCTTATTTATATGCTTAAAACCCTAATTTAAAAAGAAAATTAAAATTCTAAGAAAATAAAATAAAATCTTAATATAATTTAGAATCTTAAATGAAAAGAAAATAAAAATAAAACTTTATTTAAGAAATAACTGGAATATTAAACTAAATAAAATTTTAATTAATAAAATTAAATTAAATATAAAATAATTAAAACAATTGTAGATGGTAATTTGTATTTCACATCATTCCCTTCTACAGAAAAAAAGAACTCGACCTCGAGTTCATCCTGAAAAGAGTCAAAAGACTCAAATACTTCAAATACAACAAATATGTTTCAGTTTATTTGCAGGCCAACTAGGCTTAAACTTTAAGCAGTTGACAAGATCCACCAAACATGAATTTAACACTTCAACCAATTTATGCAACACCAATGAAATCAATCTTTTTAAACCTGTTTGAAGCTTTTGTTGGTAAATCATCAATAGGAAATGCCAAATTGAGTGCATCTTTATGTTTAAGAGGTTCATTGTTCTGCATGGAAATGTCTGGCTCTTCAATCAGTGAAGGAGAATATAATCATTGATCTCTTAAGATTTGGTAGAATCAAGTATATCGTGATCCCCATTAAAGTCTGGAACGTTGAGTTTAGAACTGTTGTCTAACTTAATCAATTGTGTTGTGACTCCTCTACCTAGCATTGGTGCACAAAGATTTGTGATGGATGAACACCTGAAATTCCCAAATCAATAGCCCCTTCGTCTTCCTTTTCTTGCAACAAAAAGCCTATCAACTTCTCTAAGGTAGCTCGCATATGTGCTAGATGATCGCTATACACCCGCTGGTCTTTACGCATCGCTTGCAAAGTATGATGCATAGCATCAGAGGCCAACTCGATATTGGTAACCATGGCTAGACTATTGGGTATGACGCGGAGAATGTGATTTTTTTTTATTGGCTAAATTAAACTAGTTGAAAAAGGATTTGGGTTTTTTTTTTTAAACAGTTTTTTTATATAAAAAAAGTGAATGGATTGGACTGCTTATATGTATGGGTTAAAGTGGGCTGGGTTTTGTTTTTGGGAAAAAAAAAGAGTTAATGGACTTGGGTTTGTTATTTGGGCTGAAAGGAAAAAAAAAAGGTTAACGAGCTGCTTTTATTTGAATTGGGCCATGTGAAATAGGGGAAGGTATGGGTTGAATGGCTGGGCTGGGCTGTGACAATGGAAAGAGTGGGTTGGATTGGGTCGTGTCAAATATGATCGAGTCGGGTCAGGTGTTTTTGGGATGTGGCTTTCTTCTTACTGCACAACAGAAGGCACCTAGCGTTTTTTTCCTCTTCTGCAGCGAGACACCTCACAGCTGACGAGGGAGGGAGAGGTTAACGAGGAAGGCTAAAGGTCTGAAGGCCATCAAGAGAGGTGAGGGCACAAGGCGTTGGCGGCGGAGGTGACGATGACCGGTGGTGGCAACGGAGGTGACTCCGGAGGTCTTCGAGGGTTTTCAAGGGCCGATGAAGGTCTTGGGTTTTGGCTAGGTCGAAGGTTAGGGTTTTAGTGGCTAGGGTTTCGGTGATGAAGGAGAGCATTTCTAGGGTTTTGGCATACGGAGTTGACTTGTGGCTAGAGGTGGGAATTTCTGACACGAGAAGTTAACACGATTCGAAACCTACACGAGGTTATAGGGTTAGGGCCGACTATTTTGACACGAAATTTAAAAATAACACAACCGAATAACACGTCTAATAAAAAAGTTGGGTTAGCGTATAACCCGTGTAACCCAAAAATGACTCATCTAACCTATTTAATTTCCGTGTCAACTCGAAAACACAACACTAACCTAAAACCCGTTAAAAACACAGATAATCCAGCTATATACCTATTATATATATACCATATATAACCCAGCACGCCCACAAAAACCCATTCCTAATATCAAATATCAAACAGATTTTACAAAAAACGAAAAACCCTACATTGTTGCCTACAATCGAACTTTACCCTTTACCCTAGCCCCTAGATGAATCGTTGATAAGAAAAGGAATTGTGTCGACTACGTGAAAGGATCTCAAACAAAAAAGTAAAAATTCTTAGAATGTGTTGCACAAACATCTCTAGCTAGCAAGAAATGTTTGAAGCAAGATGTTCCAACTAAATAGAATTCAACATTACTCATGCTCACAAATGCCATTTACTATCGTCTTGCTTTTTATCACTTGCAATTGAGTGACAAATTTTAGACATTGTCCATATGTGGAGGAATGGAATAGAGTGGAAAAGATTTGTGGTTTCTTAAAAGTTTTTTATGATGCTACTTGTCAAATTTCGGGTTCCAAGTATCCTACATCAAATTTATATTTTGAACAAGTTTGCGGGATTCAATATCTCTTGAAAAAAGAAATTTAAATCGAAGAAGTTTTTTGAAGCGAATGGAAACTCAAATGTTGGAAAAGTTTGAAAAGTATTGGTCAAGCCATAGTGTGATTTTGGCTATTGTGGCAGTATTTGATCCACGGTACAGATTTCAATTAGTGGATTATTGTTATCAAAAGCTTTATGATGGTCATGGAACCGTGGAATGCATGTTAGTTTGTGGGAAGTTGTTTGCTCTATTTGAGGAGTATATTCGCAATTCTTCTAAGACTTTTTCGCAGTCTTTGACTTGTACTAGTTTTAATGATGATGCTTCTCAAGATAAACATGACATGGATTTTATCAAGGTAACATGAATTTAATGTTTTACCAACAGGACATTACTTTTATGTGTTATTTTTGTATGATAATCTTTTAAGTTATTTACTTGCTTCTGATAGGACTTTGACATATTTAAGAGTTCCACATCTGTTTCTCGTAAACAAAAAAGTCAACTAGAATTATATTTAGATAAGCCAAGGAATGATAGAAGGAAAATTTTTGATGTACTTGCTTTTTGAAAAGCTCATCAATATTGGTACGCAGAACTTGCTATAATAGCTCGTGATGTGTTAAGTATTTTCATTTCTACAATTGCTTCAGAATCCGCATTTAGTACTGGTGGTCGAGTTCTTAATCGATATCGTAGTACTCTAAGGAATGGTTGTTTGGAGAAAAATATAAATATAAAAGATGTGCACTCTTTAATTATATATAGGGTCATATGTAATTCCTTAAATATAAATAAATAAATTCGTATGTGCATATTTCTATTGTTATGTAGTACCTGTAAAAATAAAATTGGAAGAGCTCGTAAAAGATGTTATAAAGATGACTATATATGCAGATGAGACTGAATCCAAATCAATGAAATGTTCAACCAATAATGTTGATGTTGACTCTTAATTATATAAGTATATAATCAATTTATTAACTTATTTTAAACATATTTAATTTGAATACAAATTATACAATGCAATTAAGGATGTATACGGCTTATTCTTTTTGTAGGAAATGGTCAGTATGTCCTTGCAAGGTTTTTAGAGTTCTTAGCAAATTTGTTAATGTTATGCCAGTTTTTATGTAGTCGAATTTTTATTAACTTTTTTTTCATCAACTGTTTGAACTTTGGAGTTTTTTATGCATAAATTGATGTTTTTCTATTGAATTATTTAAATGCTTTTTGCAAATTGTTTAAAACTTTTTATTTATTATAATTTATGTAATTTTATGATTAAAACATGTATGGAATTGAAAATGTAAATTTGTTATTAAACAGGTTATTACATGGGTTGTAAACAAGTTAACTCGTTTATAAGCGGGTAGTGTTAGTATTAGAATAAGTAACATGTCTAGGTCAATGGGTAAGGCTAGTGCTGAGAGGTTTTTGACACGAATCCGATATGACATAACACTAACACGATACGACACGATACCCATCCCTACTTGCGGTGAAGGTGGCACAAGGATGATGGCGTCACGATGCCCATCCCTACTTGCGGTGAAGGTGGCACAAGGATGATGGCGTCGATGGCAGCAAGAAGGTTGATGTTGGCAATGGTATCGGTGGCGCGTAAAGGCGGTGATAGCAGCGCCAATATAGCCGCAGGGAAAAATGACAGTGGTAGCTTCTTTAACTACAGAAAGGAGTCAAAGATGGAGAAAGATATATGGAATCCCGAGCCTAAACTATAATACCAATTGATGCAGCTCTTGGAAGGGATGAGTATGGTGCATAGGTAGCAAACAAGAGTCGAAACCCTAACACAAGGTCACAACATTAAAACTCAATTCTTTATTAGTTTAACTCTAATTAATACATCTAACGAGTCTCTTATTTATAGGCTTAAATAATCCTAATCTAAAAAAAATTAAATTCTAAGAAAATAAAATAAAATCTTAATATAATTAAAATCCTAAACGAAAAAAAAATAAAAATAAAACCTTATTTAAGAGATAATTAGAATTTTAAACTAAATAAAATCATAATTAATAAAATTAAATAAAATATTAAATAATTAAAATACAACTGTAGAAGGTCCTTTGTTTTCCGCATCACCCTTGTCACAGGTTTAGCTTATATTGCAAACCTTGATTTTAAAAACTCCACCAAATTAAGCATGGCACTAGTTAACTAATCAACACCAACCACTCCTCCATTGTCAATACTTCCCATCTCATCATTTTCCCACTAGACTTCCCACATTCATACAAAGGCCCTGTTTCAACTAAATTTCAGAATTTTTGTTTATTTTTGAATTTGTTTTTATCTTTTAACTAGTTTTTTTTTTTTACTTTTCTGAATCGACTCGAGGAGATAAATAGAAAAAATGATCAAAAGGTTAAAAAAATTACTAAAAACAAAAATAAGCAATATAAAATTTTATTTATTTATTTTATGTTTTTAAGTTTTTATATTTTAATAAAAAAATACTTATTTTTTCAGCCAATAAAAAATGTTAAAAAATATAATAATTTGACTAAATAAAAAAAATATGGGATAATTACACTTACCGCCCTTGAGGTTTAAGCTTATTATAGGGACCTCCCGTGTGGTCTCTGAAATTACACTGCCCTCCCTTCTGCTTTGTTTTTATATTTCAGATATCCCCTTTCGTCAAATAACCGTTAAAAAACTTGACAAAAAATGCTAACGTCAACAATCATTTTACATTATTTCCAATTTTGCCCTCACAATTGTAAACCTCTTTTTTCACTCTCACTCTCTTTTTCTTTTTCGCTGGAGTAGAAGACCAGCACGGGGGAGGAAGCCCCTAACCAGGCTGCGCCACCCACGCCTCTGCCAAACCCCCGCCGAGCATCACACACTACCGCCGACACTAGACCACCACAACGCCACCGCTGCTACCCGTCGCCGCCACCCTCTGACGCCGCCGGCCACCACCAACCGTCGGTGTCCCTCTCGATTTCTCTCTCTCTTTCTCTCTCATTTCTCTCCCATACCTCTCGGTTCTCTCTCTCGCTCTCCTCCCTCCACCGCCAACTACCAACCAACATCCACTACCACACCAACATCAACCATCACCCCACCCCCAACTACCACGTAAACCACCTCCAAACCCGCCACCCTCCCCGCCGGGGAGGTCCCTCCACTGCCAGTCGTCCACCTCCAACCCCGCCACCCTCCTAACCTTTTCTGTCTTAATTTGTATGTGATGCTGTGTGTTGTAAAAAAAAAAAACATAACAAAACTGTGTTTTATAAAAACTGTGTGGATGTGTTGAGAATTGGTTATTTGGCTATTGGTTGTGTGTGTGTGTGTGTTGAGAACGTTTCTAGACCAACAAAACCAATCAACAGTATTCATCTTCCACATCTGCTGCTCCATAACGTTTTTTTTCATTTCATTCCTTTTCTTTTTCATTACTTCTCTCTAGTAATCAAATAACTTAACCTTGAAATTGATCAAAATAAAAAAAAAATAGGTTGATCTAATCAGCCATGGGTACACATTCAACTGATTGGATCATGTTCTTGACAAATTTAAAATAAATTAGAAAAATAATTTTTAATAAAATTTATTAAACGATAATTCTTTGATTTAGCTTTGCCGAAGTAGTGTACCAATGATCGAAACCGTTCATTAGCGGCGTTAGGATGTCAAAAGGGTAGTAAACACTAGAGGCACTAAGTGGTAGCAGTATTGCCGCGTGATTTTGAAATGAATATATATATATATTTGCTATTGAGCAAGCCACAGATTGGGTTTGGTGGAGTTGGTCGCCGCGTTAGGGGAGGTGGCGGGTGGCGGGTGGCGGGTGGCGGTGGCGTCGGTGGACAGAGACCAGCGGTGGAATTCGGCGGTGACAGTTGGTGGTGCGGTGAAGTTGGTCGCGGCGTTAGGGGAGGTGGCAGGGACTGAGTCACCTTCTCTTTTTTTTTTCCCTATGATGTTCTTCTTCTTCAAGCTTCTGTTGAAGCTAAAATCTCAGGGTAAAATGGTAAAAATTTATTTGCCATTGACAGCATTTGCTGGACAAGTCTGAGAGGGGATAAATGTAATTTCAGACACCACAAGTCTAATAAGCTTAAATCTCGAAGTAAGTATAATTATCCCAAAAAATATAATGACAAAATCAATCAAAATAAAATTAGCACCTAAGCAATTAACCCAAACCAAAAACATTATATGTATAAATCTACATAACATATATAAACAGATTGCAAAAACCCTGTATGAGAAATAAGGTGAATGTAAAACAAATCAAAGGTGTTTGGAACAGTACCATAGTGACTACGCCTCTTTTTGCACGAGATCCTGAAGGAGACGACGAGTGTGGTTTGAGAGACGCGGGGCGGATCTTCTGGCCTGAGAATTCGCCGGCGACGCTGCCGCCTACGTATGGAGAGACGAGAGTGGTGGACAGAGAGGCTCTGCGAGAGAAGGAAGCTAGGTTTCTCTTGGGTGCATCAGTTCGCGAGCTGTTCGATGAAGATACCACGCGCGTGGAGGTGGGGAAGAAGTGCGAAGCCATGGTGGCGACCTCCATAGCCTGCTCTGTAGAGGGAGAGAGAGAGAGGGTCGAAGAAAATGCCATTCGGTAATTTGGATTAGAATGGGCTTTGGGACGGGTTAGTGGGTCGGAATTTACCTGACCCGGCTTCTAATCTTGCCTGGACGAGTGTAAAGGAGCAGTTCATATGAGTTCAGTTTGGCTGTTTAGAATGTTTAAAAAATCTAATTTTTAGGAGGTATATAAGTTCTTCTAAAAAAAAAACATAGAGATAAAAAAGTTAGATTATTTTGAATAACTTTTGTGAGATATTATTTTTTTGTTTTTTGTTAAAATATGTAATATGTTTTTTATTTTTTATTTTTAAGTTGTATTTAAAATATTGACATTGATTTTTTTTATTGTTAAGAGTAGATACGACTTTTTAATTAAATATATTACAGTATTTTAGTCAAATAAAAATCAACTGTGTAAAAGTTTTTGTCATAAAAAAAATAAAAATAATTAATTTTTTAGATAAAACAAATGATATAGCTTAAAATCTGATTTTTTGTTAAAAAAATAGATTTTTAGATAGCCCACTCACAACCTTAGCAATAAGAAATTATTTTGTAGTCTCGAAACATCACATAGCATTGTTCAGCTAGTGTTTCAACTCAATCATGTAGCAAAAAATATTTTGCGTGAAAATAATGTTAATCCAATTTTGTTGGATAGATAGAAAATAAGAATAACCCATTTATGATACATTACACGTTCTCATTTGCCGTAAATACTACGTAAATAATATCACATAATACTTCAAGAGAATTTAGTTATTTTTTCTTAAAAATGGTAATAGGGTAAGATGTGAGACGGCATGAATGTTGTATTACTGTTATATTTTCATCCCATATTTGATGGGGCAAAAAATGGGAGAAAATTTTTTAAATATAGCAAAGCGTGACAAGGTGGAGGTATTTTGGGAATAGTTGATAAACTTTAAAGATTTAATACTAATAAAAATTATAAAAATAATAATAAATAAAAAATAATAGTTGATAAATTATTAGAATTAAAAGGTATAAAAATTAAAAAATATAGATGAAAATTGATAAATAAATATAATATTTTTATGCTTTAGATTAATATATTTTTGAAGATAAATTTATTTGTATTTATAAATATAAATTATTTATTTATATAATTAGATATGGATAGGATAAAATGAAGCAAGAAAAATTAATATTATCTTGGCCATATTATTATTTGTTGTGCAAGAAAGTCCCAGAATAATCACAAATAAATTCAAAGATACAGATTTTATGTAATTTGACAATTTACCTACGTCAATGGGTGACAAAATTCAACATATAAAGAATGAATAACAAATTATTCGATTCTCACAAATTTTCTCTCTCAAACAATTTGCATACAAAATAATTTGAGACTACGTTCATATTTATAAAAGAGAAAAATAAATCTAATCTAATCAAACTTGTACCAATCAAATTCAAAACTAATTAAATTTGTGCAAATCGAATTCAAAATTAATTAAACTTTTACAAATTTATATTTTTTAGAACTCTTCAAAAAATCAAATTAATGTAGATACAATTTAGCCATCATGATAGATTAAAAAATTATCTCAATTCAAATAAAATTTGAGTCAAATTTTCTAATATTATTTGGACGAAAACATTTATTTATACACAACATAATGGAATCAAGATAGAAAGGTGTGGGGAAATTGATATTCCTATTAATTTAGAGGTGGGCCGTTTTCCCGAAGTTGGGCTTCGGCCCAATTGAAATCCTGCAATTGACGTCATCTAAACCAAGGAGACGATAAATTGCTTAGCATATGGATGAGGTATTGAGGTGCTGTTTGGGAAAACGTGTTTGCAGCTGCATCGAACATTAGCGAAGATCTATATTACGGTTTAGGCCTTACTTAATTGCGGGATTAGGGCTTAAAATTAAATTATTTTATTAATGTTTTATATATAAATGCGTTTGGTAATTATTTGGAGGAAATTAAGAAACCGTTAAACTAACTTAATACCTTTTATAGGAGATTATTCTAAACTCATAAAATGGGTAAATTGATTAGTTCTGTAACTATTTCGATCATTTTTGTACAAAAAAAATTTAATCTTATTAAAATCATGTCAAACTAAATAACGTATTATTTATTCATAAATTATCATACTCTCAATCAAATATTTTTTAGTATAAAAAATAATAGTGTGCAGTTTATTGATTAGTTCTGTAAACATTTTTTATAATAATTATCTCATGAAAATAATCATTCAACTAAACTAGCTCTACTAGTTCATTATAGATCAAAATTTTAGTGTGGTATTGTTTATACCAAACTGCATTTGCTCAAGAGTAGAACAATTTAAGGATAAATAGTACGCAGTTTATTTTGACATAATTTTTATAGAATTATTATTATAAAATTGTCAAAGTATAATAGTAATAATTCTGATACTATTAAATCCATCTTAGGTGATAGGATAACAATAGTCCAAGATGAAAGATTTATTAAAAGATTAGCTCTCTCTCTCTCTCTCTCAAATTGGCAAACATAATAAAAAATTATATAGAATTATTTTTATATAATCCAATTTCACTCTCTTAGCCCTTAAATAAACATAGCAAAATTAACGAAGTTAAATGTTACAAAAAAAATTTATATTAAATTATTTTTATATAGTCCAATATCATTCTCTTAACCCTTAAACAAACATGGCATTATTAATAGAGTCAATAAATTCAAATTTTCAATATTAAATGAAACTTCACTCAGTCACTTCACTGCTTGGGATAGCTTCCTCTTTTTATTTTTTTGGTTTTTTATTGTGGGTTTTTTTGTTGTTTTTATAAAAAATTTAAAAAAATTAATTTAATTTTTTTATTTTTTTGGTTCGACATTATAAAATGATTTTAAAAGTATAGCTATTTTAAATAAAATTGAAAAAAATTACTAAAACCGAAAAAAAACTTTAAAATAACTTTTTTGTCTTATTTGAATTTTTTTATTTTTTTATTATTATTTTTAATTCTTTGTAACAAAAAAACATTTCAAAAATATCACCAATTAAATTAACATAAACAATTTTGTTAAAGTAAAAAGAAAGTCATACAAACAAATTATCTCACATTGTCGTTAGTATATAAGTACAAAATGAGTAATAATAGCATTTTGAGATGATTTTAGTTGAGATAAATACTTTTAGAGAAATTTTAGTAAAGATCATTTTATCAATTGATAAAAGAGTTTTAGTCTTTATTTTATTTTTTCATGTTTTTAGTCCATAACTATATTTTCCTGACCAAAATATCCTCAACGTTTATAAAAATTTTGATTCTATAAGAAAAAATCTTAAAATTTTTGCAGAATCAATTTAAAAATGGGAATAAATCTCGACAATTATCGGTGCCAAAATCCAGTTGTGTACTGGTTGATAGTGGCCTCACGACTTGTCGATTTGCTCCGTTGGTGTACTTATCAATCGTGGCCTCTCCCACAGCGGCGGGATCGCGAGCCGCGTTGCCATTCTGTATTTCGGAGGACCTGACGATAGGGAGGCGTTGTCTTACGTGTGGAGGATATCGAAACACCTCGACATCAGCCTCATAGTCGTGAGGTTCCTTTCAACCGCCGAAAATTCAATTCTGATGGAGCTTAGCGAATTCATGACTAAAAGCCAAGAAATCGTGGCCTAAATGTTGACAGATAGAAAGAAAAGCAAATCAACGATGCTTTTCTCGATCAATTCCAGAGCTTGACAGAGTCCGATCCGTCGATCCACTACACGGAACAGTTCTTGCAGAACGTGGAAGAGAATGTTAAGGCAATATCGTCGATGGACCAGAGTTTTGATCTTTACATCGTTGTAAGGGGGTGAGGAGTGACGTCGCCGTTGACAGATGGGCTGGCCGACTTGTGCGACTCACCAGAGCTTGGGGCTGTAGGGGAATTAAAACTTCTCGTTGGTTTTCACCGCGCACCATCGCCGGTGTAGTCTCTGCAGAGGAGGATGGGGAATTGTTTAGGTTGCATGGGATGAATTGTTTGTGAATTGTATCGGTTGGGAATTATTTGCATGTGGGCTGAATGTTTGGAAATTGTATCAGTTTGGAAATTGTATCAATTGAGTTGCTTGGGCTGAATGTTTGGTTTGAAGTGATAAATGTATCGGTTATAAATTGTATCATGTGAGTATTTTTGTAAAAATTTCTATTTTAATTGTGATTTTCACAAGTGATGAAATTTTAAAAATATCACTTGAAAATTAAGTAGTGATTTTGTGATAAATGTATATGCTGTAAATTGTATAAGTTGAATGTTCTGGGCTAAATGTTTGGTTTGAAATGATAAATGTATCAATTGTAAGTTGTATCAATTTAGTGTTTTTGCAAAAATCTATGTATCTGTAGTGATTTTCACAAGTGATGAAATCCTAAAAGTATCACTTGAAAAGTTGTGATTTTCTAATATCATGTTCTGTTTTGATTTTTTTTAGAGAGAGAGAGAGAGAGAGAGATTGCTTATTTTAAGGGATACACAAATTTTTAAAAAATTTTCAGAATCAAATTTAAATATTTCAAATTAAGAAATATAATATTTTTAATAGAGGTATATTAGTCATAATAAAATAAATTTAAACCTGATGAGATTTAATCTATTAAAAAACATATATTTAGACTAATTCTCTTACCATATTCAAAAAAATGACTAATTCTTAATTTTCTTGTAAGTATGCATAGCCTAGTTTTATAAAAAAAATAGTTGTAAAAAGATATATAATAATTAATTAATTACAATAAAAAATTAAAAAGTGTACTTTTTAATACAATTTTTAAAAAAAATTATAAAAAAATTAAGTCAAACATAGATAAGATGTTATTAATTTCATTAATTCTTAATTAATAATAAAAGAATGATTATAATATGATTTTAAATTTCAAATTTAGAACGGTAATTTGCCACTACACAATAAACTTATGTTTGGTTTAGTTTTTTAAAAAATATTTTTTAAATTCATATTTATTTTTTATAAAAAAATAAATATAAAAAGATTTTAAAAAGTTAAATGATTATAATACAAGTTTAAATAAGTAAATTAAAAAAATTAAGCAAAAAATTTATAAAAAAAGCTATGCGAAACAGCTAAATTTCCAATTCTGAGGTAGATAGGGAGGATAGCTCAAAGCTTCTGCACTTGCTTCCAAACGAAGAACAAGATGTCCATGGCCTTGTTTTCATCTCCTTCAACCCACCTCCCAACCCTACCTCCTCCTCCTCCTCCTCCTCCTCCTCCTCCATCCTCTTCTGTCAAAACCCATTTGAATTTGACCCAAAAGCTATATCTCTCCCTCAGACCCAAGAGACGCATCTTCTTGGCGTCCACGAAAGCCGCCGACAATGGGTCTGGCGGGTTTGCCGCTGCCGCCACAGTAGAGGAACAGAAAGTTTCTGAAGCTCCCGCTACCGATTCTGCGCCGAAATCGGAGCCCGGCGACGGTTCTTTGGGGCCCAACGGTTCGGCGGTTGCTAAATTTGAGGACCCCAGGTGGGTGGGAGGGACTTGGGACTTGAAGCAGTTTCAGAAAGATGGGAAGACGGATTGGGATGCTGTTATTGATGCTGGTAATTAACGCTTTTTATTTATTTATTTTATTTATTTTGGTGTTATTTCTGGCTAAATAATTTTCTACCTTAGCTTCTTCTTTTTTTGGGAAATTACTTTAGCTTCTTTCACTTGCAAGAGCTAGCACTTTTTTCAATTTATTTCATCCACCATTTTTTTTTGGAAGGTTTTCATCTTCCAGTTTGATTGGTCCGAGTTTAGTTTAATTTCTTTGTTTACTCCTGAAACTTCTGCAAAATTGCTTCTTTTCGGCTTATGTCTCACCGAAACAAGCAAATGTCTCGCCGTTCATTCACAGTAGGAGTCGTCATCCTCCTCTTTCGAATCTCTAGGGTTTTTAGAAACCGACGGCGAGAGGTCATATCCCCTTTTCGAATTTCTAGGGTTTCAAATCTCTAGGGTTTTTAGAAACCGACGACGACGATGACAGGTCGACGACGGCGATGAGAGGCCGATGAGGAGGAGGAGAGGATGAGGATGAGCGGCCGACGGAGATGCGAGAACGAGAATGAGAGAGCGAGGACGAGGATGGTGCACGGTCGTTTTCAATTTGTTTAAAGAATTGAGTTAGAAAATTTTAAAAATAATTCTTAGTGTTCTCACTTTTTCTTTTTCTTTTTATTCTTCTCCGGTTTTAGTTTTTTTTTTTGGAAAAAGAATGCCTAAAAACTTCAATCAAACATTTTTTTTTTGGGAGCTCAAGTGAGAAGCCCTTAGGATATTTTGGGATAAGTCCCATTTGAAAACCTTTATTCCGTTAAGTTCTTTTTTATTGTGCTTTTACATAGGTACCATTCATTTAACCAATTCAATTTATGGTATTGTTAAAATTCTGAATGAAAAAGTTAATATTTGCATATATGAAAAATCAAAAATCACATCTAGTATTTGATTTTCGAAAACCCGACATAAATCAATTATATTTTGAATTTTTCTATTCTGAATTTTGGTAAATTTCATTCTGAACTTTGGAAACGTTATTTTGGTAACGCCATAAGTTTGCAGTTACAATGCATCCTTAATATGAATTTGATTTCTCGTTGTATAATGAGAATATTTTTATTACGTTACAGTTTAATGACAATATTTTCATTATGAATATTCTCACTACGCCATAGTCTCATTTAATGATTTAATGACAAAATACAATTATGAATATCACAGTTTAATGAGAGCATTCTCCTTATAAATGTCAATGAGAATACCTTCCATTGAGAACAATTTCATGAGTTATTATTGCAATATGTTCTCATTTTTGTAATTTTCTCATGTGAAAAAATCTTTAAAGAATTAATACCCAATAGAAATTAATTCACGACATTACTTCACAATTTAATGAGAACATTTTTATTATGAATATTTTCACTACGCCACATTCTCATCTACTAACATTTTACTGTTAACACTAGTAACTGTTCTCAGTGATAATAGTTCTCAGTACCTGTTAACACTAGTGTTAATATTTTACTGTTAACACTAGTAACATTTTTGTTGGAAAAATGTATTTCAGAAAGAACTATCTCTAGTAGCATAAGAATTTGACCAATAATGGAAAAAAATGATAATTTCGTAAATCACAATGAAAAAGTTTAGAAATATGCAAATTTTGAATATAGGATCTCTTACCAAACATAATATGAAAATATGCAAAATTCAACTTTACCAAGCATAATCTAAAAATATGCAAATTTCGAATATAGGATTCTTTGCCGTTAAAAATGAAAATTTAAATTTCAGAAATATGCTTAATTGACAATGTAAAAGTTTGAAATGAAAATATTTTTAATATACATTGAATATAGGATCTCTTTGCATTAAAATTGAAAATTCAAATTTCAGAAATATGCTTAATTGATAATGTAAAAGTTTAAAATGAAAATATTTTTAATATACACTGAATATAGGATCTCTTGGCGTTAAAAATGAAAATTCAAATTTTGAATTACCATATTTGATCAGCATATATGCAAAAGGATATTTCAGTCTTCAATTGTGATAAAATTCAAATATAGGATTTTCTGGAATATTTTCAAATTGATTAGGATCTATCCCATAACAGCATCATAATATTGTACTTATAATTATCACTTCTTTTTTTTTACTTTTTTTCAAAAAATTAAAAGCGAAAATGGGTTTAAAAACTACTAACCAAATGGGCCCTTTTTGGGGGGGGTTAAAATTACCTTTTTAATCTCTCATAATTGGAGAGATTTGGATGGAAAACAAACCATTTAAATGCCCTTGTTTTGTAATGCTAGCTAGCAATTACCTGTGTTTGAAGATATTTTAAATATAATTTAGTTATAAAATTAATTTTAAATAATAAATAATTTTTAAAATTTAAGGGTAATAATGTAGTAGATAATTTTTTATAATCTCACCGTAAACTCTCGATATCACTAAAATAATATACAAAATTAAATATGTTTTTTGAACTACATGTATGCATAGATATTAAAAAAATATTTTTGATGCAAAATGAATAAAGAGTTTGAATTTAAAGTGAAAAATAGAAAAGGATTACAATTTAAAAGGAGAGAGCGAAAGGGATGAGAGAGAAATATATGATAAATGTAGTACAAATGACATGTAGAATAAATGTAGAGAGAAATATATGATAAATGTAGTACAAATGACACGTGGACAAATGTTAACATCAATATCTTTGTGATTTGTGTGATTTGTATTATAGATATTGATTCTACAAAAATAAATGCATCAAGTACTATGACTTTAACGTAGGGCTAATTTAGTAAATTTATGTGGAACACTTTCTTTTCTGTTCTCATACGTAACCTAACCGCAGAAAATACATCTTGGCCATTCATGTGAACCCATAAAACTTGTGAACTCCGCGTGTATATAAATGGCCGCGATGCATTTTCTTTGTTTTTGTGTTCAGAGTATTTTCCTTTAACTATGTAGGCCCTATTTGAGTAAATGGATTATTGGCTTATTTAGCTTATAAGCAGCCAAATAAGCAATAATGTTTGGTTTATCAAATAAGTAAAATTTAAGTCAATAAGAAAATAAGCAATAAGCAAATAAGTCAATAAACCAAATAAGTTAAAATAAGTCAAAATAAGTTAAAAATAAGCTAAATAAGCAAATAAGCAAATGTCCTTCCAAAAGAAGCAAATAAGAAAATAAGCAAATAAGCCAATTAAGCCAAACAAAGTTTTTTATTCATGTTTTTTCTTATTTGTCAATAAGCAAATAAGCAAGTTACCCAAATGGGTTATGTCTTCAAAGACAAATAGTAAAAGAGATTTGAGTAAATCAACCACAACTTAATAAATTGATCTTGATGTGCATGTGGTTCTGTTTATTAGCGGACAAGGATGTGAATAATCTTGGCAGGTAGTAATTTCAAAACCTTTTCGTGGACGGAAATGGAATCGTTAATTCTGGGTAATCTCTTTTTGAGGATACTTTACCATCCATGAACTGGATGATTGCGACACTTTCATAATTAGAAGGTTGTTTAGCTGATGTGGGTAACCGTCTCTAAATGAGACTTTTGTGTGGAATAGGCCTAGATAGTCGAATAACATTTGTAGGCCCTGTTTGATTCATTAAATTAATAATAAAAAGATATATAATCCCGCATAACAAGTAATTTGATAGAACTAATAGTGAGTGAATTAATAATACCATGTTCTCCTAAGTAATGCATATTTTACATTTTGTGAAATTGGTTATTCAATGAATGCATAATTTTTCTTGCAGTTAAACAAGAAGAATGCAATTCCGTGGGATATGGAATCTAATCTCACAATTAATTTGGTCAATCAAACACACTTTTTGTGTTTTCTCATTTCAGGGTTGCAATAAAATTGGTGAACAATTTGGGAATTTATGTATACACACCGAAGTGACTGCAAGGCTGCATTTATGGTATTAATGTCCAGGGAAGTGGTTAGTGTCATGCTATGTTACTTGGAACATGGATCGTTCCGGTACAAGGAACGGGAACGCGGCACACTACATGCTTTAAATTGTAGTATGATATAGGTAGACTTCTATATATTACAATATTAAAATGTATTTTTCCCAAAAAATGAACATGACATAAGATTTAGTACTATTTTTCAAATTATTCATGTATAATACATTTCTAGAAAGTGTTATAAGTGGTTTTCTTGCATATTGTTTTGCAGTAACTCCACTTTATTTAGATTTTAGTTTATTACATTTGAGTTTTTCTTACATAGAAAATTGAGGAAATAACTATAAAAGATTTGAAAGAACGCTTTGAAGCGCTAAATTGATTGTTTTGGAATGAAAGTGTACCATGTTTCGGAACTTGCAGTCTTGCACTCCAAAACGTAAACTATTAGATAGCATTTTTTGATAACACGAGTGCCATGATTTGTAAGAGCAGGCCAGCATCTCTGAAAGAGGCATAGTTCCATTTTTTGATAACACAGAGTGCCATGATTTGTAAGAGCAGGTAATCATCTCTGAAAGAGGCATCGGAACTATTTATATTATGAGCAATGGTTGTGGTGGGTGGTCGCAATTGCTTCAGCACTGCACTCCATTTTTTCATTGTGTTAGCTTCCAAGTAACATTTTCCAAATAGCATTGATGTCATTAATACGAAGGTTCCGATTGTGTTAGGTTTCTCTAACATGACATGTACTCTGGGTTTCACTTGACTTCTGATGCAATTTCTTGGATGATCTTTTTCAGAGGTTAGGAGGAGGAAATGGCTTGAAGATGATCCAGAATCATCTAGTAATGACAACCCTGTAGTTTTTGACACATCTATCGTACCCTGGTGGGCATGGATAAAGAGATTCCATCTTCCCGAGGCTGAATTACTCAACGGTTTGCTCGAACTTCTCTTTTTGCCCAAAGTCTTATTCTAAAGAAGTTTCTTTCCTAGATTATGCTGATATAGATGTCTAATTCTTTCTGATCATCTATACGCAGGCCGTGCTGCGATGATAGGGTTCTTTATGGCTTACCTGGTGGATAGCTTGACCGGGGTAGGTCTCGTGGACCAAATGGGCAACTTCTTCTGTAAAACACTCTTATTTGTAGCTGTGGTGGGTGTCCTTCTGATCCGAAAGAACGAGGACTTGGAAAACCTAAAAAAGCTTTTGGAAGAAACCACATTCTATGACAAGCAGTGGCAAGCAACTTGGCAGGATGAGACCCCTGGCAGTTCCAAGAAGGACTAGGCAAATTGGAGGTTTCTGAGCTTCTTTATTAATTTGTATTGCAAAGTGTGTTACCATAATTTCTTTTTTTGTCTTTTTGGGTAAATTGTTACCATAATTTCTGCTAGTTGAGAATAAAAAAAAAGACTCTGTGGCGGATGAAGTTCCTGCGTATGCAGGACCCAGAGAGGAGGGCGGACCACGATGAGTCTATAGTACGCAGTCTTATCTTGCATTCGCAAGTAACTGTTTTTACGTTTCAAACTCATGATTTTCAGGTCACACAGCGACAATTCTATCATTACACCAAGGTTCCTTTTAAATTAGTTGAGAATTATGATTTAAATTTCTGTTCTCCACTTCAAATTAGTTTCGCATACGATCTTTATGTGCTTTGTCACGCATGACAAAATCTTGGTTTTTGCCGCCTCTTGTTCCTTCTAAAGTAGTTTATCAATGGAAATTTTCATTGTTAGAGGAAAGCGGCAGTTTGGGACTATGTTAAACACTTTTTTTTCCCTACCTGGGTCTAACCGTTGTGGCCATCTCTTTTACATTCCAAAAATTTGAAAAATAGCTGGAGATCCAAAAAAAAAAAAATGCTAGCTTAAATTCATCCAGTGGTAAATTCCAAAATCAGGTTTCTTTGATTTAGGATAGAGGTAAAGCATACTATTGTAGTATTGTTCTTCGATTATCTATTAGAGGTAGTCAGAGCTATAAGCTTCCAACAGGGACGAAAAATTGGATTCCTATACAGTTGGAGCCATCATCAGCCACTCACAAATTTTTATTTTTTTGATTCCTATACAGCCCGAGACTCGTCATAAGGTTTGAGGAATTTATCTCATGGGCTTAACTTCAGTGCACTAAATAACATATTTGAGTCATCATGGGGCGCGAGAGGCAGTCCGTGACAGTGGAATGAAATTAAGTGGGTGTTTGTTATTACTGAAATGAATAATTTATAGATTGTAAATTATAATAAAAGTTGTGAATGTTTGATAAATATATTAATTTATAACTAATTAAAAAAAGGTAATCATAATTTATAGCACAAGATATGAGTATTTAGAAAATATTATAATTTATTACTAAAATTAGTAATAAAAAATTAAAAGCTAATTAAAAAAACTCAGCCAAACATACCCTGTATTAATTCAGCTTGACTCTCTTCTTCAGCTCAGCTCATGAAGTTTCTTTCTCAATTGAGATCCCAAAATTAGTTTTGTTGAATGTCTTTTAAGATTTTACCGGATTGATCCCCCTCCTCCATTCATGGTGGATATCCCTAACATTGGATGACTTGGGATTTAAGAAATTAGAATTACTAGGAGAAAAGAGTTGAAAACTGGCTAATTCTCCAGTCATAGAATTTTAGCTATTTGGCCAAACATCATTTAAATAGTGACAGTGAATAATAATTTAATAAGAATAAAAAGACATTATTTATCTATTATTTTCTGTCTCATGAGCCGTGGTTAATATTTTACTTGAGAGATTTTTATTGTAGTTAAAATTACGAATTTAGATATTATAAATATTTAGATATTATAACTAAAAAAATATTATTATTTTTAAATAAAAGTTATAACTATTTATTAAAATTATAATCTTTTAACTTATAACAGTAAAATTTATAATTATTAATTCATAATATAAACTATAAACACACTTGATTGCTTTTTTTTTGTAATTTTTTTCAAAATTATAAACTAAAAATTATAGTTATGCAGAAAAAAAAAATACTCACACAGATCACCAATGATCCTTCAAGCACAAATATAAAATTAAAATTAAAACTCATAATCTATTAATAATAAAATTTTACAAATTTAAAATTTAAAATTTTATTTCACATATGTGTTTGATTGCTTCGGTGCATGTAGTAAAACCGAGAAAGAAATGATCGTACATGACGATTGACGACCTTTCACTTTCTGTTTTGCTCTTTCATTTCCCCCAAAAAAAGTGCAGGCTCCCTCACTGCATGCAAGATCAGAAGTCGTTTTCCTCTGTTTTTGGCGCACAAAGACGTGTGCGCCATTCTTTACCCACAGGCTTGTTTATTTTGACTATACAAAAAATATTAGCTCATTTTTGTTGAGAAATTAATGACTTACTTACGTCTCATTTACCAATTGATTTTAAGCTGAGATTCTTATATTTTTGTTTAATGTTTAAAAGTTTTTAGCCTTTTTTTTACACAATTTTTAAATATATTTTTATAAAATATCATAATTTTTATTATATATATATTTATTTTTTATAAAAATTATTTTTTAAATTTACTCATCAAAATTTATCAAAAAAAGATCGATATAAAATTATTTAAAAATAAATTTTAAAAAATTATAAAGTAATTTAAGCTAAGCATTTTGTCTTGTGATTTAAAATCACTTTAAGTTAAGTTTTTTAGCTTATTGTCTTTTTGGTTAAAGTTATCTATACGATTTTTTAAATGAATTTTTTTTTATTTGACTTAAAACAACTTTAAACATAAAAATTTAACTTAAAATCAAATTATCAAACGAGACTTTAGTATATATTAACTATTTTTATTTATCAAAAATATTACGTAATATCGTTTATATAATACTCTAAAAAGACTTCATAATTTATCCATTTCATCTATTACTTATTTATTCTTTTTTACCCTACTTATTTCGCATCTAATCCAACTCTGGAAATGGCAACGTGGCCGGACGGGCCGGAGAGTAGTTCTTCTATTTTTGTCTCCTATTTGATCGGAACGGGAACGAGAGAAAATATCATAGAAGTAACGAGAAACAGGATGGGTACGAAAATATTTCGGGTATTATTTTTAAAGTTTAAAAGAGTAATATTAATAAAATTATAAATAATATAATAAATAAAAAATAATAGTTGATAAATTAATATAACTAAATATATAAAATAAAAAAAATAAAAAAAATTAGAGACAAATATAATATGTTAATATTTTGAATTTATTATATTTATAAAATAATATTTTATACATATATTAATATTTTAAAAATACTTATTTTATGTAATTATGAAAAGGACAAGAAGAGTAAATATTATCTCCACTCTGTTTGCTATCGAGAGTGGAAAAATTTTTACAAAACAAAACAAAAACGAGATAGAAACGAAACAAAATCGGGATATGACGAAATAAATTACCATCCTTACAGAAAAAGAGACAACCACTAGGATTTTGGACTGGAATGTTGATTGGGAAAGATAATTCTATCATGCGTAATTAGTTAAAACGATGTCGTTTTGAGTTTTAAATTAAATAAATAATATAATTTCGACTATAAATTTTTGATACAATGAATATTCGGTCACATATAAATCTTTTCTGGCTACTAATGTTTTTTTGATCACCATTATACTGTTGTAAATAATTAATTTTTTATTTATTTACGTCAGCTACAATTGTTGTCTCAAAAAACATACTTCCTTTTCAGATGCAAAAAAAAATTTTCAAAAATAAAAATTATTTTTTCTAGTAGTGCACGGTCATAAATACGACTCGAAAAATGAGCCTTCGCCCTTATAGTAGCAATACTGCCGCTCGAAGGAGATGCATTTGTTCTGTCATATTTACATGCCTCAAGGTGCAATCTTCTCTTTAGCCATATAT
>JAOTRH010000008.1:10123078-10161867 GCA_034768845.1 Heliamphora exappendiculata | reverse complement strand
AACTACTCCGCTAGTCTTCCTCTGAATTTTCGATCAATGCTTTATTATTATTATTATTTATTATTATTATTATTATTTATTTTAATTTTTTTGGTTATAAAAAGAACTTCCACTATCTTAGTGACTTAAGTGTTTGTTTGGGTTAGTTTTAAGTTGATTTTTTGTATAAAAAAATAATTAGTCTTTTAAAGTTGTATTGTTTAGTTTTTAAAAAAAAGTTAATTAATTTTTTTAATCTCTTAATTTAAGAAAAAAACTAATGCATATCTAAATACCTTAAAAAAATTTTTAAATAAAATTATTATAATACATTTACACAAAAAAGTCAACTTTACTCGTAAATATAAAATAAAAAATTATGCAAATATCTCAAATATTATAACTTAAAAACTAAAAATAAAAATATTTTAGATATTTTAATAAAAAGCAAACAAATAAAAATAACTAATATAAAAAATTATCCTAAACTATCTAATTTATTTTATTTTTCTGTTTTTTTAAAAAAATTAAAATTTTTCAAAATTAAATTTTTTAAATATCTCAAACATGCACTTAATTTGAAAGAAATAAAATGTAAATCACTCTCCACTACTTATCATAAAACTTGAACTCGTAATCTCTACGATAAAAAAGTGAGATAATGTCATTAAAGTACAAAAACCTTTGACATATATTTTTACATATTAAATAAAATAAATATAATAATAAAATAATAAAACTTACTAAATACACTAATAATTATAAAATAAAAAGAACCAACAAAATTTACTCAAATAGCATTAAATATTTGCTGTCTACAGCAAAGAGGATTCCCCAGGAGGGCCACCACACCTAGCCATAGTCCCCACCCCGCCCTGCGGTGACTCTGTTTTCGGAAAAGTTATTAAATATTTTTAGATTATCATAGAATTGATATTATATTAATATTTTTAATAAATAAATAATTATAATTTATATAATATAAATTATTTTTTTGTCTCTTATTTACCTAATAAATATAAATTATTATATTTTTATTATAAAATTTATTTTTATAATATTAAATAAAAATATCATATAAATTTATTACAAAAACCTTCATAAGCACCTAATAATAACTTCTGTTTTTTTTTGTCTAACCGTACGGACTAGTAGAGATAATGGCTGGGGTGGGTGACCAGTCTCCTGAATGAGCAGTGATTATTTGGTAATTACAGAACATCACGTGCAGTTGTTTATTTGATGATTTTATTTTATTATATAATAAAAAATATTATATGTGTCATAATATTAATATGTTTTTTGTTAGATAAATGCAAAATAAAAATTATTCATTTTATGTGTAGTATTTATGTTTATTTATTAAAATTGCGTTTGATAAAAAATTTAAAATTTAAAATTTTACTCTTTTGGATTAAAACTAAAAAGGCTTATGACCTGTTTGGGCTAGCTTTAAAGTTGTTTTTATTTTACAAAAAAATCAGTTTTTAAATTATAGTGTTTCATTTTTAAAAAAATTAAGTAATTTTTTTCATCTATTAATTCCAAAAAAAAATCAATACATATCTCATACATCCTAACTTTTTTTAAAACAAAATTACTATAATATTTTTACATAAAAAAGTCAATTCTATTAAAAAATATGTATAAATTTCCCAAGCAATACAATTTAAAAATTAAAAGTAAAAAGTTTTTAGTTGAGAAATTAAAGACTTTTAGCCTTATAACTTTGTTTTTACATAAAATAATTTTTATATTTTTAAAAAATATTTTAAATTTTATTATACATATCTATTTTTATAAAAATAATATTTTTAAAATTTACTCGTCAAAATCTATCGAACAACATTCATATTGAATTTAAATAATGTAAATATAAATTTTTAAAAATTATAATAATTTTTTAATGACTTAAAAGTTTTTTTAGTTTAAAATCATTTTAAGATTTAATCAAATAAATTTTTTACTTATTTAATTTAAAATAATTTAAAAAAAATATAACATAAAACTAAATTATCAAACAAAGTCCAAGAGTATTGCATAAACGGTGTTACAAAATAGTTCATTTCACTTGATAATTTTCCTTAAATGAGTGGAGTTGTTGTCGCCCACTCATGGTAGTGGCAATTGTAATGGCTTCACACGTGTGGTAGTGACAGTTGTGATGACTTAAGTTAAAAAGAGCATTAGAATTAGAAATGAAAATGAGATAAAAATTAGATGGGTAGGGTTGGGGATATGTTAACTTAATTTTATTCTCTATTTAATTGAAACGTTCATATCGAAAAGACCTCATAAAAATAATAAATAGCAGGTGAGAATGAAAATATTTTAAAATAATTTTAAAATTATTTTTTAAAATAATTTTAAAATTTTAAAATAGTAATATTAATAAAAACTATATATAATATGATAAATAATAAATAATAGTTAATAAATTAATAGAACTAATAATACAAAAAACAAGACAATCAAGATAAAACAAAAAAAAGAAATAAAATATTTTTATATTTTAAATTTATTATATATTTTAAAATAAACCTTACGCCTATATTCAAATTTTTAAAAATATTTATTTTATGACAAGCGTCTTTTATTTATTGGTATGTTTCTCATAAGGACAAGGAGGGGCAAAAAAATTGTACATAAGGGGACAAAAAAATACAGAAATTGAGTAAAAAAATTATTATTCCTAACAAAAAAATGTTACAAGCTCATAAAACATACCTATAAGTTATTTTATAAATTAAAATGAATATTTAAACTAAATTATTTGTAACGTCGACCCTGCACCAAGTAATTCTGAATGAGTAACTTTGAATTGTAAATAAATTTATAAGTACATCTTATATGTTTATAGAATAAAAATGAACAAACGGATCCAACAACAATGGGATCATGTGAGATTTAGATGGAGTTTTACTTTAATTATTTAAATATTTTATTTTTTAATATTAATATGTAGATTACACACAAAAAATTAAATTGATATTCTTATCTTAAATAAAATATATTTGTCTTAAAAAATAAATAATAAATAAAACATACTATTCATTTTTAGAAAAATAAATAAATAAAATTTATTTATGCATTTAATAATATCCAGTTAATTATTATTTTAAATAAATAATAATAAAATTAACAATTTAATTCACGGCGTGGAAAAAGAGTTAAATCCGCTTTTAAAAAAAAGAACTGAACCGACGTAAACCGAACACAATATGTTTATATATGTTTATATTTTTAAATCCTTTGCCCATGGAGAGAGAAACAATAGCGTGTTTGTTAAAAATTTTAATTTAGCTTTTAATTTGTAGGCTTAATAAAAAAATTTAAAAATTAAATAAATGTATTTATAATTTTTTTATTGTTATTTTTAACTTAAATTTAACAAATACAATTGAACTACTTGAATTTATAAGTTTACGATTTTAACTAATATTTATAGTTTTTCTTTAATTGTTATGATCATATTTTTTTAGTTATAATTTATAAATTTATAATTTTAATTATACCAAATACAGATCAATAATAATGAAAAAACAAATTAAGTTGGGATTAGTTGTTTTGTTGATAGGAGTCAAACATAAGGTTTGGTTACCTGAAACATGTTTTAATGAGGCAATTTGAGTATATCTTTTACCATTATTTTGGATACCAAAATATAGTATTTTTTTTTTCATCAAATATTTTATAATGTATAATTTTTTAAAATAAGATTTTAACGAGACATATTCACAATATATGGTTATATAACTGTTTTGAAAAAATAAGTTATTTTCTATCTTTAAGTTTAGCATATTTATTTATTTATTACATACAAAACTTTAGAATTTATATTATTTCTTTTACAACAAAATATTATTTGTTTCGCTTGTACGGCATATATATATTTATACCGGTGAAATGGTAAATATCGTTTTTATTTGACTGTTACGATATTTGAATTAGTTAGTCAAAACTTAATTTTACATTTACTAAATCTTGTGTTTAAATTATTTTTAAAAAAGATTAAAAATTTAAGTAGAATCAGTTTTTTTGGGGGAATAAAAACCATCAGGCAAGAGTTTTCAAATATCTTTGGTTCACCCTTTATTTATCTTTGGATTTCTTTGATTAAAAAGGAAAAAAATTATGAAAAATCAAAATGGTAGCAAACAAAGTGAAAGAAAGACAAAAAGGAAAAGAAAAAAACAATATTTTTTTGCATCTCCAATTGACTAGGATAAAAATTTTACAAGAATACAATTGAAGATTTTTAAAAATTATAGTTTCATAAACATGAAAGTTTCAAGAAAATTATAGTATTTATCTAAATGGCCGTGAAACATTTGAAAAAAATAAATAAAACATTAACAAAAAACTATGGATGAATTTTTGAAATAAGACAATTCATTCCCATTTCCAAGAGGAAAAAAATTCTGCATATTTTGTAGAAAATCAAAAGCTCACACGTTTATAAGTTTTTGAACTTTCTTGCTAAACAAACTCTTAAAATGTTTTTTTTTTTTTTTAAATTCTATTCCAGCATTGTCATCACTATCTTGGTGTATGAAAATAACAGTTAAGGGTGAGGCTAAAAGAGCACAACCACTAAACATATACAAAGCTGCATCAAGAAACCTTGTGTCAATCTGCTCCAATGTTAGAATTCATATCCAGTGTTCTCCATGATTAGTTTTAACTCTTTGAATCCGCAAGGGAATCGGTTTTTCCAAGATAGACACATCCATGCGGTTCCAAACGACTAACTTTGTGGGGAGCCGAGAAATTTTTTCTGCGATTTCCATGTCTTCTGGAAGAACATAACCGAAGACGGTGTGTGCTTTCTTCCACTCTTTGTGGTTTGCTAGGCTTATAAAGAATTCAGGACCGGAGCCGGCCCAGCCAACTGAACCTCTCCGGATGCTCGGGCAGACTTCGGTGGGAATCGTCCTGAATGGGGTACCGAGGGCTTCGAGCGTTCCTTGAAGTAGAGCAAACGGAGGGCCAAAAGACGCCTGCAAATGAAACAAGAGAAGGTTCAAGTTAGAAACATAAACCATTGGGTAATGGGAAAAAATAATATGTTAAGGTGATGAAGAATGAAATAAATATTTTTCTTACATAGAAGAACCGTAGTATAGCTAGTTACTACATATAACATCGAGAAATGTATCCCAGATTAAGAGTAGAGGATTCAGTGCATACATTCTAAAACTTATTTTTTTTTTACAAATCAAACAAAATTTTACATTATTTACTTAAACTTCTTAAATTACAAAAAATGGGAAAAGTTTAATATATGATACTATTTTTCGACGAAAAACATTTAGATACCCAAGCCTTTTTGAGTTACTAATACAAAAAAAAGTTTATATAAAACTAGTCATGTAAAAAAAAGAATTCAGGGTATTCAATTAAATACCCTCAACTACACATGGTGCCACCCTTGACAATCGCCACTCGCCACCTCTCGTGGCATCTCTAGTGCATGCAGAGCATGCTCGTGCTAAGCACAACAGGAACCTCCGCTCAGAGAACAACCCATTCGTGACTAAGCCATTATTTTGCATGACTTAAACGGCTCGTATGCCACCAGATTCCGCATTTATTCAAACAAACACACACAAAATTAACACTAGGTTGAGGGCAGGACCTATAACCCCTGCTCAGATCACTAGGAGAATAAGTGGCTCAAAAGTTGGAATCAAAATTCGTCGGGACTGCTAGGCTGAAAATCTCTAACAGCTAGGAGTTTGTAGAGTTTGCATCATCGGGTCAACATGATACCTTGAGACTCCTATCATTGGACAATAAATATACATTGCAACTACCTTTGTTGCCCAAGAATACAACCATCGTGGCAATGACAGACTTACCTCGAAGTAGTCAAACAAAGTGAGATGCGACACGTATCTTACTTGAGTTGTCTTCCTCTCCAGATGCATTCCCATATAAAAGGGGTTTCTCCATTAATGAGATCATCTACCATTATCCTTTGGTTATAACCTTGCACTTATTCTCATTCCCTACTATACTAAGGTTGTTTAGATATTACCTCCTCCACCTCTAATAATCTCTAGCTCTCACAGCGCCTATGTTATCTCAGAAGGGCTAACCCACCAAGTCAGACCCTTCATCACAGAGCACTGAGAGATTTTGCTAAAGAATACATAAGCATGCATATCAGTTTTTGCTTCAATTCACCCAATCACAACCCAAAAAGGCATTAAGATACAAGTTTAATAACATCAAGGACCTATAAAATGGTCAAATAAATGGAGCTAGAATGAGGTGAATTACCAATGTATAGGAAAAGAACAAGAGCTTAACAGTCTGTTTTCCTGCATTTTATCTAATACAATACTTAAGTACAGATTGATTCTTCAAATAAAGAAATGCATGTGACTGGGATTAGTCCAAGCACATTAGTCATTGTCAGCCAATTGGATGTACAGAATGACATTGATTTGTAAGCAGGTCTACCGATTAGTGTAGGCTGAAGCTGCATTATGCAATATAATTTACCTATAGGCTTCAAATAGATCTCCACTGATACTTTGATGAAATTGCAACAAAACATTGAAATAATACAAGAAAGAGATACAGATGAAAAAAAAATGTGGCTTGGAACGGTAAGCCAGTATATTAGATCATGGAAAATTTTAAAGGTTTTACTACTTCAAGAAAGCTATAGAGATGTAGAACAGTGGAAGATACCTAAACATGACTTAAAGAAATACTCATGAAGCACCTAGTAATGACAGGACAGCAATATTGATGCAAGTATGGGCTTATACATCTGCAGCACATTAGGACACTTAGAAACTTAGTAAGTCTTACATCTTTGATGTGGTTTCCTTCTGAATCCCAAAATTGTCCTCGACTTTCTGCACGATAAAATTCACAACCCGCACAGTGATGCAAATCCAACAGCTCAAGAATATAGGCCACTGAATATGGGGCACAATCAGGCAAAAGCTGCACCGAACCTTATATCATCACCAAAAATAGAGGAGGAATGCAAAAGAAGAAAAAAGAGATATAGTAAATGAAAATGCAGATATTGATCAAGCCTATGTTGAAGAAGAAATTAATGTGGCCATTATATGCAGGCAGGAAAAAATATTCTTAATTAAATGTTGCAATGTCTATAGTAGTCGTGGACAAAAAAGAAAAAAGAGATATCTTCAGTGGAGGGACTCTTTCACTTTTGAGAAGCTAATTATCCTCATGGGTCCTTCCTCACAACTGTTGACACCACATTTTTCATCTCAAAACTTTAGGTGCGAGAAGTCGACAACAATGTTCGCGAAAAGATCATACAAGATACTCTGTGAGCAATCATTTATCTTTTCCAACATTTGAACTTTAAGAAAGTACCGTAACCCTAGATCTTAACACAGAATATGGACTTGTACAAGAAAATAAAGAGAATGCAAAAATCATGACTACCAAAATGACTAAATAAAACATCTTATCTCCAAGTAATTTTAAAGAGTTAGCAAAGCCATCGGTTATCAGAGTTAATAGCAAGAATGGCGAGCAAGTTAGAACAAGAAACTGATGCTAATAGTCCTCTTGACACTGTATGCATGGTACTGGCTATGGTATGCAGAACACTCTCTCCCTTAGCAACTGACATGAAAACTCCTCCCAAAAACAAAGACCTGTCTACTGCTTTTGATACTTGTAATGACACTTACATAACTACTATTTACTTTAGAATGTAAAAAGAACAAGAGGGCTTTTTCATTGTGTTACAGCCTACAGCGTGCTTTCAGATGAAAAAACTGAAACAATATGCATCTACGAAATTCTGTCGGAGGAAAAGAACTCTTTCTCATGTCCACACCTGACAAATTATGTGAATAATGTTTTAATAATACCTAACACCAAGTAAATAAATATAATTAGAGAAGAGCGCATAAATATGGCACTACATACATCATAGCTGATCACAGTTGTAAGAATGAATTTAGCTCGGTAACAAGAAAAATAAAAAGAAAAAATGGTACCGAATGTGCGGTGCATATGTGAAATGGATCGAGAAGACAAGATACCCACTGCAGAGATAACAGGAGCTAAGAGCATCAGGTTTAACCACTCTATCCAACTAAATCAATCCATTTAAAAATAGGAGCTTCTTGTTGGAAATTTAATTCTATTAAGATATACCTCCATTTTCTTATAACGTGTAATAAATCTTACCAGTTTCTAATTTATATGAAGGTAAGCTATCAACCGACTCAAAGCTAATTTCCTAGGGAGAGTAAGGGCTTGAAATGTAATTTATTGAAAAATAGGTTCATTCATAATCCTCAAGATATTATAGAAGAGATATATTTACTTCTTCTTTGTTAGGCAAAAAATTAGAAGTTCACTGCAACACGGATAATTTAATGATTATTAATTTTACTCATTGAAATAGGGGTACGAGGGACTGAACAAATTCGATATTCTTATTTCAAAATTCAAATAGTACCTTTTAAATTAGTTCAAACAGAATAGAGACTAGATTTCAGGGTCATGCAGTCACCACTTGCACATTAAGCCAGAGAACTAAAATGTTGATTTGAGGTTTCAGACTTGAATTTTAACTTTTTCGCACCTCATCAAGTCTAAATATTGTTCTAATAGGGTCTAAATATTGTTCTAATAGGGACTTTCTAGACTAGTACTTTATCATCTAGTCCCATCGCAAACACTCGTAAGCTCGTCCCGATATGCAATTTGACATTGAGTCCAAATCACATAGCTGAAATATAATGGTGCATACGGAAACGTAATCAAGAAATCAGTTCTAATGGCTATCATAGGATGCAATAAGCTTCTCAATAATGATGCCAATTGGATGTACAAACATGTACACATGGTCATGCATATAAATTCTGGAGATAACTTATGTCATGCACTGCTTTACTAAAGCATGCCAAGACTGGCTGCTACATATTTTCTGTTTCTGAATAGAATAGCTTACACATGTTGCCAAGGACATGAGCATTTACCTTTATATGCAGCGTACCATATTCCGTTTCCAAGCCAACAATGCCCTATAAGAAAAACAACAGTTATAAAGAAAGTTGCTAACTGCATAAAAGTTCATCATCTAAAAAAAGAACAATGATGACAATGTAAATCGGGAAAAATACACAGCATAATAACAACAATCCACAAGGGTAGAAAAAAATAACCATTTTAATGCACAGACACGGATGCAATGATATATTTTCAAAATAATGAGATTGTATGTTTTGGAAGTATGAATATAAAGTACCTTAAGGTTTTCTCTTAAGCATAACAAATCAGTCAAGAAAGGGGGAAAAAATTATATCGCATGTTCATTTTCCTTATCCCAAATATTTTCGAAACAATACAGAGAGTTGTGTTTGAAGGATCAGCATTTAAACAGCTAATTAAATTGTGACGGATATTTGGAAAAGTATTTTGTGCGAAGCAAAAAAATGGGTTGCGTCGGGTGGCAATCATTGCTATCCTCTAGTCCCTTGCTAAGAAGCATAGACATTTCCAAGAAGGTGGTTGCCAAACACGTGTTAGGCACAAAACTTTTTGGGCACTCCCCAACACGTGTTTATTAACCCCTTCTTTAAATTTTTTAGTTTTACAAATTCCAAATCTCAAAACTTTCAATTTGTTTATAGAACAAATTTCTAAAATAGGCATTAGGGCTTGTTTTTCACATTTCTTTTCCAGTATGTAGAAGGTGAAAATGATTTCTTACAATTTTAATACCATAAAATATGAATATATTTGGTGATGTTTTAAACTAATTAGTATTTTGATACATATGTATAAACTATATTCATATATATTTAGTATCTCAGTTATATCGTGTTGGGTACTATTTCTAAAAATAATGTTGTGTCAGAATGTCCTCTCGCATTGTATCATTGTCCAGTGTCTAGATCCATATATGTGCTTCTTAGGTCCCTTGCATTCCTTGTACTATACCTTGAGAAGTTTCTGATAGGTTTCACTGCAATGCTTCTATCATAGACGGCAACATGATGCTCATCTTTTATGCATACATGGTCATTCCTGTCCAGGGCAACAAACTATTTTTCTGCCTGGACAGCCGGAGCAGGAACAGAGGTAGAACTCTTAGCATTGGTGTGGGGGAGGGGGGAGTTTGATTTGGGAGGGACCACTCAAATGAGAAAGTATTCACACAACCTAAAATATATAACATATGCTCAAGAAATTTTTAAAAAATTTGCAGTGGTTTGTTCTCAAACACTTCTATGCTGGTCTAAAATTCAGGGAAAGGAGTTCACAAATGTAAATTCCTTGATGGTGCTTTTTGTAAAATAATAAGCCACGGTTTATACTACTACGATTTATATAGAATGCCTACTCTAGGTTGCATTATATCGACACATTATAATAACTAGGGTTTGGAACACATGCTATGCATGTGCAATTTTTAACTTATTATAATAAAATATTAAATTGTAATAAACTTGTTAAATTAAAAGAATTTAAAGAGATAGGAGAAGAAATTGAAAAATGTTTCGAACTAAAATCAAATCAGTTACGAAAAAGAAAAATAAGTGAAATGGGTGATTTTTGAATTGTTCCATCAAACTTTTCAATTAAAATTAGTTATATAAAGCAATGGTATTTTGAGTTAAAAAAAAAAGTCCACATGACTTCACTTTTATGGAACATCAAGTAGGTGCTCTCCCTTAATAGAATAGCATAGATAGTATAAACAAATCCTCTATGCAAATTATTGGCATCTCTACTCTTGCCGCAAGGAAAAACCAACAATTGTTGGAGTTTAATTATTTTTTTTATTAGCGACTATATTCAATGACCCTGCAACAATTCTAATCAATTCAAGCGGCATTTTAATGTGCGTAAAGTTTTTCTCATTTATTCTTTTTTGAAAATGGACACCAGCAAGAGTAACCAACTGATGAGAGAAACGAAGTCCAAAACCAAATGTAGTTCATATGTGGAGTCTTTTAAAAAGTGGAAAATGGTAAAGTGTTTTTTTTTTTGAACGGCTAAACTCACACACTCATTACACCCACACCTTACTCTTAGCAAGGTTTGAACTCCCAACCTCCCATTTAGAAGCAAACACCTATACCATTAGGCCAAAGGCTACTTGGTATATACAAAAAAAACAGCTGGTATGTACATTATCAAGAAAACTCACTCATCTTGTGTACCTCTCCTTTTCCAAAGATAAGACCAGATGTCCAACTGACTTTGTTTCCCACTTCTTTCCGTTCAGGGGCCAAGCTATCCTTCTGTTTCTTCAACCAGCACTGCATCAAGAACATGAAAGAAAAGGCATTATAACAAATTCTATTGCCCCATAAACAACTTAACAGCCCATTTGGATTGGGTTATTGGGGATAAAACAGAGAAACTGATCTCTCTCCTCCCTAATCACTCATTTGGATTACTAAGCAAGAGAGAAACGACTCAAAAATTGAAATTCTAGATTTTAGTAAATAGCATTTGGATGACTCAAGAATTGCTGTAGAGTAAGGGTCTGTAAATCTTTTACTTGGGAATGCCAATTTCCCCTGCTCCTGCATGTCCGCCCATTGAGTGCAGTTTTTATCTGCTTGTCCCTTATTATATAAAATAAATACCTTTATAACATATATATAATTTAGTCTTAAAAATATAATAACACTCAAACATAAAAATATTATATTTATTTCTCATTTTTCAATTCCATCTCTTTTTTTTCCATATTTTTAATTTTAATAATTTATCAACTATTATCTTTTACTTTATTATCTTTGATTCTCATTCATATCACCTTTTTTTAAGTTTACAAACTATTCCCTGTATATTTCCGGCCCCACTTCTTTCCCAATCTTTCTCTTCCCGTCTCCACCTCAATAAAATAGGAGATGGGCACCGTACACCACATTCCCGCCCTTGTCCCGCGCCCACCCACTGTCATTTCTACTTTCACTATTGATTAATTATTAATGCATTCATTGATAGCAAAACCGCTGATCGAAATCCACATTTCTTCAAGTAAAACTAAGGCGCACACTCTGAAAGCTTTTCAGAAAACTTAATTACGGTTGAGAATTGTCATCAAAATCACTGCCAAATTGTGTCAATTGACCAACACAAACAATCGAAACAGTGTCAGAAACCAATCCAAATGATCAACTCAATCAAAATAATTTTAAAAAATGCAGAATCAAACATCAAATTCTAACTTCACCTCACCGAATTTCGATCCACAAGCCTCCCGATCCCCGCAAAACACCCAAGTATCGCACAAACAAGGCCCATCATTCCCAATACACATGGCCTTACAAGCCTCACAGCAATCCTCAGAAGAATTGAACTTGAACTCAGAACCCCACTTGACAGCAGCGCCCCAGAGCTCCAATTTTTCGATCCCTCCGCAACACCCCCCATCCGTTTCCACGGACGCCGACTCCGAATTCCAAGAGATTTTGGTGGGTTTCAACGCCACAGACGCAAAGATGAAGACCAATGTACAAGAAACAAGACCCGTCAAGAGGAGGATCAGAGGGGAGGCCCATCGAGTGGGTTCGGAATCGCTTGGCCTGCGACCCATTTGAGATTGAGGAGTGAAGGGAAAAACCCAGAAATTGTTTTATGTTGTTTGAATTGATCTCTTGTAGATTTTCCCATGGAGGCTTTGACGGTTGTCGACCTGAAAAACAGAGGACTAGAGAGTTTAAACTGAAGGTTTTTTTGGAGTGTTGTTATGTAATCATAATTTATTGCAAAGATTAAGAGAGAGAATAGATTTGGTCATTAAGACACGAATCAAAGCCTAATATGATGGCAATTTCTCCGTCCCGTCATAACTCTGCTCTGTTTTCGTTTTGATTTATAAATTTTTTTTTATAACAAATGAAATAAAAATAGTATTTATTTTTTTTGTCTCATTTTTTTTTTTGCATCATCCTTGATTATATAAAATAAATACTTTATAAATATAATAAATTTAAATTATTAAAATATTATATTTATCTTTATTTTTTTATTTATTATATTTTGTATATTTAATTATATTAATTCATCAACTATTAGTTTTTATTTATTATATTATTTATAATTTTTATTAATATTACTCTTTTAAACTTTAAAAATCATATCCAAAATATCTCCGTATCTATTTCATTCTTCGTTATTTTCTTAATATTTTTTTCGTTCCTATCCCGATCAAATAAGAAACAAAAATAGAAGAATTAATCCTCGGCCCATCCTTCCATTGTCATTTCTAAAGCCTAGCGTGAAAGGCAAATTATAAAAGCACTCCCGAAGTGTTGGTGAAGCTACATAATATTTGTAGTTAATAAATAATTATAATTTATATTATATAAGTTATTTTATATATTTTTAATTATTTAACAAAATAAATTATTATATTTTTATTATAAAATTTATTATTACAATATTAAATAAAAATATTACATAAAATTATCACGGACATTACTTTAATCTGCTGAGTAGTAAGTAGTTCATGTAAAGGGCAACGGTTTGTCTGCAAAGTTTGGATTAGAAAGATTTTCTCTAGGAGTATTGCCCTCGACACGTGGATTAAGTTTTACAAAAACAAAAAATTTTGTTAAATATCGTAGTGCTTTTAAAACCGATCGAATCATAAATGGAATCTTAAAAAATTATGCTTCACACAGCTAGCACAGGCAGCATGCTAACTTAGTACCTTTGATAACGTTTATAATTTTTTATTTATAAAAAATAAAAATTATATTTTTATTTATATTTATAAAAGAATAAAAATAAAAACATATTTGGTAATATAAATGTTTGAAAAATAATAATTAAAAATTACGGATGAATTCAATTAAAATTTATATACAAAATAAGTGAAAACACATTTTTTCTATTTCTTAAAATTTTGTAAATTTTAAAAACTGTTTACAATTTTTTAAAAATAAAAATAATTACTAAACATGTTTTCGTTTGTAATTTACAAAAAATTTAAAAATAAAAAATAAAAATAAAAAACATAAACGTTACTAAACGACACCTTACTAAATTAGTTTTCTATTTTTTAAGCCACATTCTTGAACCAAAAATCTATTTAGCTTAAATTAATACAAACCAAAAATCAACACTAATAATATTTTTTTTGATATCTCAAGGTATTCGGTTAATTTATACGTACCTCAATTAATTTTAAAATCAATTATACTATCTATTTACATAATTTAATTAAAATCGAGACGAAAATTAATTATTTTAAAATTAATTAATTTTAATACTAATTAAAATTAATTATTCCGTTTCAATACTAATTATTTTAGTGCTTGGCCGATTGAATACTTGGTGTACTTGGTTTACAAAATTAACATATATGAGAGAGAGTTGAAGTGCGTGAATTATGAATATTAAGGAATATCTATATTATATAATATAAGATCGAATGAGTTAGTTTACTATTTATTTGGTGGGTTATTTTTTTATTTTATTATTTTTCTATTTTTTCTTTTATATTGAAATAAGTTGTATTTTATTTTTTTCGTTCCGTTTAATATTCAAACTCATTTTGAAAAGAGTTTGCTTTTATGGGTTACTTTTTTTCATTCAGTTTTGTTTATCCTCTAACTATTTTTGTCTTTCTTATTTTTAGTTGGATTAATTTAAACTTCTAAATATTATTAATAAAAATTATGTTTTGGTAAAAATTTGATTTGCCGAGTCTATAAAACTTTACTTCTTGTAATGAGCTTGTAATGCCTCTCTTCATTTACTTGCCTCCTTCTAATTTAGAAGATTATCACCTAAACGCATCAAATACAAATGTGATTCTATATATACTCAAATCCCGTTATTTCTAATATAATGTATATTGTATATATCAATTGATTATTTTAATCTAATTTTCAAACTTTATTGTAGTATATTTATTTAGTTTTTTAATTTTTCACTGTTTACAGATTGAGATTTATTTTGACATTTTATGTTATTGATGCCCTAAGTATACTTTACTTTTATATTAGAATATGTTATTTTAATCTATACATTTTTTAAAGAAACATAAAACGACGAGAACTCGACTAGTCTGCTTAATTGTGGCTTATTTCCATTTTCCTCTAACTTTTATATATTTGGACTTAATTTTTTTTGAAGAAATTAATTTTACTAAACGGTGAAGAAATTAACAAAAAAATAATATAATAATCTTTACTAAAAGATGAAAAAAATTCTCAAAACAACAATAAAATCAAATAAAATAATTTGTCATTTATTAATCTTTTAATATATTTTTATAAAAAATAATTTTTTTGGCTCAATGAGAAAAAAAAATATAATGATTGAACTAAATAATGAAAATTCAATCAAAATAAAAATTAATCAAATATGTTAGTCCAAGCAACTCAAGAGGAAGTGAATTGAATTTTAAAATAATAATAACAATTTTAAAAATATTTTTTAAATTTTTTTAATTTCACAAACAAATATAGCAATATATATAACAGTAAGAAAATTAAAGATCTTAGGGAGAGAGAAATTGAACCAGACACCAAGAGTTATAGTGGTTTGATTTCTTCTAAATTTACGTTCACACCTCAAGATTGCTCTTAAGAATATCTACTAGAATTGAATACTTCAGAGGCACATTCAAAAATCTTTTACAGCCTCAAGAGGTTCTTACAAAGTAACCTCTATTTTTTCTAAACTTTCTTGAGCTCTTCTTTAAAAAATGTTGGAATTTGAACATCAATCTCCGAACACGAACGGAAGCAAAACCACGCACAAAAAAATAAAAAATAAATAACACCGAGGATTTACGTGGTTCGGCCCACACAGGCCTACGTCCATGAGTGAAAGAGAAAAATATTTCACTATGACGAATATGAAAGAGTATAAAACTCAACTCCCTTCTCTCTACCAGCTAGCCTCTCAATTTTCTCTCACAATATGAGATCCTAACTATCCTATTTATAGGAGACTACCAAAATAGAAGCTGCTAAAACAACAATAGGACATCTGCTAAATGACCTAATTGCTAAATAAATCGAATTTCTAAATCTGATATTGAAATTCGAGTCAATCCCAACAAAAAGTGCACTCACTCTCTTAAAGAATTAAGGGTGACTCACCTCTATTACAATAAATGTGAGAGAATCAAATAATTATTAACTAACACTCTTTACAAATGATTGGAAATAAATAAATTAAAGAGTAAGAAAATCAGCTAGAAGAGTAAATGAGCAGTTAATAATTCTTAAATGATTTGAGCTTTGATTTTAAGCAATAGAACCGTGTCCAGATGTTTGAAACTTTAAAAACTTTTGAAGCTTTAAAAACCTACTCTTTATATAGCTATCTTAAATAAATGACCGTTGGTAAAATGGTGAAGACAATAAATACTCTAAAATTCTACCGTTGGAACTAGCGTGATATTTAAAACATATCGTGGTGTTGACTTAAAGTCTTTTTTTGTCGACACAAAATATCTAGTGCTTGATTATTCAGGTGATTGTGTCGACTCAGATCCTCCTTGATGCCGACCTAATTTCAACATTTACCTCGCCCACACAGTGGTGTCGACTCATGAAACATTTTGTATCAACATCATGCATTTTTTCAGATTTTCAAGTGAGACTTTGGTGTCGACCCATTTTTGTCAAAACAGCTACTAGAACTTTAGTGTCGACTCAAAATCGTTGTGATGTCGACTCATTAAGTTATAATCAGCCTCAAGACTTTTACAATCAACTCATTTTCATTTGGTGTTTACTTAAAAAATCTCAGACAGTCTCGGTTGTTTTGGAGTCAACTCATTTTTATTTGGTACTGACCCAAAACTTCTTATTTCCAAAAGGAATATTTGTGTCGATTTAGAAATCTTTGGTGTCGACCCTCTTTGCCTTGAAATTAGAAAATGGCTTGTAACTCTAGTGTCAACCTATTTATCCTTGGTGTCGACTCATGTAAATTTGATGTCGACCCATAAAATCCGAAGTCTAAAATTTGAATGATCATTTGGTGTCGACTCAAGCGTGCTTTGTCTTAATGTGTTGACCCAATTATCAATTGGTATCGACACAAAATGTTCTTCATAAGAACACTGAGTGTTAATCCATTTTATGTAAAGTGTCAGGACAAATGGTATAAGGTATCAACTCATTCATCACGTAGTGTTAACACTTATTTTTTTTAAAACAATTAAATATAATCTTTTTAAATCAATTTAATTAAGAAAATAAATTATAAAAATCATTAAAATCTATTTAAAAAGTCCTTAAACTAACAAAATAAAATAAAAATATAAGTCATCATCCCATATAATGTATTTGTAAAAACTATTGGCAATAAATTAGTCAAAATACTATATTCATTTTTATGTCGTAAAGTATTTTATTATTATAATATGTAGCTAGAATTTACTTATTTGAAAATAGTGCAAATTACTTTGTGAAATTATAAATAAATTATTGTCGTAATATTAATATAGTAATAACATTTGTATTTATAAATAACCTTTTTATAAAAAAAATCATAATATTTGTTACTTTTATGTAAAAAGTCACGTAACGGGTGCAAGCAAATAAACTCTATTAAAAATGCAAAAAGTGCATAACAGAGGTTGTGATACTAGTGACGCTAGTATTATATAATAAGAATATTAAGAATGCAATAATACAAAGGAAAAAACTTTAATTCATTGCACCCCATACTTAAGTTGTACCGTATGCCACAATGGATATTTGTGGTTTATGTTATGAATAGTTGTGATTTATGTTATGAATTATATAAAATAGTAAATTAAAATTTGTCAAGTTGTTATGGGTCCAAATTAGTTTTTAATTATAATTTTTTATAATAAATTTTGCAAATATATATAATTTTGATTATAAAGTGCATACTGTATGCCTTAAATAATCAAAAGTATATATTAAAACTTTTTTCAATACACAACAAAGTATGATAAAATTTAAGAGAATAGTAAATCGAGCGATGAGATCATTACAAATTGATGTCTTAGCTTGAGTTTAGATTAGCCCTTTTTTTTGTAGATTTTTTAATTTTTTGACTTATTTTTTGTAAAAAAAATAAATATAAAAACATGTAAAAAAAAGTCAACAAATGCTAAACTAGTGAATTTTTTAAAAAATTTTTAAACAAAAAACTTTCTAAAAAACTAGACCAAATATAGACTTATTAATTAAGGTCATCTTCACTTATGATGTTCCAGTACATTAAGGGGCGGAGTTAGAATCTTTAACATATATGAGGGTCAAATTTTACATATAAAAACTTAGACTAATTACAATAGTTATATTTATTTTTATAATAAGTCTCTAAACACTGCATAAGTAGGTAGCAATTTTTATTTGTAAATGAAATAATTAAGTGGGATACAATTGGCTGTGAATAACATGTATGCATGCGATGAATTATATTGTATTTTATCCATTATACATAGATTTATTATTATTTTTAATATATAAATCAAATGCATAAATGTATACCAATAGAGATTTAATAAATCTAAAAAGAGTTCATACTCGATTTAGATACCGATCGAAAAGATAAAATAAAAGAATATTCTAAAGATATTACAACAAAAGAAAATACATAAAAACATAATTTTTCTAATAGAATAATCACCCTCACTAAGACATCCATTCAAAATGAGGTAAAAAAAAGTTATCCATCAAAAATGTACTCGACATTGTTTCTTATCAGAAAATTCATTTATGACGCATGGAATTCATCTAGAACTCATCTGTAATTTCCTTTTCTATGTAGAAGATTAAAGAGTTTGTAAGAAAGTTATCTTCCTTGTTTTGAAATATTTAGAATTTTAGTTAAACGTAGTTTGTAAATGAAATGTTATATAATACTTAAATTCTTTTGAATTTTTGCCACGGCAATGGGTCCACTTTTCTTAAAAGATATAACTTATTAGTTAAATATTATATAATACTTAATATTTCTACTATATTAAGGAGGTCATGATCTCTTCATACCGTAATATAGTTCTGTAATTAAATACAAAATAACTTGATCAACAGTAATAAATAAAGTTGCAAAGTATTTTTTAAATACCGAAAGAATACTTTCGAATAGCTTAATTTGTATGTGATATCTCGTTTTTTATTTAGCTTATTTTATATAGATCTCTAGCTTTACGAAGGACATTCACTTAATCTTTGAAAGTAACTGTAATAAAGTAAATCTTGGCTACCATGAAGAAGGAAACAAAAGGAAGGTAAATTCAACTATTCCAGTACAAAGTCAAAATCAAACCTCATTTATAGGAATATACGAGTTTAGTCTCTGTTTGACTTAATTTTTTTTTTTTTTTTAAATTTGCTTGAAAGTCCAATTGTTTAGCCTTCCATTGTAATTAATTCATTTTTTTAAAAAAAATTTACATTTATTTTTTATAAAAAAATTTAAAAAGTCAAAATACCTGTTGGGAGAAATATAACGCCATAAGAAACATACTCGATGATCCAGAAAATATATCTTTATTAACTTTCAACAATTACAATAAACAGAATTTATAGAAACAAAATTACAGAAAATAACATGAACACAATATACAAATCGAGTCCTGTAATCGCAATTTTTTTAAGAATGATTTTTTACCGGCGTCACTCTCACAGGATAAAATGACTGACACGATCGTTGGAACACCATCAAGAATTGGCTACGAATGTACCCCGTCTGTCTTTCTCTCGCTTACTTTCACAGCTTTGAAATATGTCGGTAACTCTTATTTTGTTCTTACCTCTTCACCTTGCTGCTGTGTTTTTCTCTCTCTCAAACAGAATGGGATGACAGTTTTATAAAGACTTTCACCCATTGAGAGTTAGAAAATGAATCAATGATTATTGAATAGTATTAATTTTTAGAATTTATTTTCAATTGAATGACTAATTCAATTATAATTAAATTCTGAATTTTAAAATTTAATGGTCAATTAAATTTACAAAATTTTAACAAAACCTACAAAAAAAAAAAAAAAAAAAAAACTAAATTAAACACACTTATATTCGCTAACAAACAACAGCAATGGAAAAATAATAATAAATAGGGGCATATACACTGATTTTCCAAACAATTTGGGCAATCCTATTTGTTTGAGATTGATGCCGCCGTTCAATCCAGCACGTAACCGAGATCTTAGGACAAAAATAATAATAATCAAGTACGGATGCAAAAAAAAAAGGCACCGAACTTGCCACACCCCGTTAATTGCACGTTTAAGGCCATGCATCCTAAATTTTTTTTCATTAGTTTTTTTTTAATAAAAAGAGCCTAATTTTACTTGCAAAATAAAAAATTTTAATATAAAATCGAGTTCGAATTTACTCGTTTATATTATTTGAGCTGAGCTCAAGTCGAGCTCAACACTGTCATTTTTAAATGAGCCAATCTTAAATGAAAGTAATTAACAAATCAAATATTATAATATATATATATATATATATATATATATATATTATAAGTCCCGAATGTTTTGACCGAATAACACTACCGAAATTGATGTCTTAGGCATAATTGATATAAAATAATATAAAATATACTTAGGTTTTGCACGGGACAATTTTGTACTTTTTAAAATATTTTGTTTTTAATTATATTTTTATAATAAGAATAGTTTATTTTGTAGTATTTATTGATTTTATTACTCAAAATAAAATTTAAATTAATTATATATTTATAATTATTTGATCTGATTATATTTATTTATTATTATTTTTTGTAAAATTATATTACTGTTCATTTATTTTTTAACAAATATGATCTACTCACATAACTATTAATGTTCTATTAATTTGATATTTTTAAAAATTAACCTATTTAATAAATACTATATAATAAATAGTTTCGATGATAAAAATATATATAAAAAAAAACTAAGACTATTAAAAAACATAACAACACATTATGCTTAAAAACACCAAATTTATTATATAAAGAGATTCAAAGAAATACCACCTTGATTTATAGGCTCACTCTAAATTAAGAAATAATCTTAAATCGAAAATCTATCATTACCGAAGACAATTACCGAAATAGACGATCAAAATTAATTAACGACATTTCTTCTACCATTTTTAGATTTTAAATTCTCTTATCACATATTCATGTTCGGACTTTATTTTATCTAATGTTTACTAAAGAACAAATTGATAATTAGTTAATAGTTTGTTTATATAAGAAATTTCTTATGTATATTTTTTTTAAAAAAAAATTGTCATTCTTAATTTAAAATAAAATAAGCAACTTAAACTTCACATACAAATTTTTTAATTTTTTCTTTCACTCTTTCTCTCTATTTATCTTTTGTTCCAATTCGATAATGACACTCTTGCTCGGCGTCCCGGTGAATTGATGATTCAAAAATATGAATAAGATGGTCAAGACTTATAATCAAAGTCCGGAGAATCTAGTAAAAAATATATATGTTAAATATATGAGAATACTTTTAGTATTTCAAATATGATAAATTTTTCATACTTATTTTTTCTTAATTTTTTATTTTTAGTTTTAAATTAAAAGAGCAATTTATAAAACAAATGAGAACTATTTCAAGTATGAGAAACTTCTCATACTTATTTTCTTAATTTTTTATTATTAATTTTAAAAGAAATGTACAACTTGTAAAAAATGTGAATTATTTCAAGTATTACAAACTTCTCATACTTATTTTTTTTTAATTTTAATTGAAATAAACAACTTAAAAAAAGAACTATTTCAAGTATGAGAAATTTCTCATACATATTTTTTTTAACTTTTTCATTCTTAATTTTAATTGAAATGAGTAATTCAAAAAAAAAACTATTTCAAGTATGTGAAACTTCTGATACGTATTTTTTTAAATTTTTTTATTTGTAGTTTTAATTAAAATGAGCAACTAAAAAAAAACAAAGAACTATTTCAAATATGAGAAACTTCTCATACATATTTTTGAAAAAAAATTTCATTCTTAGTTTTAATTAAAATAAGCAAATAAAAAAAAGAACTATTTCAAGTATGAAAAACTTTTCATACATATTTTTCTTAATTTTTTCATTCTTAGTTTTAATTGAAATGCTTATTTTCTTAATTTTTTTATTTTTAATTTTAATTGAAACGAGCAACTCAAAAAAAAAGAATTATTTTAAATATGAGAAACTTCTCATACATAGCATAAGAAACTTCTCATACATATTTTATTTAAAATTTTTCATTCTTAATTTTAATTGAAATGAGCAACTTAAAAAAAAAAATATTTCAAGTATAAGAAATTTCTCATACATATTTTTCTTAATTTTTTCATTCTTAATTTTAATTGAAATGAGTAACTTGAAAAAAAAAGAATTATTTCAAGTATGGAAAGTTTCTCATACTAAACTTCTCATACATTTTTTTCTTAATTTTAATTAAAATGAGTAATTTAAAAAAAAATTATTTCAAGTATGAGAAACTTCTTATACATATATTTTTTTTTAATTTTGTCATTTTTAATTTTTTATGAAATGAAAAACTTATGAATGAGAAATTTTTCAGTGTAATTTTTTTTCAACACGTTGAGACATTTTTCATATCTTGATGCAAGGTATGAGAAAATTGTCATGTATAATTTTTTTTAAAATTGCGTATTCATCTTGATAGATGTGTGTGCATGTATGAACGTATTTATATCTTGTGATATATGAAATTTTTTTTGTAGTATTTATATATATGAGAATATTTTTATTTTGTGATATATAAATTCTTTTCTCATAACATGAGCGTGTGTAAGAATATTCTCATCTTGTAATACATTAGAAATTTTCATAATATGTGCGTAAAAGAATTTTTTTATATTGTAATATATGAAAAACTTCTCATACATTTGATGCATGAGAAAAGAAACTATCTAATTTGAATAAAAATTCAAAAAAACTAATATTTTACCCAATAAACGAATTTAAAAAAAAATAATTTAAAAGTTAATAAACTTTTTTTCCTTATTTTATAATCTTTTTTGTTTTTTCTATCGGTCTAAATTTTTAAATTTTTTTCATAATAAAATAAATCTAAAATTATAATTATTTTAATTAAAGTCAAAAAAATTTACCAAAGACAAAAAAGAACTCTTATAAAAGTTTAAAAGTAACATTTTTCTGAAATAAGTAACAAAAAATTTTAAAAAATAATATGAGAATTTTTTTTAAAATTTTGGGTAATATCTTTTAATTTTTGAGGGTATAAAAAAATTTTCACTAACGAAAGAAAAGTAAAAAAATATGAACCCAAACCACGTATCGGGTTATTCCTTCAAACCCCAATTCAAGAATTTATTTTTTTGCCTTTCGGTCATTTTTTCGGTTGGTTCCTTCGGGGGAGACTTTTAAAAAAATAAGCCTCTATTGTAACGTCCATAACGACGATATAATACAATATTTAATACATCAAAAAAATTTAACCCTTTTAAGTCTATTGAATAAAATTAGACCAAAATATCCCTACTATTTTTTAAACCCATCCCTCACTAGGCACTAGGACCACCGCCGGTAACCACCTCCTAGAATAACTTCTAACAACCAACTCCCACAATCATCTCTTGACTATTTCCGGTAACTTTCTAACTAATGTTTTTGACAAATGCATACATGGTCCAAACATGTTTTTTTTTTAATTATTATTATTATTTTCATTGTTTCACAGAGATAAGAGAAAACATGTTTACAATTGTTGGTTAACAACAAATAAAAAACTGACAATGTTGCCAAACACTACCTTAACATTTGAACAAACTTCCATTTCCACCAAAACTTATGTATATGCATGTGTGTGTAACATACAAATATCTCCACCAAAACTTCTTTTGTTCTTGTATTTTACTGCATTTGGTCTAATGATGCTGAAAGCAGAAACCTCATTAACAAGCATTATACAGCTTCTGTAAACAATACATTGAATTTTGCATTTCGAACCGAAAAGTTCGAAATGCAACCTCTCTGAAAGCATAGCCATTTACGAGGCCGTGATCAAACAGGGGTTACGAACTCCCCACTGTCATCAACTTCCAAGTCCAAGTCAGCGTCCTCCGTGTCATCGGGATCCAAGACCGCAGCAGCAGATTGCCCTTCGGCTTTAGATCCTTTGCCGGGGGTCTTTGCCTCTAGTATGATCCGCATTATTTCTTCAACACTCTGTACCAGTTGGCCGCACTCACCTTCCTCAGAGTTTGTTTTCTCACCTTCATTTAGCTCTTTTGGCAAATTCTTCAGAAACCAAGGGTGCCGTTTTATCTCCGGGATGGTGATTCTCTTCAAGGATGATTGCGCAAAGTTAGTTAAATACCAAGATTGTATAAAAACAAATTGAAAAGAAAATAAAGGAGAGAGAGAGAGAGAGAGAGAGAGAGAGAGAGAGAGAGAGAGATGACTTGGTGACCTGCCATTGATAAAGAGTAGGAGCTTACCTAGTTTTTCCTGGACAAGGCACTGAAAAAGTCAAGCTACCAAATTCATGCAATAGCCTAGCATTTCTCTCTAAAAACTTAGAAGTTCAGCTTTTAAGTCGTACTTTGGCAATTTTTTTCAGATCTAATTTTTTAATGAAATGATTATAATACCTTTAATACAAAATGTCAACTCTACTCTAAAAAATAAGAAAACAATTGTGTTGTTATTTCAAATACTACAACTAAAAAATAAAAGTAAGAACATATTACACATGTCAACAAAAAGTTAAAAAAGAAACGAAAACCACCCTAAAAAATTAACCCTAACAATCTAACATTTTCTCTTTCTTTTTTTTCTAAAAAAACTTAATCACTTAAAAGCTTCACCTTTTAACTTTTTACATTTAGATATCCCAAACAGGGCTAACTTTTTACGAATAGAGGCACAAAAATAATTCACTGGAAAAAAATACCTTTGACGGATTTGCAACGAAAATACGAGAAAGAAGGTGCCTACAATCTGCAGACACACGGATATAATCGGGTATGGAGTACTGAACACTCATTATTCTCTGATAAAAATAAAAGCAAAGTAAGTTTGCAGACAGAACAACAAGAAATCAGTCAAATCGAAAGGAGAAGTTGATCCCAATGCAAAATTGTCATTTTTTTTATGCATACTCACCCCAATGGTCTTACGAAAGTTTTTAGGATCTTCATGGTCCTCAAAAGGGTACGCTCCAACCAACATCACGTATAGTGTCACACCGCAAGACCAAACATCTGCAATCTAACGCAGAAGAACAATCAGAACACCAAGAAAACTACATAAAAAGAATATAAAAAAGGAAATCTAGTGCACAAGCCTCCCGAAAGTCTGGGAAGGGTAAACTGGAAAGGGTAAAATGTATGTAGTTTTATCTCATATGCAAAGAGACTATTGTCGTTTAGAAAGGAATATAACCAAACAAACCAAATTAAGTCTTTGTCACAATCAATTAGGGTCAGCTACATGAATCTTTTTACGCCAGTCTGCTCTGTTAAAAGCCATATATTCAATTAGTTTTAATATGTTCATATCTTTACTTAATACGGCATTACATGGTCAATTTAGTTCTATGGTCTACCCCACCGCCTAATGTTTTTATTACTCATGATCTTATCGCTTTTTTTTTATTACTGTATCAACCGGTCTACATTCTACGTGTCTAAACCAACATAATTTATTTTCTCTTAACTTATTCTCAATTTGTGCGACCCATAGAAAAGAATGTCTTGTTCAAAAATTATTAAAGGTACACTAACCAAGAGGTACCAGGCGTATGCACATAACCATACATTCTTATAACCAACAACCATTTTGTTAATTTTCCTTCGAGATTTTATAGCACAATTCTATAGCCCGATTACAATGTGGACGCTGGAAGGCCATCAAAAAGACGCTGGCAGCCTGGAAAAAATTATCAATCCTCTCCTTAAGAGGGGATTTTTCATCTCAAATTGTTTTGTGTTTTAATAACATGCACATCATTGAGAATACCTCTGTTCTTTGTTCAAGATTTTAGGGTTTTAATGTCATGTTACTGGGGCTGAATGGGTAAAACTGTCCTTGTTGGTATTGCTACTAGCTTTTTTTTTGTTTCTTATTATCACTACTGAATTGATAGACTCACCCCTTGAGTAATTTTCCTTGAAGGTGCATACATGATTAGGGTGATGGATGAACTGGAACCTCATTAGTTAATTTGGTGCAAAATCTTAATCTTTTCTAGAGGATGAGAGTAAGATGGATAGAGCAACCAATTTATCTTCGTGAGGGAGTAGAATGGCAAAGTCCCAAACACCGACTCGACCATATTTTATTACAACATATAAAATAAATACCTTCCCATCATACTCCTTCCTCGACAGGACCTCTGGGGCAATGTATGCTGGTGTTCCCACTGTTGATTTGGGTTGTGAGTGCAACAAAGCTGACTACAGTACCAATACATGAATAAATATTCAACAAATGAAAAGAAGAGAAATGAGTGAACAAGAAAAACCGTAAAAATCATAAAGCTACGCCAGAAATAAATGCTAAAACTTCAACAGAAGAAATTTATCCGGACTAGAACATTATTTACCTTGGAATAACCAAAATCACATATTTTAAGACGTGGAGTTGGACTTCCATCCAAGAGAGTGTTTTCCAGTTTGAGGTCCCTATGACAAATTTCCTACAGTAAATAAAAAGAAGATGTAAGAAGAGGAGCATTGTGTACGCGCATAAAAAAAAAATATTTTACAAATTATACCATTGAATGACAGTAGCTAACTCCAGATATTAGCTGCTGAAAGAAAAATCGCGCCTGTCGTAAAAAGGTTTTTTGAACAAACAAATAAGTGCCAGCCAAATTAAATGTCAGGATAGAACCTTTATTGGCGCCAAAGAGAATGAAGTTGATCAAACAAACAGAAAAAACGATGAAACACAACCTAAGCTTTTATACCTCATCTTCACTAAATCGACCAGCACTGCATATCTTTGCAAATAGCTCACCCCCAGCTGCATATTCCATGACTATAGCTAAATGTGTGGGTGTCAATAATACCTGCAGATAAGAGAGTTCTCCTAAAGCAGGATACAGTACAAATTCTTCTCAGCAAGACAGGAGCTAAACCATTCAGGAACAGCATTGTGTATCATTGTCTGACTATTTTCATATGTATATATGTATATATATGTCATAGTTTCTACATAAAATCTTATGATGCTGTTTAATTTTCTAGAAAATGTAAAAGCACATGAACTTCCATGTTTCTTTGCTTGGGTTCATAAAAAACACAAAGGTTAAACTCATTTAATGCTACTAATGTTGTGAGATGATTGTTCCATTTTCGGGATATCATACACCAGTAAGGCAATTAGTGAGGTGTTCATTGTACTGATATAGTACTTCAAAGTACCATATCTCAAGTATCTACAATAATCAGGATAGCATATTTTGCTGACTGCAGACTGTACTTGAGTTTTTTGAACAATGCTAAAACAGGAGGCACCCTACGAGCTTTTATTGTACAACTGAACAATGCTAAAACGGGAGGCACCCTACGAGCTTTTATCATACAACTGAAGATTGCGGAGGTGCAGAGGTATCTTTGCCCAGAATCAACTAACAAAACCCACAGATCTTGGGTGGTTATATCATAGTCTACTGATAAATTCTCTGACGCAGGGCATTTGACACACAATGTTGCTTGCTAAAAATTGGCCTTCAACTACGAGGTTGGCAGGATATAATATTTTTTATGCACAAGATTGAAGTCAATTGCAAACCATGAATTCATTACTTATAAACCTCAAGAAAATATAATCAATCTTGCAACTATAAAGCTTAATAAATGCACTCATCTACAAATAATCAATTTAGAAATCCTATTTTCTTACACATAATGTAATGAATGCAACTAAATAGTTACCTCCTTGAACTTGACAATGTTGGGATGCCTCAATGATCTGTGATTTATGATTTCCCTCTGAACATTTTCATCAATCTGAAACCAAAAAAAAAAGGAAAAAGAAAGAAATAATAATAACAATATTCCTACGATGTAGAAAACACAACTAGATCCATATTTAGATATTTAAAGATTAAAAATTATGGAAACAAATTTTAAATTGGAATGTAGCGCTCACTAGTTACTCCCAAATTGACGTGACAAAGAAGCCAAGGCATATGGCCAGAAAAACCTTAAAAGACCCAAGATGCGCTATAGTTGTGGCCCTAAAATATCTAGATGGATAACATCTGTACATTCAATAAAGCAAAAAAACTAGAGTGGGATAACTGACTGAGCAGTTGTGGCGCTTGTTTTTTTTAGTCATTGTTGAGTTTGCCTGCCCTTTTAACATAAAAGAAAGATCTAGGATTAACAGAAGAGTGATGTATTCTGTGAACTAAAAATGGAAAGGCATTGAATGAGAAATACAGATACAAATATGAGCTGCCTTTCCTCATTTAAACAAGTTTTGATATGAGGTGCCTTTCCATGCTTACTACTAAGGAATTGTGCATTGGTCGAATAACAAAACATCTTTGTCATGATAAACATCTCGAAGCTACTTCGAAGAAGTTTGAGGTACAATGGAACTTTTTTTTTTTATAGTATAAACCAATTTATTGTACAGGAAGAGGAGAAGAATGGCACATTCCAACTTCTAATTGTCGAGCAGTGTTTTTATTGTTGTGAAGAATTTTAGTCTTTTTTTAATTAGTAAATGCAGGCCATTTATACATGCACACTCATACATAGCATGTCAAACAATTTTACCTCCTAAGGAACAGCATTTCGAGCTCTAACCATATACCTGCTCTCTCTCATGCTTCGAGGGTTTTCCTCATATAATGACAAGTGACTATTTGTATCATTTAGGAATTTCAAAAAATATATACATATTTCAGCAAAAACAAAAAATGAGCCATCTGAAATGCAGAATTCCTTAAGTTGTCTAAATGTAAGCTAAACTGAATGCTAAGAAAACCAAGATATCTAATACCATTCCCTGGAACCCGGGGCTAAAGTCTATATCTTCACAGAAATGAACCCTACAAGGCTGCAAGCTTATTTGTTGGTCTGGCATACCCACAGAAACCTTATAAGCAATTTGTACAATAATGTACGACAGAAATAGGAGACATTAAAGCTGAAAAGAACAGCCGAAAGTTCTACACACAGAAAGAAACCTGTACATTTTTTCCGCAATCAAAATCCATGGCACAGAATAGACCGTAAGGAAAATTACAAATGTTTTAGGGCTGCGCACCGATTACCCTCTCACTCAGAACATAAAGTCACCTTTCCAAATAGACAACATCTCTATTTCGGATCAAAAGAGAGAGCTTTGCACTAATTATGAGTGTGTTTGGATCATGAATTAGACCTTTAGTCTGTGCTTGGATCATGAATTTGTTGAAGGATTTATGAAGGGAAAGAAAAACATTAGAATACAATGAAATGAATTAAGATAAAATTTATTTATATGGCTTCGATATCATTTTATTTTCTCTCTGTATATTTCTCCAAAAATCCATGGTCCAAATACAATCATAAGATTTATTCCTTTATATTCAAAGAACAAAACAAGAAAAGTGAAACCACTGTTAAAAACCTGCACCTACTAACAGTGCCTAAAATTCCTTTCTAAACGCAGAACAATCACATCCTTAAATTTCTCTCTACAATGGAAGAACATTCCAATTCCAAATTTGCTTTTTCCAAAATTCACCTCGGCATTGAATAACCCTTGGAGGGGAATAGAATATCACATTGCCCGAGACTCTCAACTTACCTTATTAGGTGTGCTACCCTCAACCCATTAAGAGGACTTTTTCTAAGTAAAAGAAAACCCAAATGGCAAAAATTGGACAATATCTTGGACCTCTTGGTACAATCTCCGACAAAGGGGTGGTCCCTTCATTTGGCATTGTAGAACCCTAGTTCCACCATTTGAACCCACACGCTTGGGGGTAAAGTAGGGGAATAGAATGGTGATCCCTTCAACCCTCAATTCAAAAATCACTACACAACTTCAAATTGGAAAGAAGAAATAGCACAAATCTTACAGAGACCAGTAGCCAGCCCATTTCGACAAATTAGTCAATAGATTAACAAACCCAAATCAAATTATGGGTGCGTTTGGATCTTCAATTAGACCTTTAGGCTGTGTTTGGATCGTGAATTTGTTGAAGGATTTATGTAGGGAAAGAAAAACATGAGAAGACAATGAAGTGAATTAAGATGAATTTATTTCTATGGTTTCTCCATCATTTTCTTTTCTCTTTATATATTCCTCCAAAAATCCATGATCCAAACACAATCATAAGATTTATTTCTTTATATTCAAAGAACAGCGCCTAAAATTCCTTTCTGAACACAGACCAATCACAGCCTCAAATTTCTCTCTACAATGGAAGAACATTCCAATTCCAGATTTGCTTTTTTCCAAATTCCCCTCGGTATTGAATAATCCCCATGCAGAATCTACACCTAGAGTGAGTTATTTTAACTATAAACTTACCTTTTTCCCTCTTTCTATGTATTTGACAGCAAGAAGCTCCTTTGTCTTCTTATCCCTCACCAATCTTGCCACTCCAAAATTCCCAGAACCAAGTTCTTTCAATGGCTCGTACCTTTCCTCCATTTCTACTCAGCCCAAATCAAAAAACCCAGAAAATTCTAAATCAGAACTCAAGACCCAGATATAACAAAAGACCCAGATGAAGAAAGAAACTGCTTCTTTACCGCAAAGAATCGAGATATTTTGCTATTTATTAAGCCCCCACTGGCAAGTCAAGTCAATATATGCTTAAAACGTCGAAGTATGAACTGTTAATGACATACAGATTCACACAAAGACGTGTATTGAAAGTCACGTGTGCAAAAAAGGGTGGCGTCGAAGCTGAAAGGATCATCCCCAGAATTACGGCATTTGTCAAAATTACTTGTAAATAACTTATTAATAGTAATTTGTAATAAAAATTATAAGTATTTAATAAATTTTATAGTATATAATTAAAATATAATAAAAATAATAATTATAAATTATAATAAAATTATAAATATTTAAAAAATTTATAATTTATAATTAAAATTAATAATAAAAAATAAAAATTACTAACAAAAGCATTTTCAAACATCCCTACAATTTTTTGGATGCTCGCACATGTGTCACATGCATCGCGGTATTTGCTAAATATGAAATTATGAAGTCATAAATTATAGTGAGATTTTTGTTTACATTCAATTTAAAATACTTGTTTTTCAATAAGTTTTAAGTAAAAATTATATTTTAATAAATTTTTTATATTATTTTTTATAATAAAATTATTCATAATATACAATTTATACTTCATAAATAGTTTCTTCACCTCCACCAGTTTTGGTACCACCACCGCCACCACTTTCTCTTCTACTGCCTTCATCCTTTTTGTTGCCAGATCACAATCACTCTCCACTACTGTCGCCACTAAATTGCCACCACTGTATAGTCTTCTACTATAGTTCAACATACAAATTACATAGCTACCGCTGTCGCCACCAGATCGCCACCACTCCACAGTCCTCTATAACAGTTCAACATGCAAATTGCATAACCACCACCACCGCTACTAGATCACCACCACTCTCCACTGCCACCACCACCAGATCTCGACGGTGTCAATCTTTTTAGCATGAATCTTAACGGAGAAAAAATTAAAAAGAAATGGGATATTTTTTTTTATGTATAATGAGATTTTGGTGCAAAGTTAAGACATTTGTTTACAATAAAATATTATTTGCAATGAGACATTTGATGCATAAATGAGATATTTGTTACAGATAATTAAACATTTGTCTCATCTATAACAAATCCGATAACAAATCCGGTGGAGAAATCTGTTATTTGTGCATAAAATGTCTCATTTGTTTGGAAAAAAAAATGCCACCCAAGAAAATTATCATTCAGTCTCGTATGATTATCCCTAAACCCACCGCCTTGTTTCTGGTATCACTAGCCCAGTCCCATTGAACTTATTTGCTTTCGTATCCCATTTTACTTTAATTGTTTTTAATTATATAAATTAAATATATTATATATATATATATATATATATATATTATTTTTACAAAAAATACCATGCCTCGAAACATAAGAACTATGTATCTCATTTTTATATTTATTTTATGGTTTTGCATTTTTTAATTATAATCATTTATCAACTTCCATTCATTTTTTACAATATTATTTATAATTTTCACTAGTATCATCAAATTTTAAATTTACAAAATACTTTCCATATGTCCCGGCCATAGACACTTTTTTTGTTGTCTTTTCCTTCTCCTCTTGATAAAATAGGAAATAAAAATGAAATATCACAAACTCATTTCTATTCCAACCATTGCATTTCTATACTTAGCATAAGAGATAATTATGCAAACCTATTGGAGAGTTATTGACTGCAATCTTTGAATCCACTCATCCCGTATTTATTGTGTTAAACCAAGAGTTTAAATTGAACTAAAAAACCATTTGATTTTCATTATTTGCAAATTTTGCTGGTCTCACTATTTAATATTATGGCCCTGTTTGGGCGACCTTACTTGTTTGGTTATTGACTTATTTGTTAATAAGTAAATAAGTCAAATTCTATTTAAGCAAGTTTGTTTGGGTGGTTTGTAACTTTTTTATTTATTTGCTTATAAGTCAGCTATTCAAACGAACTTATTTGTTCATAAGCTAGTTTATTTAGCTTATAAGTCAGCTTATTTACTTATTTGGCTACCAAAATAAACTTATTTGCTTATTTCTTTGTTTTTAACTTATTTATTTACCCAAACGACGTAACTTATTTTTTGACTTATAAGCCAATAAACAAATGAGCAAGGTCACTCAAACGGGGTCCATATTTATTATATTGCATATTAATATTGGACTACCAGTAATACAATAAATTGGGCTCATTTGGTTGTAGGGTTAAATGCCCTCAAATTGGACTATGGACTCTGATGTAGTATTTCTTAGTAATTTCAATATTATAACTAAATTGATACCAACCAAAATAATTAATATACTATTATTATAATTATACCGTACCACCTTTGGACTGATATTCAAATTTGAGTAAAAAACTATCTCATTATCAATTTAAAAATGATAGAATTACTTCTAACTTAAAATGACACAATGGTCGTAGGTCTCAACCGATGCCAATTAAAAAAAAAAGTGATTGAAATTCAAATAATTAATCTTTGACTCGTCTAGTCATTTGATTTATAGTTGAGTGCATTTTAATCATAATACCAGCAATCTAAAAAACAAATGGGCATTAGTTGTCAATTTTTATGGAATTGAGAATCTCATCTCGATAATTTATTTATTTTGGATTATTTTCACTAGTTATTCGCTACTTATTCGATAGCTAAATACGATTTTCTAACTATTATTTTATTTTTTATTTTATTATAATTAAATATGATACACACAATACTATAATATATGTAACTTTATTTATTATTCTATGGTATTATAAAAACATGTAAAATTTATATCTTTTTTAAAAGCTATTTTTGTGTTAAATTTATTTTTTTAAATTGGTTAATTAATTAAAAAGTTAATTTATTTACATATTGTTTAAATTAGTTAATATTGTTTTTCTATATAATTGATTTTAATAATTATTTATATTTGACATTAATATTGTTATTAAATAAGTAATCAAGTAAATGCATTATCCTGCTTTACAATGGGTGAGGGTTTGTATGGAGTATTTTAAAAATTATTGTTTGACTTATTTTTTGCCTTTTAATTTTTTTGGCCAAACGAGTTATGACATTATTATTATTGAGTTTGGGTTGCTAATAAGGCCTTGTTTGGCTCCTAATTTTAAGTCGCGTTTAAAGTCTTTGGCTTAAAGAAAAAATGAGCTTTTAGCTTCGTTTTTTAACCTTAGTTTTTTACATTTTATTATTTATTGCCTTTTTTTTTTGCTCTTTATATTTATTAACCTAAAATACAATTTGATGGGGGTCGATCAAAAAATGAAAAGTTGGCCCGTGGTCTGAAGGCCATGCCCAATTGGGTGTATTGGGGCAGTTGGGAGACCTGCCACAAGATCAAATGTTAGGTTGGTTCAATCTCCTAACCACGGCCAAATAGGGTTGAAGCGCTGGTAAAGGCAAAAGCACATTAAATGCAATAGGACAATCGAACTTAGAATGTTGGTGACAGCACTACCTCTATACGTTTTTGCATTAAATGGCAAATGACACGATACAAAGGGCGTGTCAAATGATACGATACAAAGCAGCAAAGCATCGCAACGATGTTGTAAAAGGGCGTCGCAGATAGTCTCCAACAAAAAAAAAAAAATATTTTCTACCGGGAGGAGAATTGGGAAATTCTCCATTTTACCGCCAAATCCCAATTTAACAATTTTTGCAAAAATCGAACATAGGAAATCACCTATTTTTTGCCAAATCCCACACAACAAACTATAAATGCTAAATCAAAACACAAGATACACCTAGACAATTTCTATTACAAAAACTCTACCGAGCTTGCGTTTGGGTTAGTTTATTTTTATGATTTTTTGACTTAAAATAAAAAAAAGTCAACTAATTTGACTTATTAGGTTTTTTCTCACCTTTTGTATATAATTTGACATTTACTTTTTTATAAAAGAATCAAAAAAGTATAAAAGTCACTAAAAAAAGCTAGTCCAAACACAAGCCGAATTTTTTTAGAACTTTTAATACTTACACTCCAGTCTACTAACTTAAGTATCGAAAAGGCTTTCTGATTAAGTTTGCCGACCAGATTAACTATTATTTTTATGTGTAGGAGCGATCAAGCCAACGAGTACAACGATTTAGGCCTAATTATTTTTTTTCCCTTTACAATTAATCTCTCTCTACGGAATCACTCCCACACTATTATATATTTTTTATTATACAAAACGATTTTTATAAAAAAAATTATATTTTAAAAAACCTACTTGTTCACAAATGCCAGTATTAAATACGAAATTACGTAAAACAAAATTATAACAATTTCTTTCCAACTTAATATTTTTTGATTTATTATTATTTTTTCTTTAAAATACTCACAAAATTTATCAAATAATTTTTTTAGTTATTTTTAAAGTAATTTTAAGTAAAAAAATATTACTTAAAAGTTAAGTTAGCAGTGGAGGCCTAATTCCCTCACCCTGTTGTATCCCGCATCGACTCGGTTTGATGAACCAAAGCGAGTTGATACCCGAGTCATATATATGTATATATATTCATTACGCATTGTACAGCTCCGTAGCACACAACCGGAAGAAAGGCGGGGGAAAGACATCGAAATCCAACACGAGCTATAGGAAGCGAATGGACTTCTCAGAGCAAGACGTAGACTTGTTCGGAGACGACGACGAGAACGACGACGTTCAACAAGTGAGAGAGGGCGACGAAGAGGGAAGTCACCGATCTTCTTCAGCCTCGTCCTCCTCTTCGGAGTCTTCTTCGTCCGCTTCATCGTCCAATCGGAGTGGCGGAGGAGATAGCAGCGGCGGAGGCAGCGGCAGCGGAAGTGGAAGCGGAAGCGGCAGCGCCACCGCCAGCGGCGGAGACGGAGACGAAGATGAAGGAGAAAAAGACAACGGGGAAGTGAGATCTAGTTATCACGAGAACGAAGAGAAGGATCTGTTTGGGTCTGACAATGAAGACTACTGTAAAACCCCCGCGACTAGTCCGTATCCGGTGCCCGGTGAGTTAACTGTTTTCTTCAACTATTTGTAATTTTCATCCTTTGATTGATGTTTTGGGATTGCAATTAGGGTATTGAGATGAACCCTTTTAGTTTCTCGCAATTTCTTGTGCTGAGTCTGTGCTCCAGCTCTTTGTCAAGGACGAAATTATGGGGTTTGGAAATTATTCCAGCTTCACTTGTACTAAATTATTGTTCCGTGGATTCCCCTTTCCCTGGAATGTTCAATTTACGTTACAGAACACAATGACCGAGATAGGATTAATTTTGTTATTATTCTTTTCAGTCGTATGTAATTTTCATGTTTTGATTTCTTTCTTGGGTTTGTGATTAGGTAACATACAGATTTTAAGCTATACCATTTGGCCTCATTTGATTTTCCGATAGGATTGGATAAATGTTGATATTGGATTGTATTTGTTATACTGTGGGATTGGATTGCATTATTTTTAGTTGAATCATGAGATGTAATTATTTTTAACCATCCTACCAAGTAAGAAATAGTCTAAAAATTTTAATCTCCTCAATACTACAATTCCTATTATGCCTTACATACTCCTCAATACAAAGTATGAGTTATTCTCCATTTATGCTATACATACTGTGTAACTTATCAAATAGTTCAATCCGTAGGATCAATGGGCTAAACAAACAGCAGAACTACATTGCAATAATTTTTAGCTCGGAAAACAAACAAGGGGCCGCATTGCAGTAATTTTTAGCCAGGAAAACGAACAAGGGACTGAATTGAACTAAAACTTTAGTGCAATCCAATCTTGACTAGTTGGGTAAACAAGTGAGGCCTTTTGGTTTGTTGCAATTTTCAACTCTGCATCTGTGCTTACATGGTGAGTGACGAGGACATTGGCTTCATATTGGAGTCCAATAGTGAGCATTTTCAGTTGGATAATTTCTGTAGCACGCTGGATCATTAAACCCAATACTATTTAATGTAATGAAAAGTTGCATTAAATCTTTAAACCCTAGAAACAATGAAGGTATATAACCAGGTTTAAAATTTTATGACGTCAAAAGATCAGTGATTTATCGCACCTGGGAATGCTAGGTGCGATAAGCATCCTTGCCCAATAGCTACAAGCATTGTATGTACGAATTGGATAGGCAGCTAGATAGCATCCTAGTTTTTGGTGCTTTTGTTTTGGTGTTCTGTCATGTTTTTTTAGTTGTTTTATTTGCATTGCTTTTCTTTATCCTTTTGTCCTTAGACAATCCCAATACACACATACTCATTACAAGTAATCAATGTATGTTGGCCTGATTGTCCTGTTAATTGTTTCTCATTGAATTTGTTCTTCCTGGAAGCATGTGCCGTGTATGATTATTGTTTATGACATCTCTCTCTCTCTCTCTCTCTCTCGGTGTCTGTCTGTCTATATTCCTTATATCGCTTGCCTTGTAAAAACTCTGCTTTACAGTTTTGCCTACCATACGAAATACTAACAATCAGACCAGAGGGGGTTTTGGGCGTGGTCGTTGGCAAAATGATAGAGGCGCTGGCCTCCTTCCTCGACCTGGACCTTATCCTCATAGGCAGAACTTTGGTTATGGCTCAAAGTTTTTCAATGGTCGTCATGATGAACGTTTTGTTTCTGAATTAAAGCTTTCAAAGAGTGAAGAAACACTATCAAGGAAATGCGTAACCATCCAAGAGGTAATTTTTGTAGTTTTTAGTTTTACGAGTGTCTGAACTGTCAAGTACTTTGAAGAATTCTGTACGAATGATGTTGCAAGTAATGTCTCAAAACCATATTTGAAAATCTCCTTTTGTATCTTGCTAACTTTATATGAATTAACAATATCTGTCAATGATGATAGGTTTGTTGTAAGGGTAAACAAAGGGAAAATAAGAAGGAAAAGGGATCCATAAGTGCTCATCTCGAATGGTTTTGTTCTCTGTGTGTTTCATGTTCTGGCCTAGTGATCTTATATTTGGTGTGATTCGTGTGAATATAATGCTCCCATTTGATGACTGCAAATGTGTGTTGCCAGATGTGCCCCTCCTTTCTTCTCAATTACTTATTTTTGCTCCTTTTCCCAATTCATCTGTGGATTGATATGTTGTGATGCAACAGCCATGCGAACTTGCTTGCTACAGTAGGGCAGAAGGTGGAGATGTCTACTTTGATGAACGCAACTTGGTAAGCCTCCGTAGCCTTATCCCTCCATTCCTTTTTTTGGTGGGGTTTAATTCTCCTAAGTTTTCTAATACACAGTAGTGTCATACTGATTGTTAGTTCATTAACACGTCTCTTCATTTTACATTAATAGAGGCTTTTCAAGCGTCTAATTACTGAAGATGTTGGAGCCGACCTGAATGAAGGTTTTGATACTTTTATTGTGAAGAAAGGTATGCCATAAGCAATGGCAAAGACAAACTATATGAGACTAGCAAGGATGTACTGTTTGAACTTCATTTCTTGAAGCTTATTACAAAGACCGATTTGTGTAGTAACTATTAACTCCTGTATTATTATTTCCATTTCAGATTTAGGCTCTGAGGGTTTTGGCGACCTTCTTGCTTGTGTAAGAAATAAAAATATCCTGCTTCAAAACATGCATTTTGTGGTAAGAATTGCTGTTATATTTCTAATCTTCGCGTGTCTAACTCTAATTCTTTAATGTTACTACCTTCAGGTTGCTTAACCTTTTTTTTTTCTCCCCCTCCCTTTCTTGTCATTGGCAGACATATCGTAACAACCTCAATAAGGTAACTGCTTGCATCATGGACCAGAAGAATGGTTTAAGTATTCAATCTTTCAATTATTTAGTTGTGTAAACCACAGATAATAACATTTGTGCTGGTCATCTTGTTTATCTACAGATATTGGCTACTGCTTATATCAGGCATGAACCTTGGGAAATGGGGGTGCATAAAAGGAAGGGGGTTGTCTATCTTGATGTCCATAAACTACCAGAAAGGCCACAAAGTGAACTGGATCGTCGGAGGTACTAGACCAAATACATACCTGTATTCCAGAAACTTAAGGCTTCCTAGTTTTAGACATTGACAGGAAACAAGAAGATTAAAAATATGCGAAACTATTGCTGTAATGTTTTCTGGATCATGGGATGCATATTCCCCCATATACCATGGTCTGAACCAAGTTATTGCTGTAATGTGGTCCACAT
>JAOTRH010000008.1:10101290-10122978 GCA_034768845.1 Heliamphora exappendiculata | reverse complement strand
CCCCCAAAATAAATAAATAAAAAAAATGAAAAATAAAAACAAAAAAGAAAATAAAAAAAATAGTATGCTCTTATATCTCACTGAGCTTTGTGATATGCATTATGTTGGTATGACATGACATAAGAGGTATAGGTATTTATTTTGTCAAAGTCATTGATAGAAATTCTAAGAATCAAGTTTATTCCCACCTTGATCGCCAATGATTTATAATAAGGGCGGACCTAGGTGCAACAGTGAGTTGCGGCTTAGTGTCATGTTCGAAACACGAAAATAGACTCTTTGCACCCGGATCTAACCCTCCATAGATCTCGCAGTGGTGGGAGCCTCGTGCACTCGTTTTTCCTTTCCGTTCTCTCTTACCTTAATGAAAGGGAAATGGCGTAATATCTTTAGAAAGTTTTTACTCTCTAAAGGTTGTGGACAAAATCCTTAGTCACTTTTCAGTTAGAAGAATGAGAGGTCAGAGTGGAAGGCAGGTTAAGTCTCGTACATTAACTTATTGCTGTTGATCAACTCTAGCTATTGAAGGTTTACAGTAACATATTTATATTAAAAATTTAAAATTTTAAAATAGCACGTTGATAAACTCCTGAACATTTCTAAACTTTTGGAGTACGTGTTGATATTGATTTGTTTGATTGGTATTGTTTGAATTCATCCTGGTTCATGCTGATGCTGATCACACCCTTTTATTACCTTTCAATTGTGTTTTGGTGAATTAGATGTTACTGGGGATATTGTTTTGAGAGTCTTGCCACTGAAGATCCTAGAAGAGCTGACGAGGAAGGCATACATCATATTGATGCCAATGTTGAATTTTGTTCTGTAATTAAAACCAAATTAGGAGCTCATCGTATTTTGATGGGTGCTGAAATGGATTGCTGCGATTCAACTGATGATGGAAGGAGGTTTTATGTTGAATTAAAGACAAGTCGAGAGGTTGGCATGTCTGTTGGGCTTCATTTTTCTTTTCATCTCTAGTTTGTCAACTTATCGACTTCCTCTTATTTTTCTTTGTTCCCCACAGTTGGATTATCATACTGAGGAAAGATATGAAAAGGAGAAATTGCTCAAGTTCTGGGTACATTTTCTTTCCTAGAACGACTTTGGCTGTTCTATTCTTTATTTTTTTGGTATTTAAATATGTGGCTGTGATTGTCTTATGCTCTTAGCTCTTAATGATTAATTTCTCCCAGATTGCATGCATTTTCCATACTTATTATGCTTGCTTAGTTTGTTAAACATGCATGTGGTTTCAGAAGAAGCTTATATTGAAAAGTTTTTATTTTTTATTTTTAAAAAAACAACTGCGCTTGAAACTTTCTATTAGTCACCGCTATGTTAAATTTACTCTAGTTGTTAGATTGATCTATTACATGTTAACCAGAGCTGAGTTCATGTCATTATTTTGCTTCATAAACAAAAGGACTTGAGCTGCAGCTTTCAAAACGTCCTATGTTTTTAAGTGCCTAAGAAGCACATTATACATGCACACATGTAAGTATAGATGTAAAGTTGTTACTATCTTCTAATAAGTGCATGTTATAATTTTGCTCTGGATTTATGGGACCTTAACATTGTATAAAAGACATTAATAGATGTAAAGTTGTGACTATCTTCTAATAAGTGCATGTTATAATTTTGCTCTGGATTTATGGGACCTTAACATTGTATAAACGACATTAGTATCCTTGAAATAATGGAGCATCTAGGCTGAAAGGGGGCTACAGGGTGTAAGAATATGACTTTCCGATAAGGCCTCGTTTGATTTCCCAACTGATTTGGCAGGATATAAGTGAGTGAAATTGGATAGGATGGGATATGGAATCTAATGTACAAAAATGTACTGCAATTTGGTGTTTCATAAGAGCCGTGAAAAAATTCTAAATAAGGATATTCAATGCTATGCATGATTTTTCCAGATAGAAGAATTGGTACAATTCCCAATTTTTCCATTTTTGCCCCTCTTGCAATAGATCCATTTTTGGCCAACTTACTAAGCCCATTCACACACGCCATATGATTTGGTTAGCCAGAGACTATCCACTTTTGTCTATCTTGGGTAGGTGAAAGGAGGATAAAATTGGCTTCTACTCCTTTAATACCAGCAGATGGAATTGAATACCAGATGGTACTGGTTGTTTCATATTTGGCCCATGTCCCGCATCTTTTAGATGGATTGAATTGTATCCAATTCATGGCATTGTTTTCAAACACTCGATTGGACTAGATGAAAGGCTTCCAATACAATCCCATATGGGCTTATACAGAAAACAAATGGGGCCTAAGAGTTCAAGTCAACCTGTGATAAATTTTTAGTATAGGCCCAATGGCCGTATTCACCTTGGTTAACCTGTCAAATCCACTGGGTTGACCAACCCTATTTGGTATTTAACAGGATTCCTCTTCAATTAACTCCATTATGCACTCGCTAAGCTTATTAAACAAATTAAGTAATTTAATCTACCTTAGCCAGTGAATTTCAGTCTTTTGTATGCTATTGTTGTGGGATTGGGATTTTAAAATTTTAATTTGTGGTTTAGTTTATAGTTGCACAAAGCCGAACCTGGGACCGGAAAATAAGGCCACATAGATTAGTCTAAGGTTGGGAATACATGTAAAATATATCATAAGAAATATTTTTTTGTGCTAATACATTTGCTAAAATATGAATAAATATTGAAGGTTGATGCCTTTATCATTTTCTAAAATCTTATTTTCAAATACATATAAATACTATTATGTAAATATGGTGGCTACTACATTTTTTTAATTTACTTTGTAGCTTTTCTTTTGTTGCTTGAAATTAGTATGTTTCAGCGGTTCCATCTTAGTTTGGCGTGTGATTCGTTTTCGTTGGAAGTGAGATTCTAATTAGATTCTTACTTTGAATTGTAAAATTGAGATTTTAGAGTGGATTCGTCGAACCCTGTAGTAGTTTTCGGCAACTAAAGTTTAATTTATTTCACTGAAGCTCATATAATTTTAAGCTAACCTAAATTCTTTTCATTTACTACATTTACTAACGTATATGTTAATGCCCATGCTAACGTATCAATATATCGCAATGGCTGAGTTCCCTTAAGATAACATGCCTTCTTAAGAACTCTCACGTACCCCACCTCCTCTTTATTGCATTTAATTTTTCTGGTTTGTTTGGCTTATCTACAATGTTGTCGTATAGTTCTTCCATCTCAACATGGCAAAGAGTAGAATAAAAAATGTAAGACGATTATCCATAAGCACCATTTATGCCCAGTAAGTGTTGCTGGAGGCCTAAGACCAACTGACTTCTAAATACCAACATTCTCCAAATTTTATCAATATTAGAAATAAGGAGACCTAATTGCTGTTGGATAACTTGATATCCATTGTTAGGTCAATTTCCTAACAGTTTAAGCTTTTGGGACAATTGGCGACTTAACATGATATCAGAGCTCTGGTTCCACGAGGTATTGGGTTCAAATCTCGTGATGTCTTTTTCTGTTAGAATAGTTATTGTGCACTATGTGTGTTGGCGCACTTATTTAGTTCAGTGTGTTTGGCTCTCTATGTGCAAAATAGGGTCTCACATGAAGGGGAGTGTTGGATAACTTGATATACATTGTTAGGTTCATTTTTTAACAGCTTACGCTTTTGAGAAAATTGGTGACTTTAACAATTGCAATCTTCATCCTTAATGGTGCACTTTGTGTAGGGGAATGAGGAATCGTTTCATCATTTATTCTTGAAGTGTCCATTGGCTTTAACTTCATTGCATAAACCTTTTCAATTGGTGGAAATTTGTTGTTGGTTCTAGCTTCCAATGCTTGTGATTGATTTTTAGGGTTTTGGTTTCAACAAGAAAATGAAAACACTAGTAATGTGCAATTGTGCTTTTTGTTCAAAAATTGTGTTCTTTGGTTGGAGCGTAGTGATAGGATTTTTGAGAATGAGTTAGTGAATGTTGACTCTTTTTGGTATATAAATTGGTTATATTCGGGTATCAGTATCCCCTCCCTTTTATTATTTCTGGTACAAGGGCTGTCAGTGCTATGCACTGAGAAATAAGGAACAAGATTTTTATTTGTTTTCATCGAAACGGTCAAAATATTTCCGTTTTGCAAGTGTACGAAAACACTGGCAAAACAACGAAATTCTAGTGTTTTTGTCGAAGCACACCTAAATATTGTGCAATATAGCTAAACAAAGTTTTATTGAAAATAACTAAAATTTTTCATAATATTTTTTCGGGCCTGATTTCCATTTTTTATACCCTTTTTTGCTTATTTCTTTAAAAAAATTCAGCAAAAGAGATACCTAAATCAGACGAAGAGGCACTTTGGAAATCAAAAGAGGGAAACTTGTGTTCTGTTCGGTTGATCAAAATCTCTTGGCAAGCTATTCTTTGTTCTTCATTGAAGTTGCTGAAGTTGCTTTGTGATTTCCTAATGCGTTTGTCGAAGTTGATCTTTAATTGCTGAACCAGACTTTCGTGATTTTGGATTGGCTCAACTATTCTCTGATTTACGAGGCTGAGTTTCTACATTGTTTTTTTTTTTTAATGGGTCTTCTCTCTACAATAAACACTATTTATTTTCAAGTGTGTACTATTCCATTGAGTTTATAAGCGAGCATGGTGGATGAAGAATTGAAGATTTTTTCGAGTGTTTAAATTTTTTTTAAAAAAATCTACCTAATGTTTGATATGTCTATTTTTGAAGACTTTTTGGAGTGTTTCTTTTCATGCACTTCTAAAGCTTGAAATTTGTGGATACTATGATGATTATAAATTTATAATATATTTGTTGCAATTTTAACATAGGTTGCTAATACAACAATATAAAATATAGATCACGGTGGGGCTCGAACCTACATCTCTTGTTGTGGAAGCGTCTTACCTATTAGAACGCGTGATCAAAACAAAGTTTCTATAGGCTTGAGTCTAAAAGTTTAATTTTCTTAATATTTCTTTGTAATCAAAGTCATCAAAAACTGCAAAAATATATTTTTATTGTATTTTTGAAACTTGACTGTATCGTTACACATCATAATTCAATTCGATTCATGATTCTAAAAGAGGTTATTTCGATTCGATTCGATTTACAATTTGACAACTATGGTTGCATCACACAAGGAGTCTACGTATCTACTCGGGACTCTTCATTTTCTCGTCTTTGTAATCTCTCGTAACATGAAGAAGGGGAAGAGTAAAGGAGTTGTGAATGCTTTCCCAATGGAGGGAAAACAATCTCAATGGAGAGGGGGAAAAGTAAAGGAGTTGTGAATGCATTCCCAATGGAGGGAAAACAGTCTCCAAATTATTTTGAGTTGTTTTCTTTGAAGAAGGTGAAGAGTCAAGGATTGATAGCAAGAATGGGTAAAGGGCATACTTTTCCACTTTCTGGTTCTTTGATTGTGAAGGTGCTATATGCTTAGTGCGCAAATGTGAATACCTTAGAAGCTAGTTTGCAAGTGATCAATGCCACCCGATCAAATGAGGTGGTTGTGAAAGAAATTGCACCATTAAATCATGTCTATGAACATATTAAACTGCTTTGTGAACATATCCATCAAACCTAAGACGTCATGCAATATCGACTTCCCACGTGGTCCACCCCATCACCTAACTAAAACAGTTGGGAAATATGTGCCAAACATGGCATGTTGCATGGATCACTATTTGGCCTTCGAACCAACCGGGGGAGGGGGAGAACGAATCTTAACAAGCATTTCCCACCCATCGTCATTTGCACCAAAAGTACAGCTCAATGAATGAACTACCATTTGTGGTTCACTACCCAAGAGATTGCCCAAGGCACACTCGACCAGACACGTTATCTAACTGAATTGTGTCACCACACTCGACCAGACACGTTATCTAACTGAATTGTGTCACCACACAATTGCCTTCCTCTTTGTTAGTTAACATGGATACGCGCGATGAGAACATCCCATGACCTTAAAAACATAGGTCAGAACCCTGCTCAGGACCACTGGTAGAACTTGTGCCTTGGAGTTTGATCTAAGGATTACCAATGTCACTTGGCGAACTTTGTTCGGTTGGCTCCAGCACCTTGGCTAGTCTTAAGATAGTGGGGAAATTGATCAAGACTCTTGACACTTTTGAGTCGTATCATAGCACGATAACAACTACGACTGTTATTCCATGATGCGGCCAACAAGGTTTCATATTTGGGATAGTAGGTAGACCGACATAGCTACGGGAGGTCGAGCCACAAGAAATGCGCCACGTGTTCAATGTGAGTTGTTGTCTCCCTTCCATGGTTCAACCCTTTTATTTTTGGGCCCCTGCATTAACAAGGACAACGACAACTTTTTCCCGATGGCTATGGTTTTTCCCATTTCCATAGACAACTACTACCCTTTTCTCCTAAGCTCAGCTCTCTCGACTCTCCTGCACCTTCAATGGTCTCCAGCCATCAAATGCCCGCCATTTTCTCCGACAATTAACTCTGCCACCTTATCTACGTCATCCACAAAAGTCTTTAGCAAGTCCACAATTTCGAAGGAGCAAGACAATGGAAGTTGACGGTTGGAGGTTCCACATTGATTTGTTGTCCTGCTTTTCGGTGTGGTATGTGCCTTTGGCTCATGGGATGTGAGAAGGCTAGGTGTGTGTTGCAGGGATGTTGCATTCGGCTGAGTCTTGAGCTCCATTGTGAGATTCTTTTCTTAACTGAGAGAGAGAGAGAGTCTTCAGCTCCTTGTAAGATTCTTTTCTTAACTGTGAGAGAGAGAGAGAGAGAGGGGTTCAACCACCCCCTCCCATCCTATTCGAACAAGATAACTACAACTTCTTAGAGTAAAAAAGGACAATCCGGTGCACGAAGCTCCCGCGCATGCGGGGTTCAGGGAGGGGGTGAATCACAAAGGGTATATAATACGTAGTCTTACCTTGTATTTGCAAAAGGCTATTTCCATGCTTCAAACTCGTGACTTCCATGTCACACGGCGACAACTCTACCATTGCGCCAAGGCTCATTTACAACTTAGAGTATTTTGAAAAAAAAATAATTCTAAAGTGTACTTGTGGTACGAACTTTTGAATTGATTATTAAATTCATGTGCCATTTATAGCGTTATATAAGGCTCCTTTACAACTTCTTAGATTATTTTGAAAAAAAAAAAATTCTAAAGTGTACTTGTGGTACGAACTTTTGAATTGATTATTAAATTCCTGTGCCATTTATAGTGTTATATAAGGCTCCATGTGCAGTTCGTTATTGTCTGTTAAAAAAATAGTATTGTAAATTGATTTTCCTAGTGGACACACTTATTTCTTAGTGCATTTGTCCAGTAGTTTTTTTTTTAATTTTTTTATATAGTTATCATGATATCTACTTCCCCCTTTCCAAATTAGTTGGGCAATTATCTGGTGTTCCAATTTGTTCTCTTTTAGAACTTCCATTTAAAAGTTTTGTGGTTGGATTTGTTTAAGTGCTCAGTGCATGGGGGTTTAACATTTATAATCTGTTTGTTGCAGATCCAGTCTTTCTTAGCTGGTGTTCCTTATATTGTTATCGGATTTAGGTAAGCCTTGTTTGTTATTTGGTTTGTTCATATGCTTTCAGGATTATACCTTTTCACACTTCCCAAATGCATGTGCTTTTCATATACCATTATGATATCTCGGCTTGATGCAGGGATGATGCAGGCCGACTTGTCCGAACTGAGAGACTGAGAACCAAAGATATAACACAGAGAGTAAAAATGAAGAATTATTGGCAGGTGCATGTCCTTTCCAAAACTAGGATTATGAAATAAGCCTTATCACGCTTGAGACTCAATATGTTTGATTTTCACGTCACTCAAGGCTCTAAATATGCTACAATGGAGAATTAAAATAAAAATATTGCCTTGTACAAATCAAAATATTGAACAAATAATTCTCAACCAAAATCTCTAAGCTTTGTCACATATCCATCTTGTCACCAAGGTGGTGGGGCCATACCTATGTTGGTATGCTACTATCGGGGGCTGCACGTCTATCTTATGATTCCCACTAGTTCTTTCCTGATGAATAGGTGAACCTGCTGTGTGTTAATGCGAGCTCTTGTGTATTAATATGCTATGTCCATTTAGCCACAACTGCCCACGAGTCATTTTGAGTGGACCAATATTTGAGCCCTTGAGGATCATGCTGGTGACTGGTTCTAAACTATTTCTTTAATATCTGTGAACAAGTTACATGCAAGTGTCACCCACAGTCACGACACACTTCCTAGATTATTAATGGATTATCAAGTTCATCAACAGCTTAGAATTGGTACAACTCGTCACATATGATATTGTGTTTGTGACATATTAAATTTGGTTGATGCTTGGCAGGGCGGTGTGTGCCTGGCATTTGCTGATGAGGTGTTGTGCTGGCTCTACGGGACGGTAAAAGAGAGTGAGATACTATACTCCATAAGCTTTTCCTTTTCCTCTTCAACTATCGGTTGCTGATTTGTTCCCTCAGCAATTAAACACGAGTTTTATGTTTTAAGTTAATAATTGTGTTTCCAATTGTTTGGCATCAGATGAAGACTACATATTGCAGTTTGCTCATCCTTTCACCCGTTTAGAGCTTCTACAAGCACAATCTTGCCCTGCTGTAATTACAAACCACGCTGAGCAATTATAACCGGTAAAGAAATCCTGCACATTATACAATATAATTATGAATCTTAAGATATCGACTTAGATTACGTGAAATTTATGCAATTTTTGTTGTAATTTTTTAAGATACATCGAGATGCTACGGTGCTACCATTTGGCTGCGCATATGTCAAGTTATTCAAGCAGTTCTGTTAAAACCAGCGGAGCTCTGTTTGTCATTTTTTTCCCTGACAGAAAGGAGTTCAAGAAATGTAAAAATTCACTGAACTCTAGAATGACAATGATAATTTTTTTGAAATGAGTTATGTACTTCAAACATTACGGCTATTTGTGAATTACTTTGGATCGATTGATCATTGAAACCAGATTTTATTGTGTATGGTTTCAGTTATAACCTTTGGTTCAAGAATAATATTTTGATCATTTTACCGATCTCTGGCTTTATGTTGAACTGATCCATTGTGGAAGCTTTTTCATGTTTTTCCTTGAGATGATGAATTTGAGTTCCTTTACGTGCTTGAGAAGGTGTCATATGTTTTTCTGATTCTCCATTAGTGCAAGTAGAATTTGAATGGTGTTTGAAATGGGTTGTCAGAGTTGGCTATCTCATGTTCTGCGTGAACAAGATGAATGGGGTGTTTGGCGAAGTTTTCTGCTACTAATTTTAGTTATAAGTTATATTATATTTCAACTACTAATAATTTTTGTTACAAATTATAATTATTATTTTTTCTATTTCAACTATAAGTTACAATCTTTATCAAATATTTACTTCTTCTGTTACAAGCAACAACTTATAAGTTATTAATTTTAGCAATGTCAAATATTTTCAACTGAATTGTGCACGTAGAATTTGAATATCACTGTAAAATCATTTTGCGTTGACAAGATGTTGCCGACCACTGATGTGGGCAAATTTTATTTCTATTTCAAAACAGTATATTACATACACATAATCCAACTAAGACTTGTACATCCCAAAGCAAATAAATGGTTAAGATCTAGTTTCTGTGGTTGGATTTCTGTGTTCCAAGTATTTTTCATTTCAAAATATTTCCTTTTTCGTTAATCATTTTTGCACGTTCCCTACGAATGTTGGTGATGACCGATGAGTTTCAGATGGATAATGGTCACACAGTAAATGTGAATATTATGAAGAATGTGAATCCTAGTGGTCCTAGTATGAATTCATATTTTATCCGTTCATGTTCATATTAAAATATGTAATTTTGTTGATTATGATAATTTTCACAATTGTTAAATGTGAATTTTATTTGTCTGTCATTGATAAAAAAATGTGAATTTTATCAGTCCTGGTGCGGATAATCAATCTAAATATCTTCATTCTTGATGGGACAATTAATTTGAATTCTATTAGATCTCATTGATGGAAAATGTGAATGTTATTAGTTCTGATCGACACTAAATGGGATTCCCATTAACCCCTATGGTCCGTATATTTTTATATGTAATGTTTTATGAATGCAGATGTTGATGCTAGAAAATGAGATTGTTTAAACAATAAACCAATAAATTTATTTGTTTTTTGTTAGTTTCATATATTCTTGTGCGATTTGGAGGTCACGGGTTTGACATATGAAAACAACTTTTTTGTAAATGCAAAGTAAGATTGTGTAATCTTTTGTAGTCCGCTATTTTTTCTGAACGCCACATACGAAAAAGTTTTATGCATCGGTTTGCCTTTTAATCATTACTCTTTATTAGTTTTTATTTTGAGTGATTTAATGAGTTAAATTTGTCGTTGCAACTCGGATATAGAAGCATTTGCGAAATTTTAAGCTATCATTTGATTTTTTTTTGTAGAATTGTTTGCCGTGGTTGTTAATAATCTTTTATGAGATACTATGAGTTCGCGATACATTGGTATCTTAATATGGACTATTTTTTGAATAATAAAATCTCAAAGGGTTATTTATACTAAAAACTTAGAATTGAACTAATTTTTGCATAATTATGTATTTTTGAGACTATTACCAAAATTTTTAAAAATCATGAATTTAGACACATTTCTCTCGTATGAGCCAAGTCTTACACAATTATGGGAGTTAGCCCGTGTGAGAGACATCTTCAAATTTGTGTTTAGATTTGTGCCCATAACAAAACTAAATATTAAAGTGATTTGATTTTACATAATTGTATAACTGTAATTATTAACGATTATGTGATCCTGAACTACCTTAATAATACTCGTTCTCAATAATAACCGCTCTACAATCAGTTTAAAGGTAGGTTTTTTTTCTTCTTTTTACTTAAAGTAAACAAAATGAAAAAAGAAGGGACTTCTTTGGTATTTAACTCTTGTTTTGGATCACTAAAAGGTTAATTTTTTATTTTAAAATTTTTGGATTTTTAAAAACTCATTATTTTTTTCAAGAAAAAACTGCATACATTTCCCCAAAACAATCCCACTTTTATTGCATGGGATAACAATAATACTTTCAATAAAAAAAAACTAACTCTAACCTCAAAAAGGTAAAAAATCAAAAAATATTTTAAATAAATATTACAGTTTAAAAGTAAAAGTGAAAGTATATAAGACATTTTAATAAAAAATAAAAAAATTCAAAAATTATTTCAAACAATCTTATAAGTTAAAAGGTCACATTATTCGATTTTTCTCTCCCTTTTTAAAAAGAAAATTAAATTAAAAAAAACTTAACTTTTAAACATTTCAAATGGCCTTTAAAATAAACCAAGATGTTTTAAAAAAGGATAAACAAGGGAGTTTCTTTGCCCTTTTGACTATATATATATATATATATATATATATATATCCACAGTAAAGTAATTTTTCAATTTGTTTTGAATTTGTAAAAAAGAAAAAAGAAAAAAGAAAAAAAAAACCGCTCACCCATTTTCTATTTTGGTGGTTTTTTTTTTTTTGGCTCTGTTAAAAAGATTCTTCGATTTTTACTTCTCTATGGTCAGCCATTCATCGCATGGGTTTTTGATTTACATGGCTACACTGATTCGGAATGGGACGGAAATCCTAGTGATAGAATGTGTACAAATTGGATATTGTACTTTTATTGGGCTAAATCTAGTCTCTTAGTGTGCCAAAAGCAACCGACAGTTGCTAGATGCTCTATTGAGGTTGAGTATCTCGCACTAGCACAAGTTGCTGCAGAGTTGCGTTGGTTGAAAATGTTTTTAAAAGACTTATATATTCCTCCTTCCTCTTTCACATGCTCTATAAACGTCAATTATCATTTTGTTCGAGAACAATTTGTGGCCAATTTTTTCAAAGTTCGGTATATTCCTACCATCGATTAACTTATTGATATTTTTATCAAATTTTTACCTTCAAGTTGATTTTAATACGTACACTCCAAGTTTTTGAGGACATTTATTTCTATCAACTTAAGGAGAGATGATAAGAAATATGACTTAGCACGATTTGAATTAGCTTATAAAAATTGAGAATAATATTTTCAGTTTATTAATATAGTTATGATAGTTATATTGAGTAAAAGAGTCGGTGCCTTGCACGAATAGAATATAATTACAAGACTTTGTGATAATAGATACGACAATGAAATAAAGTGAATTAGAGCTTCGATTCTCTCTCTCTCTCTCTCTCTAAATTCTCTATTTTTAATTTTTTTAATTTTTTTCATCTTATGCCTACCCAACATGAGAATGCTTACATCATTCCATACAAAGTACTTTTTGTTATATAATTAAATAAGAGTACCACGTAAGTAATATCACATGATATTTCAAAACTACTGAATAATTAGTCGTATAAGACAATGATAACTTAATTAATAGCACTGGGATAAATTGTTTATTTGATTTTGATTATTTTCGTTTTAGTTAAATTATTATATTTTTCGATATTTCTTATTAATATGAGTTGAAAAAAATAAAAAAATTTAATTAAAATATAAAAAAAGTTTTAAAAAGATAAAAAGCCAATAAGCTAATTTATATTATTTATTTGCATTTTTAGTGACATTTTTTAAAATTTTTTGATTAATTTTTTTAATTTTTTAATTTATTTTATCAAAATAATTCGAAAAAATAAAAAAATTAATTAAAAAATAAAAAATAAAAAAGATTCTTAAAACTTAGCCTAAACAAAGCCACAATATATAATACATTTTCATCTATGGAGAATACTGCATAGTGTAACCCTCCCCACCCTCAAATGAAACTTCGAAACGGAGCTGGTTGCTCCCTCCCGCCGGTACATCGCCAGCCAACGTCTCCTGAATCCTGACCAACGGTATATTATTATATATTCTCCCAATCAAACCAAAAACGACGAAAGGTAGAGAGAGAAAGAGAATGGGTTAGCTCTCTCCTTCGTCATCCCACCACCAAACCCTAATCTCTCTCTCTCTCTCTCTCTCTCTCGTCACTCCCTTCAAAACCCTACTGTCGCTCTCTCTCTCTCTCTCTCTCTCTCTCTCCGCGATAGACTTCGGATTTTCATCTTTCTTTTCGACGCAAACCGTTGATTTCTGTTCTCGTATATTCGATAGTGTAGTCTGAAATCTAGGGTTGTTTTGGTCTTTTGTGCGACCCTGTTGGGGGAAAAGGGCATTGATTTTTTTAATTTTTTCTTTTCTGTCGGGGAAAAGGTTAATTGATATTTGATAGTTGGGGGAGAGAGAGAGAGAAGAAGAAAAAGAAGAATGTATAGAGAAAGAGGAGTCGGTGGATCGAGGTCGGAGATGGGTCACGTTGATCGGAAGCGGATCAACGATGCCCTCGATAAGCACTTGGAGCGATCGTCGCCGTCCACGTCGAGGGCTTTGAACGGCAAGGACAAGGATCGCCTGTTGGCGCAGCCCATATTAACCGGTGGGAAGCCACCTCCTGATCACAGGGATTCTCGCTCTGCGTCTTTGGCTGAAAACAAACGCTCAGATGGTCATTCCCTTCTTTGCTCTCTCTCTCTCTCTCTCTCTCTCTCTCTCTCTCTCCCTCTCTCTCTCTCTCTATATATATATATACATGTGTGTGTGTTTGTATATTTTTTGTTGAGGTGATTGCCAAGTTACAAAATGTGCAATGATCCTTGATTACCCAGTTTGACTATTTGCACAGATTTAAAATACACGAACCAATTGCATTGCAGACAACACTTCGGTGTGCTTTATGGTTCTCAGACGAGGTGTAATTCAGTGTTTTTTTCAATTGTCTACTCTTCTTATCTAGTTTTTTTTTTCAGAAAGTTTTCAAAACTTGACCTATGATTTTATAAAAGACTTGAAGTTTGTTAAGCTGGTTCACTTACTAGCACCATAAAAGTGGGTTGGTCCTATTGGGTTCAACAGATTAGGTTTGTATTCCAATGCTGGTAATGGGTTTACTCTCTTTGACGGTGTTGTACTTGAGGTCACACCAGTTTAGATTGATCATACAGGGGTGTATTCCAAAGGCAATTAATAGTTTTCTTTGTTGTTTATTCTCACTAAGACTTCATTTTTTTATAGGTCCACACCAATTTAGGTCGACTGATACAGGGTTATATTCCATATGCGTTTATTGGGTGTTCTTCTGTTCTTCCCCCTTTAGATCTTGATTTTCATACCTGAGTAAACCACTTTATGTCACATCACATATATAGGGTTATATTCCAAATGCAGTTAATGGGTTTCCTTTTATTTCCCCCTTGAAACTTTGGTCATTTCCTTTTTGTAATGCAACTAGGCTAGGAGAAACAGAAAATCCCATGCCCAAGCCCAGTTCTAAATTGATGATATTAGGATCCCATGCCTGGCTTACAAACCCATGTAGTATATGAAAAATATATATACTACATCACTAAACATCAATAACTTTCTAGAACTGGTCTCAAAGTCCGCCCATTCAACAAAAACGCCTATAAATTCATCCCAGTCAGGCCCCTATGGGATCAAATTTCAATCCCAAGACCTTAACAAAGCAGGTCAAACTAGGTGAACCCGCCCTTACAATTGCTGTTGCAAGATACCTTCTACAGTTTGGTTGCCATCTTTTTGAAAGAGCAAACCTGGATAACTTTATGGAACATAAGTGGGTTCCTGACCTAAAGAGTGTAGTTATTATTATCATTATTATTTTATCAGTGCCTGACTTGAAGGGTTTGCTGAAGGCGGATCTTTGTATATTAAGGATCCATTGTCTCAAAATTGAGGATGTTAACTAGTGACACTATTTCCTAATGCGATTTGATTTAAGGAATAATTGTATAGGAGGAAAAACTGCTAGGATGTTGGTAAAAACATCTAAGATTGTGACCTGGCATGAAAACAATTGTTGTCGAACTCAAAGTTGTGCAGCAGTCTCAAGTCACAAGAGCCAGGCTGTAAGAAAAGTTTTGAGTAAGGTTGACTAGCTCAAACTCTACTATAATTGTGTATGTTAACGCTCTCGGATTCTCGACATTTAGGCAATGGGTTGGGATATTGCTTGCTATGAGTAGGTGAATATCCACCCAACAAACATATCTTGCTATTCGGGACTACCATATAGTTGTGTGAAACTCTCATATTGTGCATATGCTATAGTTTAGAGGGAGAACCTTTCACTATCTAGGCGCCTTAGAAGGAGTGGTCCCACGGAGTTCTTCCCCCAAGTTCAAGCCATAGTCCATGTCTTTGGGTGTGTGATTCGTTTCCTAAGGGGCTGGTTGGCAGAGAGATCGAGAGGGATCAGATTAACCCAACTTGGATGATCGGTCGCGAATGGGAGAAAGGATTCCCACCGTGGCACATTGCCACTGCCCCCCCTCGCGGCATGCTCCTTTCGACTAATTGGGTTGAATTCTCGCAATCTAAGTGCGTTTTCCCTCCTAAAAAGTGTGGCTCTTGTTTTCGTTGGAGGCGATAGAAGCGATGTCGGTTCTTCCTCTTCGAGACGACCACTTGTATGGCCTTTTTTATGTTGTCCCCAGCATTAGTTTGTTTTTCTCATTTGATCTCTTTTTGACAGCTTCAACAATTGCACTCAATAGATTTTTGTGGCATGATATGAACAAAAATAAAATTTGGTCCCGCTGATATCTGATCCTAGTTTCAAAATCTCATTATATCAGTGAGCAATGATAGTAGCTTATGCTATGATTGAGTAGAATTTAGATGTAATTAGGGATTGGAAAACAAGAATACAAGAGTGAAGAATAATAAAGGATGGTCCAAGGTATTTAGCATTTTATTGAACTTTTAAAATCTTTTAGAGAGGTGATTATAAAACCTTTTTTTAGAGATTGGAAGCAAAACATAAGGAAATATTGGTTCTTGACATATATATAACTTTGAATATGCAGAGTTCATGCTGGAAACAACTAATATAATCCTGAATGTCTTGAAATGTAGGGAAATTCAAAATTAGTATGTTGTGTCATTGCCATCATTTAAAATTGTGTTGGTTAGTATCTTGGCGGCAAGATAACTCTATTGTGGTTGGCATATCATATGAGATTTGGATATATGCAATGGTATGTTAATAGTGACGTTTAGAAACAATTAGAAAGTTAAGTGATAAAAACATTTCTATTTTGGTCCGTGGTGTTGACTGTGAGTTGGTTTTGTGTCTTTTTAGTTTGGTAACACCCTAAGTAGGGAGATGAAGTCCGTGGATGGCCTTCGTGGTAGGGACTCGGAGAATGCTAATGAAGTGTTTGCATTGGTTCTTAAAAAGATCAAGGGGTTGAGCCGGTGTTTGGGCACCTATGAGGGTATGAAGATTGTGTGATGCAGCTTTTTGTAGAGATTGAGAGGAATTGGAGAACTTAGAGTAATGGGCAGGCGAAGAAGCAAAGGCTACTCCTAAATCACTCATAGCTAGGGAGTTGAAGTTCTTGGAGTGTTCTATCAATTATAACTTGAGTAGAAGCAAGGAGGTGATGAAGGACTATGGTGGATGAGGGGTGGGCGCTATTATTATTGTTGAGTGTGTATGAAGCTCATAATTATCTCGTGGGATGCGAGGGTTTGAACGACCTTAGAAAAAAAGCACCATCAAAGGGTTTTGAGGAAGTAAAAAGGAGATCATAGGATTTCATCTCGTACACTTGGTGATGTAGCTGATAACAGCATTCGAACAACTGACGAGGAAGGTGTGAGTGCTTTATCATGGGGTCCTCTCTTTTAGTTTTATTTTCTGGAAGACATTGTATGGCAACCAAATTGGATATTTTTGGTGATGCACTCATAACCATCTCTCTGGTTCTATAAGGATCGTCGATCCCCTTCATTGACCTTGTTAGGAGTTCTTCGAAAAAAATGTTCGGAGTTGATTACTTTTTGATCCCTTTTCCCTGGTTCTAACCGGAATATAGGTGTAATGAAGTGATCTCTTTGTTCTTTTCAACATGTTCCCGTATTTGTGGGAACTATGATTGAGGTCTCATCGGCTGTTAACTGTGGTGAAATCTCTTTGGGGTGGTAGAAAGGTTGAGTAGGAGTTTTTAGTAGGGGTGTGCACGGATTGGTGCGGTGCGAATTGAGTAAAAATTCATTAACCAAACCATTTATGACGGTATAAAAAATTTCAATCCACCGTCGAACCATCCACTTTATAAAATTGACGGATTAGTTATTTTTTTGGGCAGTTTTGCAATAGCGGGTTGAGCGGATTGGCGGTTTAAAAATTAAATAGACTATTGAAGTTCTAAAATTTATTGTTTAAGTGGGTTATCAAAAAAACCCACAACCCCGCTGCAACAGTTTAAATTTCAACAATATTGAAAAATAAATTGTTTGCATAAGGCAAGCAAATGACGTGGTGAAGTTAAATATTTAACAACAATATTTAAATAAATGGTTTAAATAAATAAACAGCAATATTTAAATGAACAGTTTAAAAAAATCTACAACCTACGCTGCCACAGTTTAGAAATTAAATGAACATTATAGCAATATTTTACTGATTTGTTTGTATTTTGACTGTTTTGTTTTCACGGAGGTGTTAGGATTAAAATTTTAAAACTAAAAAACATGTGCGGTGCGGGTTGGTTGCTAAGCAGGTTGGATGATTTGAAACCAACTCACCAACCGACCCGCTGAAATTCATCCACAACCCGCCCAATCCACCATTCTCTTCCTTTTAAATTTTCTTGGGTCGGTGTGGGGCAGGCGGATGCGAGGCGGTTGGGCAGGTTGTTGAACAGCCCTAGTTTTTAGCATCTCAAGGGTCACTGAGGGCGTATTTTAGTAATGTGGAATTATAGAGTTTTGGTAAAGGAGGAAGTGTGTTTGGTTTCTTTCTCAGTCTCATGCCTGTTTAGGAATGTTGTGGATGAAGGGGTATGATTTGAAATAGGTTCCCTTTTGTTCCTAAATTGCTACACGACATTAGAGGTTTGGATGAGGGGCGTGAGAGTTTGTCTACGAGTGAGAAGATGGAAAGGGTTATGAAGAAGGAAGAGGTGGGGAGGCTCCCTGTCTCAAAAGAAATCAGTCGGAGGCAGCAAGCTTGATCCTCTTGGCTTAAAGAGGGTGATATTAATACCAAGTTCTTTCATCAGATGGCTAATGCTCATAGAAGAGCAAACCATATTGGGAGGATCGTTGTGGATGGGGTAGTCAATTTACATTTACTTTGAACTAGATGTGTGTAGATTGTGGGCTTTAGATCAATTGTGAATAATCTTGAGTTTGCTTCAATCGACTCAAATGATCTCTTGTGCCTTGAGAGAGAGTTTTCTAAGGAAGAGGAAATGCCTTGATGAGGATAAGGCGTTCGGTCCTAATGGTTTCACTTTAGCCTTTTTATCGAAGTGGTCGGGTGTGGTTAGGAGAGATGTTATGGCTTCCTTTCTATGGTTTTATTATTCATTAGAGTTTGAGAGGAGCTTAAATATGTCTTTCATTGCTTTAGTACCCAAGAAAGGAGTTGTTGTGGAGCTGAAGGAATCCTTCAGACCCAGGTTGGTAGGTAGCATATATAAGATCTATGCGAAGTTGACCCTGGTTGGTAGGTAGCACATATAAGATCTATGCGAAGTTGATAGTTTGGAGGCTTAGGAAGGTGATTGTGAAGGTCATTTGAGAATCCCAAAATGCTTTTGTTGGAGGTAGACATATTCTAGATGCAGCTTTGATCGTTGATGAATGTGTTGATTCTAGAGTGTGGTGTTGTGAGCCTGAGGTTATTTGCAAGTTAGATCGAGAAGGCTTTATGATCATGGCAATTGGTATTTTCTTTTGTATGACCTCGAGAGGATTGGGTTCAACGAGAAGTGGAAACGTGGATCCGTTCTTGCATATATACCGTCCAGTTTTCTGTTCTAGTTAATCGCATTCCCAAAAGCTTGTTTGCTAGTTCTAGAAGTTTGAGGTAAGGCAATCCTTTATCTTCTTTTTCATTCAAGTTTTGAGAAGAATGATTTATAGGGTTGTTTGTCATTGCTTAAATTATAGCTTTAGCTTATAGTTTAGCAAAAGTTAAAAAATTTCAAACTAAGTGAGGTTCTACATTTTTATTTATAGCTTGTGTTTCTAAATCAACAAGTACAATTTCTATTGTTTTAAGCTATAAGTTCACAACTTTAACAAATGCTTGCAACTTATACTTAAAATCGTAATCAAATTTTTTAGGTATAATCTATAAGATCATAGTTTCAGCTACAACACCTCTTATAGAGTGGTTAGAGATGGACATATCAGTGGCTTTAGGATTGGTGTTAGGGAAGATTCTATGGTCTTGGTGTCCCATTTCCTTTTTGAGGACGACAATATTGTTTTTTTTGTTACGGTTGCAGTTGAGTTTTGATTCCTTGGATGTATTCTCTTTGCTTTGCAGCGACATCTCATCTTGGGGTGAATTTAGCTAAAAGTAAGAACATTCCAGTGGGGTTGTGTGCCTAACGAAGAGGATTTAGTCGTGAACCTTAGTTGCAGTGTTAGATCTTCACCTTCTACTTGTTTGGTGATGCCGTTGGGTTCCTTCATCAAGGCTAAGTCGGTTTGGGACTCGGTGGTGGAGAGATTTGAGAAGAGGTTAGCTTCTTGTGAGGATCAATGGATAAGGAAGCTCTCGTGGTGAGCTGTGTTTTGGGGACTATGGTGCAAGGGTCTTTTATTCAGAAGAGCTTTGTAGGATTGGGATATTGGCTCTGGTTTTGTTATTTAGCTAAATGTTGTGGATTTTTGATATAGCTTGACGTTTCTAATAGATTGTTTTCAATGGCATCCCTCTATAACGAGATCATTGGCCTAGATGGTTTCTTGTTTCCTTGGAGAAGGAGTGTGGTGTGTTAAGGTTCCTCCTAAGGTGACTTTTTTTTTTGTGGGTTTTTTTGTGCTTGGACTGCTGCAAAAGAAGCCATTCTAACAATTGATATCTTGAGGAGAAGGGGGTCACACTTTGGTGGATTGGTGTTACTTGTGTAAATAAGTAGGGAAATCAGTGAATCACTTGCTGTTACATTCCCTGGTGGCAATACAACTCTGGAGTTTGGTTATTTCTACTTTTGGAATTTTTTGGTTCAAGCCTCAAGTGGGAGGAACAAGAGAGTTTGGAATGTAGTTCCTCTTTTGCATTGTGCAGTGTCCTTGGAGGGAGAGGTATAGTAGATCTTCGAAGGTGTCGAGTGCTCAATCCCGTCTTTGAAGGGAGTAGTGCTTTCAACACTATTTTTTTTGGCTTCACGGAGAGTATCAGTTGTGTTTGGACTCTTATGGATTTTTGGAGGATTTATACTTACAAGGTGTATAGTTTTTTAGAATAGGTTTTTTTTTTGTCCATGCATAGAGGATATTCTCAACCGGCTTGTGTGGAAGTTTTTGTTCTCGGGCAACATCCCCTTCATGCCTTTCTAATAGAATCTTACTTCTTAAAAAAGTGATAAAAAGATGGTGGATTCCTAAAAGTTTGTAAAAAATAGGAGGCCCAAAGCATGGGCTTTGCTTGCTTGGTTCTCAACTTACTTTTTGCGGAAGCTCTTTCGAGCGACATTTCCTTTACGCCTTTCCAATAGAATCAATCTTATTAAAAAAAAGTGATAAAAACATGGTGGATTCCTAAAATAAATGAAATACACTCTATTGTGGCCTTATGGGTCAGGTTCTAAATTGCAGCGTGGGAATACATATTCGTGCCTATGACCATATGTATGCTGATATTGGATGGTCGATACATTGGTGAATGTTGGTATTAGAGGTGTACAACCGTTACATATTAGCCGATATGATGCGTAATAATCGATATTTATAACTATGCTTCTTAGTATTCGGCAACCCGACTTTAGGTCGAGGCTTTTTAAATCCAAAAGGCAAAGAACCTCTAATGCAGGCAATATATGGCACGCTATTCTTGGATTTTATTTGTTTTTCTTATAGTAATAAGATATTATATTATTTAGATGCTATATTATATTATTTAAATATTATTTTTCTTTTTAATTAAATATGACATTATATTATTTTGTTTCCTTTAGTTAAGGATTCAAGTTTCTATTTTTAATTATGGTTTAGGCTTATAAATAAGAGAATTTTTAACGTATTAAGCAGACTTTGATTAATAAAATTGAGTGATTATTGTGTGATATCTCATCCTCCATGTTTTCTCCTCTAATTTTTGTTCTTTGGGCCAGTAGTCATTTAATCACTAGCCGTCTGGCATCATTTTGTATCAAAGCAAACCGACCCATCGTTGAAGTTCTACGCCACTGCCGTTGTCTAGCTCCGTCACCAGCCTCCGTCTCCTTGCGCACCACCACTGCCTTCACTCGTTGTCGCTGCCTCGGTGACCCCCAACTAGCCGCCAGTGCTGTCGACCTCCAAGATGATGACCACCAGTGGCGTCGTTGCGACTAGTTGATGTCAATCATTGTCGAACTCTGTCACCAACGGTTGCATCGCCGCCACCATCAGCCTTTGCCTTCGTTAACCAGGCCTGCTGCCTGAGTCACCACTGCCAGCGTCAACTCCAGTCGACGCCGCTGCCATTGTTGACCATCAACGCCCAACCAACATCCAACTGCCGCTGCCTCACGCGTGAGTCGTGTCACCTTCGCCTCCATCGCCTTTGTCACACCTGCCTCTTCGCGCCTTAGCCGTCGCAACATCATCCATCACGTTAACGCTCACGGTTGTCACCGCTTTCATCGACTTCTTGCTTCGTGGGG
>JAOTRH010000008.1:10087847-10099088 GCA_034768845.1 Heliamphora exappendiculata | reverse complement strand
CATAACTTGTATTATTATATTACCAGGATTTGTATGATGTATGGCTCGCTGGGCAATTACTGTACCAAAAGAATCTTCCTTACCGTAAGGGGGCTGACAACGGTGCATGGCTGGCTCGGGATAGCTATTCTCGGGAATGCTACACATGGGGCCTTATTAGTGGTGTTCTTAGCAAGAACTATTGCAGTATGATATTGATTAGGAGGATTTGAAAAGCATTATGACATTAAAATTTACAAGGTTTAGCCAAGGCTTAGCTCAAGACCCTACTACTTATTGTATGTAGTTTGGTATTGCTACCGAACATGACTTTGAGAGTTATGATGATATTACTAAGGAACATTTTTATCATAATATTTTTGCTACTCGTGTTAGGCAATTGGTATGAATGTGGAGGAGTGGGCATTTTGCTCGTTACTGCCCCAATATTTTAGATAGACAAATGCTGCTGGGGATGGGGTGGGGTGCTTGTGTTAAGATGCCTTGGATATGAGTAATTCCTATAAAAACTGGTAAAGTCCGGTATTTGAATGTACCTTCTAACTATGGTTATGGTGAGTCGGTGAATGACATTTGAGGAATAGGCCTTTTAGTATGCCTCTTTTTCTCTTTGCTAATAGAAGTGCAGAGGATTTCCTTTATAATTAAATTGACTGGCTTGTGTGTTCGCAAAATGTTCATTAATTCATTTTACATAGGTGATCAAAGTTTATCCAACTTTTTCGTGTTTTATTGAGGGTTGATTGTTGTCTCTTAGTGGTGTACATTCTGCATGACTTGTTCACATCTGCAAGCTGATCAGTATTTTCTGTATTGTGCATAACATTCTTTATTGATTTGTTGTGTTTTTTGTTTTTTTCTTTCCTAATCTACCTTGAATGCGAGCCATTTTCATCTTTGCTGATGTACTTCCAATCTCAATTAAATGCAGAAGAGTCTGAAACAGACAGCGAGGAGTCAGATGTTAGTGGTTCTGATGGGGATGATACTTCTTGGATCTCATGGTTCTGTAATTTGCGTGGGAATGAGTTATTTTGTGAAGTTGATGATGATTACATCCAGGATGATTTTAACCTCTGTGGGTTAAGCAGTCAAGTTCCTTATTATGATTATGCACTCGATTTGATTTTGGATGTTGAATCCTCTCACGGTGAGCTTATTTTTGTGATAGCATTCACAATTTTGTTTCTACGTTTATCACTTCATCCTGATCCTGCAATCAGAATAAGCATGCTGCAATTTTCTCATTATTTCATGTATATTTTTTACTGTGGATCTGTCTACAGTTTGTTGTATATTCTAGAGTCTTGATTGTGAAATATGGTATTTAGTAACTGAAAAGATTATCTTTGTGCTTAAATGGGGAAAGTGTAAGGGGCCCTAAGACTTAATTTTTAGGATCCTCCTCTACTTTTTTCTTCTATGTTCCTTTTTCTAATTGGTGCTCTGTTTTTCAGTTTTAACTTCCAATTGTAATCCTAATCATGTAATGTAACAAAAAAAATTCTTTGTATTGCTTATCAAAAATAAATTCCTTTTACATCAAGCTGAAAATGGTGGTGGTTGTTTGTGACAAGTGCCAAGAGGGTGCAAAGTCTAAACAAGGGTTAATACTGAAATACGACAACCTTATGCCATCTCTAATACTTGATTTTTCATAAAGCAATGAGAGAAAAGAGCAATGAGAGAGAAAACAAAAACACAGAGCTTGCCTTGTGGCCAATATGTGGAATGCTTGAATTTAGCTAAAAAGTACTTATGGTGTCCCAGTTAATTCATACATACATACATACAGCACTTTTTAGCCAAACAATTAACTGGGACACCATAAGTATCGCCTTATAGTATCTGGAATGCATGCCTTTCCAAAGTTCTACCATGCTATACACTTCTATATAGAAGAAAGATTGTGCAAAAATGAAACCATTGTGTGATGGATAACAAAAATGGATAATTTTGTTAGTAACTGCATCAAGTTAATGTGACTTAGGGAGGTCTCAACATAGGGGTTTCAAATATACGAGGAAAGTTTTAAAAGTAAAATGACCTCTCCTGGACTTGGAGGTAACCTCAGAAATTACATCTGAGGAGTTAGCGCTTTCCAATTTCTTCAAATGAAGAACTGTCACTTCAATGACATTTAAAAGATAAATACCCTTGTCATTTGGCCTTCCTCCCTTTTTGAAATGCCCAAGCAATTTATTGGAAGTTGGAACTCTAGAAATAGGTTTTGTTAAGGTTCTATTCTCGATACGTCACATGCAAGCTCATGGATAGTTATAGGCCTTTTCATATACTTTGTTGTAGCTATAGCCAAGATGTAGATATTGTTCTCTGCCAGATTATCTCTGATCTTTGAAGTTTCTGGGGGCATCCAATCTATTTGATTCATTTTGATGTATCTCTGAACTTAAAAGTCAGTATTGCTTGAGTAGATCTAATCATTCCTTCTGCTGTTGAATCTTTGGAATGAAATTTGATTAGCTGGAACAGGTGATATGTTTACGGAGGAACAGAATGAACTAGTTGAATCAGCAGCAGAGATGCTTTATGGTCTAATTCATGTACAATACATATTGACAAGCAAGGGAATGGCTGCTATGGTGAGAATTGGTGCTATACCTTTACAATGCTGTTTTCACAGTTTTACACTTCAATCAGCTCTTATAACTGGCAACTGGCTAAATCTCTGACAGCTGGAGAAGTACAAAAATGCAGAATTTGGGCGATGCCCAAGAGTTTACTGCTGTGGACAACCCTGTCTCCCTGCTGGTCAATCAGACATCCCTCGACAAAGCACAGTAAAAATTTACTGTCCCAAGTGTGAAGATATTTATAGCCCCCGATCCAGGTTCCAAAATAGTATCCTTTTTTTTTTTTGGAACCATTGTGTGAAGGTACTGCTAACACCTGGCTGGTGCTCGACATGTGTGAATAGTTTGTATTTTCTTGAGATGTTTTCTTCTCTTATTACAAAGTATATGCATTTTTTGTTTAGGGCGTGATTTTTTTCCCCTACTTTTCTTGGTATTTCCTGTAGTGCCACAGTAAAATTTTAGGATAGGGGATTTTTGTAGAATTTAGAGTTTGGTCTATAACTTTCCTCACCAACCCCCCCATCCCTTATCCAACAAGTACAATGCAAGCATACAAAAAGAGACCATCACAACAATGAACATGTTGCTTTTAGCAAAATAGATATTTTAAAGCTGAAGTGATATCATAGGTTTGGCCTACTGCATGACAATGTGCTCACTCAATAAAACATGGTCACATGACCATTTGACAAAAATAGAAGACAAAGTGATTTTGCATTCTTACACTATGGATACATTATGTGTCACATATAAATTTTTTTTTTAATTTCAAAGGGTAAATTGTGGGAAACTTTTCTGAAATAATTTTTTTCCATGGTTTTAAATAATTTTGAGTTGGCATATGTAGAACTTTAGAAGGGGAAATAAGGAACTCTTTTGGAACATCTAAGTCTGATTCACAAAAACTAGCGGACGGACGCATGCAACATGCCCCTCATGGAACCTTAATGAATCTGCCACTTATTTTCCAGTGGGGCAGTGGGACTGGCTAAACAAGGGACTGAAAGCATGAATCCATTTGTTGCGAATTTAAATAATGGTGGTAAGGACCTGACGTTCAGATTCAACTGCTACCTCACAATGTTACTTGGACTCTTCTTAACAAATAAAGTACTTGTGTTAAACACGTGACATGCGTGACACTTGGATAAAGGTATCCTACCATATGGATTAAACAAAGGATTGAAAGCATAGAATCCAATTGTTGCATGCTAGGTGGCACGGACGCGCAACACGACATGGACATGACACAGACACATTGAGACATCAATTTTTAAAAAAATGTAAGATACGACACGTCTAGGACACGTTAAATATTTGCCTTTTTATATGTTTATTATTCGTTAAAGATGTAAATATTTTTTGAGGAGTAATTGAAAATATACAACATATCACCGATAAAATTAAAAAGTTATATTTTTTCTTATAAATGTTTCAAAGTATAGTGTGCATAATTTGCGTTTTGAAAAATGCATAGCATTGCTACTATAAAGAAATTCATCACGTAGAATGTGTTCGGAAAGTTCAATACGTGTCATTGAAGTGTCCGTTAAGTAAAAAGTTTGTGATATCATAAATTTACTTTTTAAATTAAAACATTTAAAAAATATCAGAATACAAATTTAGGAGTGTTCGAAGATTGTTCAAAGAGTATCGTGCCTAACACGGGTATCCGACACAACACACCACCTTTGTAAAAATGTACGTGCTTCTTAGGTTGCATGTTTTAAATATCCTTGCTAAGGACGTATAGTTGGGATTCAATTGTTGGCCCACAATGTCACATCAATTCTTCTAAGTATATAAAGTAGCGTTGGACGCTTGACACTTGGGTAAGAGTAAGAAATATATATCCAACATGAGCAATTGGATATTCACCGAAAAAGCATATTTAGTAGTTTAAGGTTATTATATCTCATATATGAGATGTTCTATTAAAATTTGTGAACGCTATTTTATCCTATAAAATGAGCAAACTATATTGAAAAACATGAATATTTTTTCCGGCTCCACATGTCCATCCGCATGGGAATTGGACTAAATTCTCTTGGTTAGATAAATACCCACACATGATGTTAGCACTTGAGTCCAAATAACATAGCTGCCTCATGCATCATTGTGAAGTTTTAGGGAGGGGCACATCTATAAGAAATTTGTGTAGCAATATGAATAATCTTTTGATATTGCAGTTACATGCAATAATAATTCCATACTTCTAAGATATTATCATATATGTATGGTTTAATATGTGTGCATTACTGCAAGTTTTCTATGGCTTGGATGTTTATTATTTTTCAAGGACCTAAATTTGTGTTTATTTATCTATTTGATGTTGTGATTTTGATAGGTGCTGAGACTCAAGTCTCCTTTTGCCTTACTAGTTAATAAAAGATTCGTTAATGTTGATCATTGGTCAAATAAATTCAATTGTCGGCACCTATCAAAATCACAAGTATTATTTAGTGAGAAACTGTAGTTTGGAGAAAAAAAATTAGTTATTGATACACAATCACGTAGAGGGTTTTTTTGTAGGTTGCCTTTTTTGTATATGGGTGCTATTATCTTAATGTCTTCATATAAATATATAATTATCCTTTATTTGTCTAAAAGAATATGAAGTCAACTAATGTAAAACAAGTTAATCACAATTACTTTTGGGAATTGGTATGTACAGTCATTTGTTTATAGCACTTTCCAGGGGTTTACTTCTTGGGCTCCAGTCATTGTTTCTTTAACTGTACCTAGACATTGATGGTGCCTATTTTGGAACCACATTTCCTCACCTGTTCCTGATGACTTATGGGCACCTCAAGCCCCAAAGGGCGACACAAAGTTATGTTCCAAGAGTATTTGGTTTCAAAATCTGCAAACCATGACGCCAGATTTCCAAGCTGACTTTGGGTGGAATTTCCTGGCTGCTGATCAGGGAGGGTGGAGTTCCTTTCATAGCATGTATGTTGGTAATTCTCTTCTTTATGGGAATAGTGAATTTGACAATACAACTAGAGTTCAGAGTTCCCCCAATCTATCATAAACTAGGTCCCCATTTTAAATATCTGTGTGGAAAATATCAAAATATCTGAGAAAAATCATGCCCTGCTATTCTATCTTTCTAGTTTAGGTTCGTATTTTATCTTTTTATGTATATTTTTTTGTTTGTTCTTGGTGTAATATGTATTTTGTAGCTTTTGCCACTGCATTTGGTTCAATGGCGCTTTAATGTAGCCGTTCAAATTCCATTGATATGCCGCATTTTCCTAAGCGTGACAACTTGTACTTTTTTATTTATTTGTCAATGGTGCTAGTATTTTCAGTTTCCTATCAGCAAGTTTGATGTAATACCTTAATTTCTATGTCAAGCAATATGTGGCTACAATTGGGCTAAATTTTGGGGGCATGCCGCGCATATATTTTTACCGACTCTTTTTTATCTCTGATTTATGTTACCTCAGTTCTGATGAGAACGATCTGTGAACGGAACGGATGGTTGCGAAATTAGGAATTTACTAATTTGTTATCTTAAGATTAGCAGAATAGTTTTGCTTTTGTTACATAATATGACCATTTTGTCATCTTGATGTTTTCCTCTTTGTTGCATGTGGTTTAGCTTTTGTGCATACTCGTATTATGGTAATGACAACAAGACGTATGTAAGTTGACATAGCTCTTATTAGGAGTATTATGCATACTCAGTATTATTTTGGTATAGCTTTTTTCCTCTTCGTGAGAATAAAAGGTCTTAAACCAAATGTGATATACCTAACTTTTAGTCAACGAGATGTACTCGTAAGTTGACATATCTTTATGTATATGGTAACATAAAAAGTCATATAATGGGGGGTGTTGGCGAAACTTTATGTTGCAGTTTTTTACTTTTTGTTACTAATTTTAGTTATAAATTACAATCTATTTCAAACATTCGCAACTTTTGTTATAAATTACTTATATATATATTTTTTATTTCAACAAGTTATAATTTTTATTAAATACTCGCAATTTTTACTATAAGTTATAATTTTTAAGTTACTAGTTTCAGTAATGTTGAACGCTATCAATGAAAGTAATGTCGAACGCTGCCAATGAAAGTTATTGGAAGTAAATATAAAGTCATGCTGATTGGTTTAGTTAGTCATTTTATGTTTGTCATGTAATTTGTCGCAACAATATTGATAACAATTATGAGTAGTGTAGATTGGAAAGAAAAATGAACTAATAGAATGTTGGAAAAATTAGTATACTTTTTGTGCATTAACGGTAAATAAAATAAAGTCATAAAATTGAATTTACAGACCGTATGAATATGATGATGCAAGTAAATCAAGGCTGACGTTTGACGTTATGTCCTTAAGACAGATTCGTTTTCGCTACGGTGTTTATGATTTTACGGATGTTTATCTTTCATGATACAATGATCTGAATTTCACAGAAGAAGCACTACAATTAGTGGGTCTGTTGAACCAAATTATGTTTTGTATTCTTTTTAATGGATTCTGACACAAAGTATGTAATGAACTATGTAAACTCTATCTCCTATAAAATAAAAGAGGAACGTCATATATATAGACGTATTCGTGACTATTCAGAATAGTCACGAAATGGAGATGCACGTCTATTCATACCGAATAGGTGCCACCAAAAGACACCTCTAGAATGGTAATTAATTAATTACCATCTTTAATTAATTTTCATTCATATTAAAAAATGATTAAATCATTTTTTTCAACAATCTTCTAGACAATGTAAGACAATGCAGACACAAAGAGAGTACAAGCGAAAATTTTCTATACGAGGATAGGTGGTTTTTGGCTTTGAACATTCCCTTGTGATAAACTATCGGACTTACTAGCTAATTAGTGGACGCGATGCCTTGAACTGTTCAGTCGTTTGTGTAAGCCAAAACAATAGAATGTCACATAGAATCTTTCCAACATAGTTTTAGTTCTCACAGTTGTGCCTATTTTGGTCCCGGGCAATTTCTGATTTCATGAGTGTTTTAAAGAATGCAGCTTTATTATTCTCATAGAAGTGGCCCATTCTCACCCATATATGTAAATTCTCATTAAGAATATCCTGCCATATCTCACTTGAATTTTTCAAGATATGAGAATTATTAAAAGCATAGCTTATCTTAAATAACGCTGCAGGTATCACTATATTATCTTAGGAATAGGTAGGAGATATAATCTCCATTGTGATTCTACTGAGTCACACATAATTCAGTTGTCCATTTGAACCTAGATCTTGGGATCTCCAGTTAGCTAGGTTGGATTGCCATTGAGGTGACTCTTAATTCATAGGCTTTAATCCCATTCCCCTCGATGATTCTTCAACTAACTCTCCATACAACTTTTAGGTTAACGGATTCGAGATATTATCCTTTGACTTTATATAGTCTATTGTGATAATTTCATTAGAGAATAGTTGTTTTATGGTATTGTGTTTTCGACGAATATGTCGAAATTTATCATTATACATATTATTTTGTGCCTTTTCAATTGCCGATTGGCTGTCGTAATAAATACAAATTACAGGCACATGTTTTGTCCACATTAAAATGTTCTATAGGAATTGGCGAAGCCACTCTGCTTTTTCCCCTGCTTTATCCAAAGCAATAAACTCAGTTTTTATTGTGGACCTAGCGATACATGTTTGCTTGAAAAATTTCCAAGTCACTGCTGCGCTAGCCAAAGTAAAGACATGCTACACCTGGATATTTCGTATAGTGCAGTCCATAGTTAAGCGTGCATTTCAAATATCTTAGTACATCAACTATTGCCGTTCAGTAATCTATTCTTGGATTACTCGTATATCTACTCAATTTATTGACAGCGCACGCAATGTTCGGACGAGTACACTTAGTCGCTTACATTAAGTTGCCAATAATTCGAGAATACTCTAGTTGAGATATGCCATCACCAGTATTCTTCGATAAGTGGAGATTTAAGTCTATAGATGTTCTTGCTGGATGATTATCATATTCTTGAATTTTTTTTTTCAAAAATCTTCTCAATATAAAAAGATTGAGATAACGCATATCCTTCAGATATTTTAGAAATTTTAATTCTTAGTATAACATCTACAACACTCAGATCTTTCATGCCAAACTTATTGTTTAACATTCTCTTTGTAGTTTTAATCATATCTTGATTACTACCAATAATAAGTATATCGTCAATATAGAGACACACAATGACATATTCTTTTTTTGTGTCTTTGAAATGAATACATTTGTTACATTCATTTATTTTGAATTCATTTGACATCATTACGTTGTCAAATTTCTCATGCCAATGTTTCAAAGCTTGCTTGTGACCATACAAAGATCTAACAAATTTACACACTTGCCTTTCTTTTCTTGGAACCACAAAACCTTTCGGTTGTTCCATATATATTTTCTCTTTCAATTCTCTATTTAGAAAGGTAATTTAACATCCATCTGCTGTATCTCATTATTGTACAAGGCTGCTATAGCAATTAACATCCTTATTGATGTTATCCTTGTAATCGGAGAATATGTATAAAAATGGTTCACTCCTTTATTTTGCTTGTATCTTTTGATAACAAGTTTTACTTTATATCAGTCTATTGAACCATCTGCCTTCATTTTTCTCTTGAATATTTATTTACTTCCAAGAGATTTATTATCCGGTGGAAGCTATGATTTTGTATAATGGATTCAATTTCAATATTGATAGTCTTCTTCTAATAAGGTGCTTTAGGTGTGGATATAGTTTCCTGAAAGATTTATGGCTCATTTTCTAACAAATAAGTTAGAAAATTTAGACCAAAAGATTGTGAAGTTCTTACCATTTTACTGCGTTTGGATTCATCTTCATTTCCTTCTTCGTCTTGACTACTGCCCGTTGCAGTGTCATAAATTAAGAGGACTTACTTCTCGTGTAGAATTACACGGTTGACTTATGTTTGGTCATATTTTTGTTCTTTTAGGAACTTGGATCACCACCTTAGCCAAATACCCCCACACTTTTAAGTATTTGTAAAAAAAATTATGACCCTTCCTCAATTCATATGGCATTTTATTTATTTTCTTGTGGGATAATTTATTAATAATATAATTTGTAGAAAACAAAGCTTTCTCCCACAAGTTCTTTGAAAACTCAAAATTTATCACCGTTATCATCAAAGTTTATGACATGATTAACAAATTATTATCATTGTCATAACTATTAACACATAATAATGATGAACTCATAATTTAATGACAACACGATATGTCACTCTATCTCTTTCGCTATAAGAGATTCACAAAATTTATCTCTTCAATTTCAAGAGATAAACCCCCACAATTCGTTTATCAATTGATAAACTTCTCCAATTTTATTAGAGTAAAAAATAGTACTCTTAAACCATAATTTTATGATTAGTGCAATGACTATCACGTCTTCTTCCAAATAATTAGATACTCACTATAGTATAAATCAAATTCACATATTAATTTTAATAATTAGCTTGTGAAGCAAAGTTGTTTAAGGACAACTAAACACGAAAATTAAACTTAAGCATGCTCTTAAGTCTACACAAAGATTCAAGTATTAAAATATAGAGCATTCACTCGTATTTTGGTCAAAACCAAATACTGTACATCCTAAAATTAATATTAGAATTTTTACTTAATCCAAAATTAGATATAAGTGTAACCATCCAAATTAAGCTCATCATCTTTTAAAAAGGAATAAAATAAATATTCATAACCCATGTCTTAAAATATATGGATGTTATTATACATGATCATATTTTATTTATACGAAGTCAAATCAAATCAATCTCTAGAATATTGATTTGAAAACAAATATAACATATGGGTATTTTTCTTTAAATATGCAAACAAACAATAATTATCATAAACAATGTTTGCATAAAAAAACACAAACATACAAGTGACAAATTATACTCACATAAAATGTCAACCAAATTCAGATCATGTAGCAAATTATTTGTGATAAATTCACAAATTTATAACACTTATTTAATTTTCTAGCAATAAACAAAAGCATAAAAAACTATAATTAACTTTTTCATATTTTTAAAAATTTCAAACACGTGACCGAAAATAGAAAATTAAATTTCAAGTGTATCGAAATAAACCATACTCCAATCGGTGTTCATATGAGCAATCAAGATCAAAAACATTAGGCGGGATATTGTGGCACAACCAAACAAGGTCTTAAGGAGTAAACCCATAGATGAACATTGTTCATCATCTTCCCGAATCAATTCACGCCATGTTTGGTTCAAAAATTATTTTCTTAGATCTCCCTCAATTTGCATCCAAATGATGCAAATAAAATACCCTCCAAAAGGTATTGAGACAAACATTCCAATGATACAACTATCATGCTCCAAATTATAAAAAAAAACGAAACCCACCAAGTTAAATTTCAAAACAATCAAACGTTGTTTCACCGAAACACCATTAAATTCTAAACAAACATTCTGAATTCATGTTTTCAATACATTGCACTAGCCAAACAGCGCCTTATGTGAAAACCAAATAAGTTAAAAGTAACTTTGCATTTACTACTACTGTTCTTCTCTTTATTTCGTTACAGATAAAGTAATTTGGTCATTTTAGCCAAACCAAGAACAGCCTTAGAGATTACTGAACAAAATAAAATAACCAAAC
>JAOTRH010000008.1:10064299-10087747 GCA_034768845.1 Heliamphora exappendiculata | reverse complement strand
CACTGGGAGGGGGAAGAGAACTAGAGAGAGAGAGAGAGAGAGAGAGGGAAAAAGAAAGAGGAACAATCCAATTGCTTAATCATTGATGTGGATGCATCATCCTATAACTTATTTTATCTTTCACATATTGTTTGAAACGAAACACGTGAGGGAAGGAGAAGAAAATGTTTTGTGGCCTCAGCCTCATTGGTTTGACAGGCACTACCTACCATGCATTGCACAATTAGATGTTATTTTGAGAATTCTAGTTGGCTGAATCTGGATAAAACTTTGTTGAAGTACTCTTGCTTAACATTTTTTGACCCACAGATATATACACATATATGGCATATATATATATATACATACATATTTGAAGTTTGAATGAGCTTTATGATGGCGGTATTTGATAAAACTATTGTTAGTAGTTTATAGATTGTATTAGCAGAAGTTGTGAGCGTTCGGTAAAGATTGTAGTTGAAATATAAGAAAAAGTAATTATAAATTGTAGCAGAAGTTGTGAGTGTTTGTAAAAATTTATAGTTTATAGCTAAAATTAGTAGTAGGAAGTTAAAAACTATTAGCAGTAGCATTCCCAAACCACTCCGATGATATTATTAATGACTAAGATATCATCTTATACTATTTAAGTAGCATTAAATTAGGGAAGACTTTGTTTACTTATTGTTAAACCAATGGAATTTCTTGTAATCATTTGTAGAGCTTGATATTGGGCAGGGAATAGGGATGGTTAGTACTCAGTAGAGTGGTCCTGCTTGATGCAAATGGATCCATAGGCTGCTGAGAATAGTTGTTGCCAATGGAGACTGAGATACTATGATATGTACCATATTTGTGCCCTTTTTTAAGTTATTTATTTATTTTTCATCTTCTTGGGTCAATGTTGGAAAGTGATAGAAAAGGCCACATAGATGGGCCCTCAATTATTCAAATTAGCTTTTAGGCACAAAGGAAAGAAACGCAGCACAACAGTTCAGTTCTAGTTTCGTAGTGTGCCCGTTTGGCTTCGTTTTTTCTTTTTTGTGAATGCTTTTTTTTGTTAAATCACTTTTTAAGTAGTCTTGGTTACATAAGAAGGCTTTTTTTTTTTGCCTTTTTAAATATTTAATGTCATTTGAATGTTTATGATTTTAATTTTTAATTTTTTAAAATATTTGGGTTTAGGGTTTGTTCTTTTTTTGACTGAGCTGATGTCTCAATGTTGAAATATTTAAACAAACATGAGAAAATATTATTTATTGTAAATGTTACTTCTAATCGATCATTTTGGCCCCTAATTGCTTGTTTGCTTATTTTATTTAGTTTATTTTTGTTTTTAATAAATTTTATTTGTCATTTAATTAAGTTATTATACTTTTTGACTATTCTTATTGAGATAAGTTGAAAAAATAAAAAATTTAATTAAAATATAAAAAAGTTCAGAAAAAACGAAAATAAGCCACAAAAAGTCAAATTATGTCGTTTATTTTTTTTTTAGTGAATTTTTTCATTGTTTAATTAATATTTTTATTTTTTTAGTTCATCTCATCGAGGCGGATCGAAAAAGTAAAAAATTTGAGGCAAAAGATAAAAAAATTCAAAAAAGATCAAAATTAGCAAAATTAAAAGAAGTTAGCCCAAACAGGTCTTCAAATTTATTCCGATTGGCACGTGGGAATGTTGATGGTTAACCGTTAAGCTGAGCTTCCGTTTTTTAATGGTTCAATTGTAGTTCGCCGGAAGTGGTGAGACAGAGAGAAGGCAAAGAGCGACGACTGCCAAGATTCAAAGAGTCTGTTTGGACATTTAAAATATTTGATACTAGTTATTACTGTGCCTAAAGGCATCTAATTATTTAATTTTAATAATTTAAAAATAAAATAAAAATAATATTAATAATTATTTAATTAGTCAATTCTAAGGCACCTAATTAAAAATGATTTTATTAGTTTATTAATTTATAGAAAAAAAAATAATTAAAATAATATAATAAAAATTAAAGTTAAATTAGTTTTTTATTAGAAAATAAAGTTGTTTGAGCGGAATGTTAAAGATGGAAAGAGTGTATTTTTTAAAAGATATATTTTTGTGTATTAAATTTAAGTGTGAAATGTTCTTAACTATTTATTTAAAATATATGATTAGGAGAGAGAATATATTTTTAAATCTTTTATTGATTTATTATATATATTTTAACGTTCATCCTACGCTATTTGATATAGTATAGCCGTCCAGACCACTTGTGTCACTTCAAAATTGTTTTATAGTTTTTTTAACTAAAATATCTGATATCTATATATATATATATATTTATTTATTTATTTATTTTAAGGTATAGTGTTTAGGATAATTCTTTGTTTTTTTAAATAAGAGTTAATTTTTTATTGAAAGTATCATAATTTTTATTTAATAAAAAAATTTATTTATTTGGGATACTAATAAACTTTTTTTCTGAAAAGAGGGAAAATTTAGTTGGTTTTTTCATGAAGCCAAAGAGGGCATCTAAAAAGTTTGGTATTTTAAAAAGTTTAATTTTTTTCCAAAAAAGAGAAAAAAAAGTTAGAATGTCTAAGATGTTTAAAAAGTTTGATATTTTAGATTGTTTGGTTAATTTTTTGTTTTTTGATTTTTTATTAAAATATTTAATATATGTTGTTATTTTTAATTTTTATGTTGTAGTATTTGAAATGATTTTTTTATCTTTTTTATTTTTTGAGAATAGAGTTGACCCTTTTATTGATGGTTTTATTGTAGTTCCATTTAATAAAAAAAAATTAGATTGTTTGAAAAATTAAAAAGCTTGTTTTTTTAAAAAGGAAAAAATAATAATAGATTTTTTCATGTTGCAAAATAAAACAATTTAAAAATTAATTTTTAAGCAAAAAGGTTTAATATTTTTAGAAAGCCCAAATAGGACCTTCATATTGTATTTTATAAACATAATGTGGTGGAATTTATATCAAATGGGGTGTGTATTTCACTATATTTATGAATATTTATAAAATAAAATAGTTTATTATTTCAAAATATATGTAAAACTACTAACAAATTATCCGTATATAAAGGCACTCTTTATATAATAATTTAAATATTAATTTTAGACAAAAATAAAAAATAAAAAAATTAGAACAATAAAATACTAAAAAATAATTTAACCACAATTTTAAAATAAATTAAAAGTTGAATTTATTCAATTAAAATTAGAGTACGCATACCCTAAAATACAAGAGTGATCACACACCCAATTCTTTTCCATTTTTACTTTTATATCTTCTCTCACTCCTATTTTTCTTCACAATTAACATATTAGAAAATTTTTAACATTTTAAATTGCAATATAAGATAAATATCACATCAATATTTTTGTAAAATATAATATAGATTGTCATGTGTGACGAAAAATAAGATTACAATGTTTTGCCTTTTTTAATATAAAATTTTGTTTGTTTCGATGGACTAACAATATGTTTGGACTATTAATTAGGAATATAGTCTAATTTGATATTTAATTGTATAAAAAAGCTTTCAGACTAATTATTCGGACGGATTGTTAGTCCACCAAATGAAAGATAACTTAGTGAGTGGGGTGTGAGATTAAAAATGATTTGATTAAATAGTGAATTTAAATTTTTTTAAAAATAATAAGAAATATTAAAATATTAAAATAAATAATATAAAATTTAACTTATTAATTTATTTAAGTTAATTTTAAAATAAATTAACTTAATACAAACATGAGTTTATTTAATCTTACTTAATTCAAATATAAAAAAATTAATCACATTTTATTATTAATCCAACCTCTTTATCAATTTCACCTCACTACTAATCTCAATCAATACATACCAGCTATCAAACGAGCCCTAAGGGTTAGATTAACTTAAAATATTTATTAATTGGTTTTGATATCTCTTTTATCATTAAGAATTTAGATTCTTTATATTTAAAAATTTAAAATTCAGATTGAAAAACATAGTTACACCATATTTTATTTTTTATAAGATTTTTTCTTAAAATTTTTATTTCTTACAAGAGTTTTTCTTAGTTATGAATTTTATCAAAATATCATATTATAATATAGTACTAAAGGTTGCGAATGAACATACATAAATTTAAATATGTTGTATTATTGAAAATTTTAAATTGTAATTGAATTTATGTTTTAGTATAATATTTGTATTAATAGTTTTTTAATTATTAATTATCATTTAAACTTAATCTCAAAATTAAATTATATTGAAGTGTGTTGTTAAGCATTGACAAATTTGCTATTATATAAGAAAAATGCTAAATATTATTTATTGGGCAATAAATAATAGATAAATGGTGTATAAACATCAATACAAGATGCACTAATATTTATATAAAAATAGAGAATTTTGTTTTAAAATATATTAATATTACCTTTTTTATTTTTATCAAATAACTTTCCCGGCCGTGTGCGAGTGTTAGAACCATTTAGAGAATATGAGATGAATAATAAAAGTGGCAGTAAGGAGACTTCATTTTATATTTCATATTCACATAAATTTTGAGCCCACAAGAAGGGCAAATTATATGGCACATGTGTGCCATGTTGCTTAATATTTACCATAAATAAAAATATATAATACATATTAAATAAATTATTATTATTTTTAACTTAACAATGATACAATGATGGGTTAATATTGTTTTATTCATAATATTTGTTGTCATATTATTAAATAAGAGCACTGCGTAAATAATAATAAACGGTGGTGATTTAATTTTATTGTTTACGTAGTAGTGTAATTATTTGATAATTTTAGAGCATCACGCGACATTATATATGGTGTTCTAATTCAATAATAAAAAAATAATAATAATACTATGATGATTATATTTTGATAACCATATTTAAATACCACACGATGTGACATTTCATGTGTGGTGCTTAAAAATAAATAGTTGAATTACAAGAATACAAGATGATGTAAACATTGCGCATAAAGTGTCACATCATGCAGTACCTAAATATGATCACCAAATATAATCATCATAGCATTACTCATAAAAAATAAAATATTCAAAATAGAATAATATAGTTCATTTTTGTTGAGTATGCGAAAAACAATTTACTTAGGGTCCAATTAGTAATTAGTTTAAAAGTTAGTGTTTTTTTATTTTTTTTTATCTTTTTAGCAAAAATAACTAAATTGGATTTAAAATAAGTTGTTTGGTAATTTAACTTTTAAGTTAGTTTTTTTGAAATTGGTTGTTTGGATAAAAAATTAATTTTTTTACTTTTTGTTCAAAATGAACAATTTTAACATTTTATATATTTGATATTAACAATTATATATAGTTAGCAGTGATAGTAAATAAGTTATGAATAAGATGTATTATTGTATTTTAAAAGTAGTAGAGTTTAAATAGAATATTTTAAGAATTTGCGTTTTAATTTAAATTTGTAATTTTTTAAGATTTGTTATAATATATTTTTGTCAAATGAATAACTTTAGTTTTTTTGACATTTTTAATTAAAAAATCAAAAAACTAAGATTACCACGGCCTTAATATGCATAAAATATTTTTATACGGCAGTAGCTTATAATTTGCCCCACGTAATGTTGGATGCTCTCATTATACCTGTGGGGACGCCCTATCTGGTTTGGTCTCCGCCCCTCTCTCAGTGCCAGCCATTCATAACCAACCCAAATCCAAATGACCAGAAACGCCATACACACACACACACACACACACACACATTGATGAACTTAAGGAGATGGATGGGGCAGTGGTCCTACCAATTTTTTTTTAAAAATAATTATAATAATATTAATTTAAAATATTTTTAATTTATATAAATTTATTTTTTAAAATTTATTTAAAAAATTAATATATACTAGTTTAAAAATTTATATGAATAATTTGCTGCTTTCTATGTTAAAATCTGCGTGCGTCTTGCACACAGCAGCCAACAGACACAACAACACAAGCATATATATATATATACATACATACATTCATACAGAGAGTATATATTATGTAATTACAGAGAAAGGGTGAGGAGAATGAGAATCAGAATCCATGCTCTTTGTGTATAGAATTGTAAATGCATCAGAAGAGGTCCGAACTTCAGATCGGAAAAGAAAGCAATGGTCTCTTTTCCGATTTCAATTCACTCCAACGCGTTTTCCTTCTTCCAACCCACCAAAAACACCTTCAAATTCAAACCCAGAACCAGTCAATCCCACACGAACCCCAAAACCATGTCAATTCCACTCAACACCCATCATCAGCCGATTCTACCCCATCGACACCAACCCATCAATATTTCAGACAAACCCAGTTTCAGGACGAACCTATTTGCAACAATCCATCAACGAACAACAAAACCCTTCTTTCATCACCCCAAAAGCGGCCTATAATGTCCCAAACCCCTTCAGTTCTTTCTCATTCCCCAACTTTTTCATCGCTCCACCACTACCACACCGCCACCGTATCGAATTCAGAACCTTCTCGACAATTTTTTCTTTGCTTTTCCTCATTTTCTGTTGCGGCTTTGACCACTAAAGCAATCGCTTCCTGGGTCTCTCGCTATATTCGCCGTGTCCAGTGGGTTGGAGCTCATTTCCGGTGTATGATCATTCTACTTTCGTTGCCTACTCTATATCTCTTCACCTCGAAACAAGGTGACACTTCCTTTCTTCGTGTCTTATCAATTCTCGCTTTCTCTGCTACTTCTGTGATTTCACTTAAGCTTTCGCTCCCTCGCCTTCCTTCAATTCGGACACTTATAGCTCGATCATCCCCAGTTAATCTCTCCTCAACAACCACTGCCTCAAAGCCTCGTCCTCCAGTTGTTTGGTCAATTGGGCCAAAGACCAAATCTGAGAAAAGACCGCAATCAGGGTCTTGGGTGCAGCTTTATGGCAATGGCGATGTGTATGAGGGTGAATTTCATAAAGGGAAGTGCTCTGGAAGTGGGGTTTATTACTATTACATGAGTGGGAGGTACGAGGGGGACTGGGTTAATGACAAGTATGATGGGTATGGTGTGGAAACGTGGGCAAAAGGGAGCCGTTATCGGGGTCAGTATCAGCAGGGTTTAAGGTACGGGTTTGGGGTGTATAGGTTTTTCACCGGCGATGTCTATGCCGGTGAGTGGTGTAATGGGCAGTGTCATGGGTGTGGAGTTTATACTTGTGAAGATGGGAGCCAATATGTTGGGGAGTTCAAGTGGGGTGTCAAACATGGGCTTGGTCGCTACCATTTCAGGTAACTTCCACAAATCCGGTTTGATGAGTTTCTTGGTGAATCTTTTTATCTTAGCAGTTTCTTACTTGGAGCTTATGCTAATGTTTTATTCATTCAATTCATAGTTAGTTTGTTCTTCCGGGGATTGTCTTGAGTTAATAGGCCATGTTTTGTTTTGTTTTTTCCTCAAAGTCGTTCCGGATATTCTTGCCTTTTTATAAATTGTTGCATCTATGTTCTGAAATTGATTTCAACATCATATTCCAATTTGATGCTGGATGTGAACCTGCTAGACAGCACTCAGGAACCAGATTGGAGCTCCCTTCAGCAAAGCAGTCTGTCTTTGAAGAAAGGGAGTATGTACCTTAGCATCTTCTATTAAGGTGGGCGTCAACTAGATGACTTAAGCCTTAAGGGCTCGTCTTTGGGTTCCAATTGAAATGGGCTTCAGATGGTATTCGAGGCCTGTCCAAGAAGTGCTATGTGCTAGCCTATGAAGTACAGGTACTTAAAAAATATTGTCGTACACGTATCGGGTACGGGTATGGCTTTGATGCGCTAAAATATGTATTGAGTACAATAAAAAAGTATCGGGTACTTTTTCAATTGTTGATACAGCATCGGTACACGCTTTGAGGACTCCATTGGTACTTTTGGGTACGGCATTGGTAAAGTTTTGGTCTTTTTGGGTATGTGAACGAGTAAGTCATAACTTCTTAAGTTTTTTAAAACCCAAAGGATACCGATATAAATTATATGTTATCTATTTTTATATGAAGACAAAATTGAAGATTTTAAAGCATAATTTAGATTCTTTATTTTAATAAAAATGCTAAAAGACTATTTATATAAGAAAATAAATCGTAAGATACTTTTAGCAATCGTCGCATACACAGCGTTAAATTTGAACAAAAAGAATTAAAACAATTAAAGGATTACTCTCTATCCCAATCTCTTAATATACTAAATCAAAAAGTTAAACAGTTTGAGCTTTAACATTAAGATTTATTTTAAAAGATGACTGTAAAAAGCTTGTTTTATAAATTTCTTTTAAAGGGATTTAAGTATATTCCAATTTCTTAAGTCTATAGTTAAATCATGAAATTCGAGGACAAATTCCAAAACCAGATTACAGTTCAGTTTTAATCACGGACCCTTTTTGTTCAGCTCAACGTATTCAATCCAAATACCCATTTTGGGATGACAATGTTGATATTTTTTGTGATCTAGCATCTATTATTTTTTCTATTTATTGCTAAAGATAGTTTTGTACTTTTGCAATATTAGAAAAATAAAATTTTAAAAATTATTATTGTACCATAGTCATACTCGTATTTTATTTTTTAGATTTTATCGTAGTAGTGTACCCCGTACCCGCATGTGTGCTTCATAGGGGCAGCCCATCTTATTTCCGATGCATTAATTTAGTCAAACTAGTGGGGCTAGTGTTAACAACTTTAGGTTTTGTATCCTATGGGATTGTTTTTCGATATCTGTCTCACAATTACACCAACATGAAATTAATTTGAAATTTAACAGAGGTCTTATCACATATAGATATGATGTTACAAATACATATCAGATCAGATTTGACTTGGGGAAAAGGTGCATAAATCCTGAGCATCTAATGAACAGTTGAACACCTAAGAACTTTTTAACTGCAGCCTAAAATTTATTGATAACTTCATCCCAAGATTTGGGCCTGGATACTTCAGCTCTATTCAACCTATGTTCTAGCCATTAGGGTTAATTTCGATAGATTTTTCTTCTTTTTCAAAGTAACTAAGGCCATGCCCCATGGTGATGTTGAAAGCTCAAGTTGACAAACGTGATAAAGTGGGTTCGATTCTCAGAGCAACTGCTTTGCGCTATAATGCCAAAGGCTAGGTTTGTGCACAGTCGAGTCCATCCCCCAAAATCCTTGATTAATTAGGAGCAGCTCTAGGGAATGCCTGTTTTGGGTAACTAAGATATGTATTTTTACAGTTGTATATTTCGTTGAATTGGGACGGAGTCATTGTCTTCTTATTTATCAATAAGATTACAGGCTGAATAACTACTACTTAAGATCTGGACATACACTTAATTTGTAATGCTCCATTGGTTTTGGTTCCTCTTTGTTTTGGACATCCACTTAGTTTCAAAAGACCAGTTCTAGAACTTCTCAGTGGTTGGGATGTTGATGCTCAATTCTTCAGTGAAGGCTCCTAAACGGAGAACTTCTTGAAATATAAGGTCGTGTCTGGTAACATAGTCAACTGTCTATTTACTAAAAACAGGAAACATGTTTTTGCTTGCTTTTGTGAAAAAACCAAAAACCTAGAACATGTTTAATACGCTATTTTCAAGCACTAGTAAACAACCACTGGGGGTGGCGTGTCCTGGAGAGGATCGCCTGCTTGACAGGGTTAGCAAAAGCCAAGCATGTTCGGGGAACAAGTGAAAAACATCCTTTTTGTTTCCTAATATTTTGAGAATTTTGAAACTGTTACATTTTGTTAGAAACAAAAACTGTTGTCAAACGTTTATTCTTTCCAAGTTGTGGTTTTTGAATACAAAAAAATAGAAAACATACATAAAAAGAAGTTACCAGGTAGGCCCTAAGAGTCCAGAGACCACAATATTATTTTAAAATTCTAGGGAGTGGTTATTTCTGTACCCAAAAAGTCCTCTTGGGACCAATAAGCATCCACTATTGTGCATCCAATCATGTAGATCTATTTTTGAATTGACCTGTGCTCTACTAAGGGACACTATACTGTATACACCCATCATAAGTCTATATCATGCTTGCTACATGTTTAATTTGGTGTAATTTGTTATGATTGTTAGTGTCAAAAGCCAAGTAGCAGTTAAAGGGGATGTTGAACTGTTAATATGTGATCAACTATTGCCTGTGATAATCGTGACGAAATCTTCAACATTTTGGAGGGGTTCAAGTCATACCAACTTCTTAATGTAAGTCGTTAGCTGGTTGTATTGTGTGGTTCAATATAGAACTCAGTTCCGGCTCCCACAGAGCAGGGAAAGATTGGCACACATTGGCCACCCCCTCCTACCCTTTTTTTTATTGAGAAAAACTGATTTGCTATCTATACCTAGGACTCTTTGCTAATCCCATCCTATTTCCGATAGTTATAGATCTTACTATTTATGCTTTTGCCACAATAAGCTATTATTTGTCAAACTATGCCAAACCATGTGTCTTTCAAGTTTCATCCCAATCAATTGAAGTTTGATGCATGACTAGTCATGCTTCCCAAAAATAAAAAATATAAAGAGGAGGGAAGGGAAGCCAAGAAACTGTTTGCAGTCATTTATGAGAGAATCTTGAGTTCTTTCCCCCCCCCTCCCTTCTCCCTCCAAAAAAAGAAAACAAGGCACTCCATGGTGATTGGTCACTTTATCTTTCTCCATGGGAATGTTCTTGGTTTCTTCTTCAGAATGTTACTATATGTATACCGCATTGTCTGTCTGTTTATTGAGGAACATGAAAATAATCAGAACTTTGAAATCACTCTTTTCTTTCAACTTGCAAATCTGCCTTTCTGGACTTACCAGGTCCTTCATTTGTTAAAATATTATATGTGAAGTTGTTTGAAATAGAGATATCTCGATATTGATCCTCATGCACCATGTTTCATTGTTGCATGTGTATTTTAGTTTTTTTGCCCCCCCTTGAATTTTCTGTCATACATGATTGTGCAGAAACAGGGACAAATATGCTGGAGAATACTTTGCTGATAAGATGCATGGTTTTGGGGTGTACCATTTTGGAAATGGACATCGTTACGAGGGAGCCTGGCATGAAGGGAGAAGGCAAGGGCTTGGTATGTATACATTCAGAAATGGGGATACCCAATCAGGCCACTGGCATGACGGGGTTCTCAATATGTTAAGCATTCGAGCCACCATTTCTGGATCTTCCCTTGCAATTACCAATTCCAAAGATATCGATGCAGTGCAGGTAATTGAATTTTCCTTGCCTTCATTATAGAAGAAAGTTTATGCCATCTTTAAATAGCATCATCATGACACATATGTGTGTCAGTAATACAGTCATGTATCGACCGATGCCAAACAATATCAGATGATAAATTAATACATAGTGGTATTACAGATTCAAAATCCCGATACATATCAAGCGATATTTAAAACATGACTATATAAGAACATGCTACTAAAGTGAATTTTGCTTATTGTTGCTGGTTGCTGACAGGAAGCTCGACGAGCAGCGGAGAAAGCAGTTAGTATGGCAAAGGAGGATGAAAGGGTGAACAAAGCTGTGGCAGCAGCTAACAAAGCTGCCAATGCAGCTAGAGTCGCAGCTGTAAAGGCCTTGCAAAACCAAATGCATCCCAACAATTACGACGATGATTTGCCTATACGAATTGTTTGATTGCAGAAAACCCGGGAGTTGAAAAAGAAAGTTGCAAAGGGGTAAATATCTCACTTTCTTCTGCTGGTTGTTCGGATTTTCTTAAAATCCCTTTTTCAAGAGTGATGCCAGGGCGAGGTACATCCTTGGAACCCCATTCAGTTGGAGCTAAATGGCTGTTTGGGGAGCAGGATGGGTCCCTCCTTTTGTTCCAGGCTTAAGTAATAGGTACTTAGCTGGGTTTTTTTGGGGTTTTGAGGATTGCACTAAGGTGCTTGAGATCAACCTAGGATTTCTCCTTTTTGGTGCTTCTTTGTATATAAATACATATATGTATATGTATTCTGTACTAGTAGCCATCCTACTTGTGGTGGACTGCTAACCAACAGGCAGCTAGCCATGTGGGCTTTGTGTAAAAGAACTTGCTCTCGAGGAAGTGTGCTATTTTTTAAACCTAAGAGAGTGTTTGTTTAATTATGAGAATTTTTATAATTGTAAAAAGCCTAAGGAACAGTAAGAGTGTTTGGTGCAGTTAAAATTATCTATATAATAAAATAGTTTTTACTTTTGAAAACGTGTTCTCTCTCTCTCTCTCTCTCTCTCTCTCTCTCTCTCTCATATTTTGAAAAAAAAAATATTTGAGATTAATCTAAACTTAAATTTTATGGTCAAGACTCAAAACCTTGATTTTTTTGAAAATATGATCTCTCCAAAGCTTGCCTTTTGAAGAAATATTTTTTAAGGGTAATGCTCCAATCTCCTTTAAATAATTAAAAAAAAAAAGAGGATGAGATTGATTTTCTTTTATTAGTTTTGTTATTTTTTAACTCCCGCTTATTGTTCTTCTCCTATCTCATTAACTCCTTTTAAATTTCTCTTATTTTATTCAAACAAATGCATTTCAAATTTTTTTCTATTGAACAGACTCTTATTCTCATTTTAAATTCTCTTTACCAAAAACTAATTTATCTTTCCTTGTACTTTCTCTACACACCACGCACAACAACCCTTGCTGCACCACCATTAGATTTCGTTCGATAGTACCTCTAAACACGTATAATTTATTAGTTAATTTATAAATTATAGTTAAAAAAGTATAACTATAATGTCGAGCATAAATTATAAATGTGTTACAATTATAAACTTATAATTTTAAATAATAAAATCTTTATTTGTTAATTTAAAACTAAAAACTACAAACAAAAAATCTATTTTTTAAAACATTTTACGTAAGTATAAATAAACAGATAAAAATAAACAATTTTTAACAACGCCCTCCATAGTGTACTTGTACTTAAACTCTAAATACACCTTCGATGACTCTTTTCACACTCCCCCGATCTTTATGCATTGCACAAAAGAGCAAAACCCTGGAGAGGCCTCCACCGGGCAACCAATATGGTTACCAGTTAAACGACAAACATTTCTGGATTTTAGGAGACAATCAAGCGAAAACCCGAGTAAACGCTAATGGCAAAATTAATTAGCACTAGTGTGTGTTTGGCCGAGCATTTTTTGTAAACTTTTTGACTTTTTAATTTTTTTATAAAAAAATAAATGTGACCAGATGTAGAAAAAGTCAATTAATTATAATAAAAGACCAAACAAGTAAGTTTTTTAAGAGACTTTTAAGCAAAAAAAAAAAACCTTCAAATAAAACTAGGCCAAACAAAGGAAAGCAACCACAATTCCATTAGATAATTGTTCCGAAAAACCCTAGTCCTCTGACCTTCCACTGCCTCTTAACAAAAACACAACTAGTTTTTAAAAAACTAGAATGAGCACAAAAATGACTTTGAGTGGTCTGTCTTCACAAGACTAGATAAACGTTAATCATAGCTGGCGCAGAGAGGATTGAGGGTATAGCTCAATTCTCAGTTTGCTCCCTCAGCCTCCTAATTGTGCTCCGAACCGTCACGGCACTTGCGGTGCTGTTGCGAAAAGAAAAACAAAGTGCATTAGTGTGAAAATGAAAAACAAAACAAGGTGAATTAGTTCTTTCTAATGAAAATGAAGGAAAAACTAGGAGGGCAAAAAAAGAGGAGCTAAAATACATTGACCCCCCTGAGGTTTGTAGCAAATATATTCTACCCGTTGAGGGGTTTAAGTCGCATTACAATTTACTTATTTCATTAGTCAAGCATTGGTCAAAAATACCAAAATGTCAATTTTAGCCTTATCAAACCCCTCAGAATACAAATTTTGTGGTCTCATTTTGCATTTTCATTTTTTTTCTTCTTCTATATATGCATCTTTATATGAAATTCGATGGTGCAATGAGTTGCTAGTAAAGTGAAAATGTGAGATAAAAGGGGTAACAAAAAATCATTGGCACGGTGAAGGGCTGCAGTGGTGGCTCACGGCAGTTCAAGATGTTGGGCTAAAATAGGTATTCTAAGGTGATGGGTCTTTAACAGATGCAACTCTTTAACAGATGTTGGCAATTGTAATGTGATTTGAAATCTCGGGGGTGGAATGTAATTTCTAGAACTACAGGGGTACTAATGTTTTCATCACAAACCTCAGGGGAGAACTATATATTTACCAAGAAAAAATGTTTAAGAAATATCGGCAAATTACTTCAATGTGTAGGCACCGCCTGCTTTGACTTTGCCACAATCCTTGCAGCCCCAAATCCCCACTGCCTTTCTCTTCACAGAATACTGAAAAGAAGTTGAAGCATTTGATTTGTGCAAAATTGTAAAAGAGACAGAGCAACAATAACAAAAAATCAACAATACCCAACTAATTGATGTGACCAGGAACTTCCATACCTTCCCACAAAACTCACAGAAGTATTTGCTATGCTGACTGACCTCCATCTTCTTAATCTGCTTTCGCAGACTAGCACCATAGCGGGTTCCTAAAGGGATAGCAAATTAGGAATTCAAGAGTTCTGTGCAGGGAACAATTTGAGGCGCAGGGTGGAATAAAGAAAATGTCACAAAACATGTAAATGTGGAATTGTGATGACAACACAGGAACCCAGATAATAAATTATAATTAACAATGATATAAAGTACTACAGAAATTCTTGTAGTGAAAGATTTATATCATCAAGTCAGATTCCCTTTCAAAATATTTAAATATAATCCAGAATTTTCTAACCAGAAAGGAAGGAAGAAAGACCCACGCCAAATGAAGGATAACTTTGTGATCTACCTAATATATACCCATTATCCCACTATTATATGGACCCCTTTCACTTATCTGCCTATACAAGTGCATTTTTTAAAAGTTAAAATTTGTAATTGTACATAACAACAATCTTCTATTTGAACAGCTGACAACCCCAAATTGCAGAACATAGTAACTTTATAAGAACTTGGACCATATCCTATTAACAGTATGCTAAAGGATTCCACCATAATAACTGTACAAGAGAACTTGTCCTAGTTCACAAGACAACTATTAGCAGTTTAGCACCTAATCAAAAAACATGAGACAGCTTATTACCAAACCTGTCAATAACTGATGTGAAGGACTGTTTTATCAATGTTTCACATTATAAAAAAGAAAACAATTTTTTCATCTATCTATTTCTAGAAGCAAAGTTGTTGAGGATAACTATGCACAACCAAATCATTGAGCAATTAAATTAACAGCATTTTCTTATCACTTACCATACTTTCCAACAATACCAGCCTTCTTCGTACGCTTAGTCTGCATTAAAGAAAATCCATTGAAAAAAGGTTTTCCTCAAAATCAATTAGTATCAACACCAAACAAAAAAATAAAAACAAAAGCAAAATTAAAACAGTAACATTCTTTGAAAATCAGTCCATGGAAAATGGTACTCTTCCAAATTAAGAGTGAAATGTTGAGAAAAAGTCTAGCACAGAAACAATTCAAACTCCCCACCCTCAACCAAAAAATTAATAATAATAATAATAATAATAATAACAAAGCTTGCAATTTGAACAAAGTTTTCCAAACAATACAGGAGAAAAGGGGAAGAAATAAAGGTGTAACTGTGTAAGAATGAAATCTTCCACAAAATAATTGACAGAAAAACGACACAAACAAACAAACAGTAAGTTAAGAAAGAAAGGGAAAGAAAAGAAAAGGGGAAGAAATTCTAACTAGCAAAAGCGGGGAAAGACCAAATGGAAGACACCTCGTTTGCACCATTGAGAAGATAAAGAAATGGCAAAAAAAAAACATCACCAAAACATGCTATAGGGTAAAATGGATTGAATAACTCCAGCTGAATGTGTATAGATTACAAGGTCATGTCAGCACACATGATTAGTGACTTGTTTTTGGTTAAAAAGGTTATAGCCGAAAAGGCACTCACAGGGAAATTGTGATATTATTTGTTTAATTCATCAATTTCCTTTTTTACGCAATATTTAATTATTCCATCTATTTTATACAAATTTGAGACCAACTGAATGCTTAACCTCTTATTATGAGGCATAACATGAGCACAGAGCCACTTTAAAATAATTCATGCTTGATTAGTCCTATAATGTCCACATAATGGGTAGCAGCCTCAAATCTTATTTAGCAGCATATACATGACTGGCAAATGAGGAGTTAATTTTTATTGAGTTTTTGTTTCTTAAAAGTCATGCATTGCCATTAAAGCAAACAACTATGCATAAACATATATGTTCTAATTTTGAACAAGTAGAGAACAAGACCACTAAAACCTACCAATGTTCTCAATATACTGCGTTAAGACCACCACAAAATGTGCAGTGCAGGCACAGGCACAAACCCAAGCATACGCACACAACGAGCATTTTTTGGCCCCCCGTGTGTTTTGATGTAACAAAATTCCACATAAAATACTCCATGAAACAAAATTTCATATGCAATGAGGAATTCCACCGAGCTTCGTGTGGAAAGTGTGAATAAAACATAAAAACTAACTATTTTATCAATAATTTGGGCAGACATTATATCATGTTGATTCAAATAAAAAGCTCCCAAATCAAGTTTATTCCACAAATTTCCTGTTGAAACAAACCCATTGGCATCGTGATCCAATTAAAAACGCAATATCTGATGCCTATGAAGATAAACTCAACGACCTTCCAAAAAGTTCAATTCTGAACAGCAAACAACGTCTTTCCAAAGACTGCGGCAAATAATGTGAATTGATTCGAACTGAAAAGCATATTCAAGTAAATGGACAAGAACGGAGGGGATCCATTAGAAAAACCACATATATATCGTGAACTATGCATTGACACATATATACACACACACAAAGGAATACAAATCAACATGTAGAGAGAGAAGGTACCATCTTTGTTGGAACGCAACGAGAATTTCTGGCGGGAAATGCGAAGCGAGAAAGAACCCTAAGCCTATTTGCTTCGGATTTTATATGCTGGGATATATCGGGTCCGGGTCAAAAGTTGGAGCGAGCCGAGTTGAAAGTCGACCCGTTGAAAACGGTTCTCATTTTTTTAAGAATTAAATTAAGAAAAAAAATCTCTGCAACCGTTGAAAGGTTTTTTAGAATTACAGGGAGAAAAAAAACAGCTTCTCTCCAGGGGGCTGGATAGGTCCAGTAAGCCCTTTTTTTCTAAAATGAATCCATTTTAATAATTTAATTTTTTTTACTTTTAATATATATATTATTTTTATAAAAAATTAAATTAATTGAATATCATTAAGTAACTTAATAAATTACATTTGTGTTAACGAATTACATTAGAAGTCGCCATTTATTTTTTAACACATATAATTTGTTAAAGCAAATAACGATCTTCAATTGATTTAATTTTTTTATAAAAATAATATATATACAATGAAAACAATTTTAATTATGAAAGTAAATCTATTTTTTATCTAAAAAAGCCCGAATTGGAGAGATGCCTCTTTAAAAAAAAATTACCCTACAAAATTTGATTGAAAGTACAAAAAAGTGAGAGTAGTCTCGCTTTCAGCATATCCAACACTCAAACCATACTTTTGAAAATTTAAAAACTATGTTAAAGAATAGAATTAATACACTTTTACTGGAACAAACTATCACAATTTGTTTATTTCTTATTTCTATTAAGTCTCTATTAAGGTTTAAAAAGCCTAGTGGCTTTTTTTGGACCTTCTTCATATTTTTTCGGAACTTTTTTTATATTTTAATTTAAAATTTTTACTTTTTTGATTCTACATGAAAAGAATTTAGAATGGTAGTCAAAGTTTAAAAGGTCTACTGAGGACGAGAAAAATCACAAAAGGTCAAAAAAAATTGTTAGGTTGTTTTTTTTGTCTTATCTAAACTTTTATTTTTTAAACAAAATCTTTTGTTTTTCTAATTTTCAATTACCAGAGAAATATAAAAAATACACTTATAATGTTTGGCTCAACAATAAACACTTTTAACAGGTGAGCTAATTGGCTTCTTGCAACTCCTAGCAAATACTAATAGTAGGGCTCTGCAATAACAAAGCCTTTACAAACCAATCAAGCAAATAGATTGAATGATACCCAAATGCTGTTGATCTAAACTGATCAAGGAAGTATTTAGTTTGAAGTCAAAAATTCATCCTTAAGGAGATGGAGATATGGCAAGAAATTACTTGTCCCGAAAATTATGTATCCATCCGCTGGTTGGATCCTCACCCTATAATTTTAAGAAAATAAAAAACGTTAAATGTCTCGAGATTCCCATTTCGTGAGTTTCTCATATGACCCAACTGCTGTCAATGCATTGAAACAAGGAACATGTAATTTTTGAGACAAAGCATGTACTCTCCAGATATAATAGTGAGAAAAATTTTTTTATTGAACCTTCCATTAATGAGAAAGGAGACACAACTGTCAGACCACAACGGATCGGAAAAAAGACAAATTGACACAATGACTTTTTACAAATCTTCAATGGGCCATAAAGACCTCTATTTTCAGTTGGAACCTAAAACGCCACACAAGGCGACGATGTCCACCCGAGAAGAAGCGGCAATTGCGTCTTCATCCTACTTCCCTTGCGGACCTGACCAAAAAACACTCATAACTCCCACTGTGAGGAGAGAAAAGACATGCGACACCGGCGGAAAGACAACCCCCACATAAGGAGAAGGTTCAAAGAACACAAAAAAATACTTGAAAAATAAAAGCAAAACTAAAAAGAGATACAGATCAAAACATAACAAAAACATTAAAAGAAGGCGAGCAAAACACTCTTCCGAGCAAGAAGACAAAATATTACCAAAATTCAGAATACCACCCTTGGAGCAGATTTGGCCGGAGCACCTCTCTCGGGGTAAATCTGATCAGAAGACCACACTCATAACAAATCTAACCACCAGAGCACCCCCTGTCGGCGCAGATATGCTCAAAAAGTCCTTAGCTCCTTAGCCGCCGTAGCACCCCTGACCGGAGCAACCGAGCCTGAAGCACCCCCAGCCGTCGAAGCCACACTCAAAACTCGCAAATCATCACCCATCACACTCACAAGAAGGTGCAATTTATTATGGATCAAGAAAAAACCACGACATAAGGAAGAGGGAGATAAGAGAACAGATGTAAGGGGATTGAGACAGCGGGAGGAGATTCGGCTCTTCCTCCTCCCGCCGACCAAATCTAGACTGGGAAGAAAAGGACTTGTAGAGAGAGGGAAGACGTTAATAGTGATTGTGTGGTGGAGATATAATAGTGACACTTAAACATAATAAATGCTTTAATAATAGGAAACATACCAATTGGCATCAGTCCATGAATAACCAACTCTCCTTCAACAATTGTGAAAATTGTAACCAAATTTCCAATGCCATCATACTCTGTGAACCAATTCCATATGATTTTCCAGTCCATATTGACAACTGGTGAATAAAATGTATGACTTCTCAGCACCATATCCTGTTTACTCTATCACAAATCCACCTAACTAAAAGTGTCGATCAGATTCAATTCTTTTGGTTGGCTCAGTATTTTCTCAAACATATTGTTGATCTTCTCATGATGCACCATCTCTTGCAAGATCATATCTTCAGTAACTTTACATGAGATTTCTGGCTTATGAGCTCCATCTGGAGAACAAAATATCAACTCGGATAACCGGTCCTTCTCAGCCTGCCGTACATATTTCTCACCCTTCATTGTTCCGGATGTGATTAGGTGGTAAATGTAGACTACATTCTTCTGGCCAAGCCTGTACGCCCGACTTATGGCTTGCCTTTCTACCGATGGATTCCAAACAACGTCGAGCAAAACAACTCTCGAAGCACCAACCAGACTTATCCCCTCAGAACAAGCCTTTGTCGAGGCAAGCAGTATCCGTACCTCACTAGCAGGATCATTAAGAGAACTGATTGATGACTGACGCCGCTTTGAGTCTACCGCTGCATCCATATGCAACACCTCCTTACCTTCTGTCCAATCAAAATGAGACTTAAGCAGCTCTCTAATGAACATCAGTGGATCAATATATTGACTGAAAACCAAAACCTTTTCTTTGAGTGCCCCACTGAGCCGGAGGAGTTCAACTAGGAATTTTGTTTTTACACCGGCTTCAGGACTAAATTTAAGAATTTTTAGCTTATCTTTGTCAACAGAGAGATCCTCTCTTTCTGACAAACAACAGCTAAGCACCAGCGAAGGGTGAACAGAGATCAAAGATACAAGATACTCGAGTTCAAGTTGGTTTTTCCTTCCTCGAATGATTTCAATCAGAGCCTTCTGAAGGCTGGTCGGTTGTAAAACAACCAGAGAGTCCCTCAAACCTGGAAGACTTTCTTTAAGTATTGAGCCTTTATGTACATGCACAAACGGGCTAATCATGGCTTGAAGTTTGTCGAGTCTATCATCGGCTTTCTTACCAATAGAGCTGGTCAGAGAAGTCCATTTCCCTCTCGCAGCACTGCTTTTCCTCCTTTCCTTCCTTCCCGAACCTCTTTGAGTTTCAGAAATAAACCTGTCGGCAAACTTGGGTCGAACTAAACAAAGTGTATTAAAGAGCTCTCCAAAATTGTTTTGGAAAGGAGCCCCAGACAAGATGATTCGCTTTTGAGTCTCAACTCTTGAAAGGGCCTTCCAGATGAGACTTTGGTCGTTGCGAGGGGTGTGGCCTTCGTCAAGGACCAGAAGGCCAGGCAGTTCAAGGAGCATTTTCCTAACCTTCTCGCCTTGGGCATAATGCTGAACTTTTTTATTCATTTCACTTCTCCCATCAACCAAACCACCGTCTCTAGCAAGTTTCTCAAATAATCTATTGCTGATCCCCAAGATACTTCTATTCTTTTTCCAGGAATACAACTTTACCATGCAGATAGAGTTCTTATTTTGTCCTTGGCGTCCAACTTGCCTCAGGAGACTAATGGCTGCTGAATTTTCGTGCCCAGAAAACTCGAGCTGGTTCAGATTGTGGAAGGGTATATCAACCTTCCACTTTCGAAATTCTTCTTCCCACATAAGTAGCATACTCCGAGGAGCAATAATGACTGGCCTACATGTTCGATATAATTCCATGTATGTCTGGATAAATACTATAGTCAGACGGGTTTTCCATGTACCAGGAGCATGCGAGATAATGCAACCACTTCCACCGTCAAAAGTACGCTTCTTCAACTCTTCAAGATCAATGCCTCCGGCTATATTTTTCCAAATAAACTCAAAGCCTTCACGTTGATGCGAGTACATACTATCTTTACTACCAGGAATGATGTCCCACACCGTGCCTTCCTCATAAACACAACGTTTGGAACCAGTAGCAGAGTCTTGGAACTGAAGCTCGTCAAGATTGAAATGATCCATGCTGCCCAAGACTTGCTTGTCCCTTCTTCCAAGAGGATGCTTACCCTACATGCAAAACCATGTTCATATAGTTCCAGATAAACGGAGCTTGGATAAATGGATAAGCAAAGCTCATAAAATTAGCTAGTACATAAAACTCGTGCTGTTTTGAAGTTGAATGATGCATTTTATTGAGGCCTTGAAAACTCGAATGCAATTTATTGCAGATAGAAACACTATAATTAACGAGTAAGAAATACAAATTTACACCTATAAACTTTAAGAAGACAATGTTGATGACTTACAAAAGAGGGTAAAATATGCATAATCTCCAAAGTCACGGAAGAGCAATATTTGCATCTAAGCCCAATCTGTTCATCAAGAACAAGCTGGTGTTTCCCTTGGTGGCAACGCGGGACCAAGTTATGTAGGGACAATATTTTATTATTTTTATTATTTATATTTTATATTTTTAATTTTATTAATTTATTATTTATTATTTATTATATCATCAATAAAATTTATTAATATTATTTCTTTAAAATTTAAAATTATTTTCAAAATATTCATATTTTATTTTTTGAATTCGAATAAATATGAGACCTTTATTCCGCTACCAGTGCTATCCTAAGACATGCGAGGTGTGACGGGTTCGGGTAAAACTTTTCGGACCTTAGTTCGATGCTATTTGAAAGTTTGACCTATTACATTCTAAAAAATTTATATAAAACTATCTAACCCATTAAGATCAATTGTAATATATATTACAAGAAATAATAATATTAATGTGACATATATTATATATATAGTACATCTTTGTCTTTTTTATTTTAAATTTAACCTTTTTCTTCAATAAAAAGACTTTATTCTTAATGTACTTATATATGATATCTAAAAAATAGTTAATTTTATAAATTTAAAAAAAAAATATATTTATTATTTTTATTTAAATTAAGAGTAAACAATAAAAATATTTAATCTATTATTTTTAATAATTAAAAAATTATATAATATTTAAATTTATTTTACAATTAAATTATATTTAAAGTACTTTACCCACAAATAATTACTAAGACACCAACAGGCTACAGACAGCCTGGAATCCAAGAAATGTGGGCGGGCCCACTAATCCCCGTCTTAAACGGCCCAGACATCGGTAATTATTTAAACCTCTGAGTCCCCTCCCAAAACCCCCCAACCCAAAAAAAATAATAATAAATAAAATAAAAACCACATTACTAAAAATTCAAACATTGTCTGTAAATCACGAGAAATGCTTGTACAGGTGGTATCCAACACCTTGCGATCCAAATCCAAAACCTTAGATTTCAGTCAGATCCAGACGCCCACCAAGCCTGCAGCGGTCGGATCTGATCGGGAAACTCGAATTCCAATCCATTTCGATTCATTCTCAATGCCTCCCGTACCGCGTTGCGGACTCGAATGTGCTTAGATTTGATTAAGTTTCGATCAGAGTTTCAAATTCTGGTTGGAATTGCTTCGATTGACGATTTTCGATTCGAAATCGTCAATTATTGAGATTTGGAGGATCCACATTGTGGTGTTGTTCGGTGATGGTAGAGGGAATTTTATGTTTGTAGTATATTATTGATTTCAGAAGGAAGTTTGAGGGAAATCGAGGTTGAGCTTTGAGGGATGGCTTCGTTATCTTCAATCAACGAGGAGCTCGCGGAGATCGATGGACAGATCGCTGACATCTTTCGAGTTCTATCGTAAGCATTTCAGCTGTTATGTTTCAATTCTTAATATAAGCACATATATTGTTGGATGTGCGTGTTTTTGACATTCTGGGTTAATAGCCTAGCAGGTGGCTCCCTGAAATGTTGTTGATGTTGGTAGAATTTAAGCTTCATTCGCTGTGAATGCACTTGTTTTTTTGGAGATTTGTACGACTTTTAGAGTTTGTAGGATGTATGTTCGGAATGATGCAAATTTTCCTGCAGAAATGGATTTCAGAAATTGGAGAAGATCAAGGACTCGAATAGGCAGAGTAGGCAGTTGGAAGAGCTCACAGAAAAGATGCGGGATTGTAAAAGGTATTTGATCTTTTTCCGCAGCCACTTATCTGCATACTTTCGTGTGTGAGTGAGAGAGAGAGAGAGAGAGAGAGAGAGAGAGAGAGAGAGAGAGAGAGAGAGAGAGAGAGAGAGAGAGAGAGAGAG
>JAOTRH010000008.1:10051530-10064199 GCA_034768845.1 Heliamphora exappendiculata | reverse complement strand
AACCATTTTGGTTTTGAAATAGGTAAAGCCCTGAGTTGTACTTTACAAGCGAAATCTAATTAATTGTTGTATTTTGGAATTGTTCTATACTTGATTGTTGTATTGTCAAAAAGTATTTGAGATAAGGCATTTTTTATTACTCCATTTATTGTATTGTTGTTATAATCTTATTTTTTGATTTTTGCAGGAGGGATCAAGAACATGATGAGATAAGGCATTTTTTATTACTCTGGTAAAGGAATTTGTTTATCTTAAGCATTTTTTATTGCTTAAGTAATCAAATTTGAGAATTGTTTATCTTACTTATTGTTTCCCTCTAAGCATATAGCACTCTGTGAGCTTTGAAAGTTTTATTAAGAACACGTGTACGGAATAAATTTCTTTACTTTTTTTTTCAGCACAAGTTTCTTTGCTGTGGCACACCAACAAGTATTAGACATAGCTGTTTTTATGTGCGCTCACGAAATAGTATTCATATTATATTGGTAGCCTTGATTTATTTTTTGTTATTTGATTCATTATTTTTTGTTGAGGATAAAGGTTAGCTTAATAAAGGTTCTTCGTAATGTTAGGTAGTTGAAGATGAGCACATCACAACTTCAAATATTTTGTTTTCTTTTTGAAAGTATAGGTTGCGAATTAGCTTATTCAAATCATAAATATGTTATTGGATTAATGGAATTTTTAGATTCAAATGGAATTAGTTCCATTATTTTGAATTTTCAGTACTTATCAAACAAAATTATATTGAATTTTTAGTATGAGTCTCAACCTATTTGTGTAGAGTTAATTGAATTCTATGTTATTTTTATATAGAAAGTGTAGAGTTGCATATTTTCTATGTTTATTCTATGTAATCATTGTAAAGCCAATATAATTAACATATGCTCAATTGACACCATTGACTACGTTCATCTCTCTCGAGAAAAATTAAATCCCTCTCTTGCATTTTTTGCCTCTCTTTTACATGTTTGCATTTTTTTTTGTAGTATGGATGCGCAAGTCATAACTTTTAATACATTTGTATTGTTATTTCACATACATACAAAAGAAAATTGTAAAATTAGCTCTACCTTCTCTCTGTCCACTATCCTTTTTTCATGGATTATGTGGATAAAACTAAATATTTATTTAATGCCTCACTTTGATAAATCAATCATGTTGTGCAGAAAATAATTTGTGTAGAAAATAGCTAGAATCCTATAACTTTGTTTCACGGTAACGAACATATAATATATTTTTACTATATGTTTTATTCTGTAATTGGTTTAATTAGATTAATTTATTAGATAGAGAATTATTTTCCCTATTTAAAGTCATTTGTTGAAAAGCACTTTCAAATTTATTTAAGATATTAGTTATTTGTGTCTCATGGTTGGCCATTGTATGAATACAATTATTCCAATTGTTTTTCGCATGACATTTTCAGATGTTCAAAGTGTAAAATCATGGACAACCATGCGCCTTTTGGACGTGTAAGTTATATTATGAAGTTTTGTGGGGCACTTGGCTATATTCTTTTGTCTTTTTTATTTTTTGTGTTGAATAACTTTATTTCATACTTTAGTAGTGGCTGATAAACTATAATATATAATTGAGTTGTGGTTTTTTGTTGGGATCTGGCAGAGCCTGTATGTATTGCGTTGATTGCATTTATTACATGTTATTTTGTAAACGGTTAAATCGTTGGATTATCCAAAAAAAACATGAGAAATTTTGTAAATTTCTTAAAAAAATTTAGCACTTAGAATATTTTTAAAAAAATCATTAAAAGTCTAATTTTTCATTCTTCCCCAATTTTTTTTATTGTTTTTTTTGCTGCTTTAGAAAAATTATTAAAATGCACGAGTAATTAAAAAAATGGTAAAAGTGCCTTTAGGCACGGGTCAATCCCTAGTTCATTAATAACCCTACTCATTTGATCAATCTGAACATAATGGAATATGTTGTTTCAGTTCTTAAATCTAAATTTTAGAAGCTATCATGATATTTAAGTTTCTTTCTTGATGTAGTCAAACATGATACATGTGCCTTCAGTGCTTCTGTAGATATTTTTACTTTTGACCTTTGATTGTTAATACAATATATGAGGACCGATACTATAGAAAGTATTACACGGCTTTTTCCCGGCAGCTCAATAGATATAGGTTAGTAGGAAGTGGTATTTGAGTAAGGGAATCTTGGCTTTCCTTGTTGTTCCTGTAGATTTCCTACCAAAAAAATAATGAATCGAATCCATGGGCTGCAAAATTCCTCCATCGGTTAACTAAGGTAATGAATTCAAAATCGCGCTATAATTTTTCATTCACCATATTACAAAGATTGGGGGTAGTTCCACCTAGTGAATTTATCAATCACATCATCAAAATTACGTAGAGTATCAAGAGAGAGTAATGAGTTCCACTTGAGCGTGTTCCTTTTTGTCCCAACATTAAATGTACCATGGACAACATAATATAAAAATGGAGACTTGAAAAAATAAGCTTTTGAAGAATTAACAAAAAAAAAGCAACTCAGTTGGCCACAATTTGGAAAGGAAGATGTTTGCTTACATTAAACAAAAAAGTGCATACTTTGGTTTTGTTACTTCTCGTTAGTAGCGCTACAAAAAGCGGTTATCGTGTTCAACATATTGAATAAGAAGTAAAGATTCTCCTCATTCATTAGATTGTTCCTATTTAGTTCCACACTAAACGGATTCCAAGACAATAAATGAAGTGGCAAGAAGATATTGCTAACACAAACTTAGAAATTGAAGCCATATTATAAGGTAGCACAAACAAGCTGGCACACAATAAAATTGAACAACCCATTGGACAAGTGTCATCCAGCCCCATCAATGAATTCACCTCACAAGTTGAGGAAATTCTAGTCATCAATATTAGACATGTGTCTGCCTTAACAAATAGAAATGCTAATTCCGACATATCAGAATTCAATATGGGGCCAAAATCAAATATAAGGGACTATAAAAGATAGAACAAAAACTAAGCGAGGGCTGGCAAGAAAATCTAAAAGGTGGTGAAATATCTTTATACTAGTTTTTTGACCCATGCAAATATGCAATGCATGGGCTTGGTTTGATTTGACAGACAAAGAGAGTGGTAAAAGAATGAATCATGCAAATGTATGTGCCCATGGCATGTACTCATAACATTTAAAGAAACAGAACACTTTCTCAAATTTTGCTAATATGCGAGCGCATCTAAGTTGTGTAACTCAAATAACCACACACAAGATGATAAATTCAAAAGATTCAAGAAAAAGAACACCATTCTTTAGTCCAAGATTTCTCTCTTAAGTGTAAGGTATGAACTTTCTTTCGTAGAATGCTATGAAATTGGTGTAAGATGGGCCTCTAGTTATATGCTTCATTGGGTTACGTAAAATTAACCACAAAGTAGTGAGTCATTAAAATAATGATTATGAAGTATTGTAATGATGATAATGGGAGTTATAAAATAAGAAGATTAAAATTTTAAAATAGTTACCTACTTGGTGGGTTGGGAGCTAAATTAACATTAAATAAAAATGTGTGTAAAATCGTGGAAAGGGGAGGTACAACCTTTCATCTTTTCCACCTTATTTTGAGAAATAAAAGAGAATTCCCGATAGAGGTAGAAAAAACACATCTTTAATATTTCACGAGGGTACTAATACATATTCAAAATAACAAATGATTGTAGAAATAAAGAGGCAACATTATTTCTTACTCCTCTTAATTCAAAAATGAAGAGACGACAATTCAAGTTCTAGAACATTTCTTTTGCAGTTATGAATGTATTATAAAACTTTACTTTACATATTATATGTGAAAGGGGACGAATTCAACTTGGGTTGACCCACTTGAGACCCAACGAGATCTGAGAAGAAGGCCTTGATATGTGGGCCACGAAGACCAGAACAAGAACAAGGACAACGGCCCACACATGACAAGAAATAAATGGAAAACTGAGCAACATGTTTAGTACGATGAGATGATTGAAGCATAATGATGTCAGTTACGTGATCGAGCTTCCAGCATTAATAAAGGTAGCCTGGCTGAGCAAGTAGCATTAAATGCGATTATACCAAAACCGTTAAGTTGTTAAGGGTAGTTTGGTCAAGCAGGTAGCATTAAATGCGATTGGATTGAGATCGTACAGGGTCAGTCCGGGCCACATGGGCCTAACACAACCGCTCATAGGACGTGGCTTATAAAGGGACCAACACATCATAAGTTCTAAAAGAAAGGTAAAGCCGCCAACTCCTATAAATGGGGATAAAGCCTAAAGCTAAAGGTGTGTGAAAAAACACTCTTTAGCCAAAACTCTGTAAATTTGTTATATCTTTCTATAAAGTCCACTTCAAACTCTATCATCGAAGAGGCTTTCGGCAATCACTGTCGGCTAGTTCACGTTTGCCACTTTGTGCAAGACCTTTAAACCGTTGGAGGACTCGTTTGGACTAGATCCGACCCACTTTATAAATACAATTACAGTTCAACCCCAATACATTTGGGGTCATATGTGGAAATCCAGTAAAATCTTGTTATGGACCCCCAATGGTGACCCATCGAAGGTGGTATCTGTTTTGGATGATCGCATGGAACAAAACTCTGAAGAAAGACGTTGGTCCCATCAACACTCGAGGAGGAAGGAGAGAAAGGCCTCTTCGTAAAATTGCGAGATCCCTCGAACATGATCTTGCCAGGAAAGCAACCCTCCATGCTATGGTGGAAGGGATACTGAAAGTTTAGATCAACCTTGAAAAACAAAGAGTAGGAACTACAGGTTCTGTGCTAGAAGTTCTCATCATGGCCAGTCCAAGTCCACTAGACACAGAACCATGAGTCCCATGTCAAAAAGGCCTAAAAGGGAATGTCGAGTGGGTCGTAAAGGAATTCACAACACTCCCAACGAGCTCGAGTGACTAGGGAAGTAGCTACACTCCCACCAGAGCACGGTAGGGATCCTCCTAAAAGAAGGAAAGGATCTAAATCAGCTCTCATACTAGATCTAATTTGCGTGGGTAGTTGTCTGATAAACAAACACCTCCACTGGTGCCGAGCTACAAAGAGAGGCTGGCAACCTTCTTGTTTGTCAAACATGTGGAGATAACCGAACCACCGAGGCTACAAAGAGAGGCAGGAAACCTCCCCGTTTGTCAAACACGAGGAGATGACCGAACCACCGAGAAGCTTCGCTCTGTCGAGGTTTAATTCCTATGGCAGTCGTTCAGAAGCTCATTCTTATATAAGCCATTACAGACAAATGATGACCTTGTATAGCGGCAACGATGCTCTCATGTGCAAAGTCTTCCCCTCTAGCTTGAGGGAAACCGAGCTGAGATGGTTTGATTGGCTACCCCGTGATCCATAACACGCTAGCAGGTACTTTCAAAGGGATTTATCGCACGGTTTATCACTAACTCAATAATACCCACTCTTTGATGGCACTCAAAAAGGGAAAAAAGGAGCCCTTGCGCGAGTACACCAGGAGATATTGGAAGACGTACACCGACATTGAGAACTGCAACAAGAAGTTGGTTGTTGCTTCACTTAAGCATGGCCTTCTGCCTAGAAGCAAGCTGAGAGCTTCTTTAACTAGGAAGCTGCCTCAAGATATCTCGGCATTAATAAGGAGCATAGAACAATATATCAGGGTAGAAGAGAAAGTCGACCATGGAGAGGTTGGAGAGCCCAACTCTAGCCCGTCAAGGTCGGGCAAAAGGCAAGAAGGAAGCATTTTGGCACTCCAATCAGATTGGGAGCCAAGTACTCCAACCCTCAAAAAGCAATCAACACGATCTTCAAGGAACAAATCTATAAGATCTTCCCATAGATAAAGGACAAATCATTTTATTGAAAATCATCCAAACACTCATCCGAACAAAATTGGCGAGTGATTGTTGTTTTGCTATTTTCTTCATTTTATTGTATTTTTCTCATTTTTGCCTCATTCGTTGCTAACTTTGTAAATAATGCAAAAATCGTATTAATAGCACAAAATTGAGAGTTTTGCTATTGTAAATTAAAGATTTAAATGGCACATTTAAACACATATCAAATACGAACCAAGTTCTTGAAATTCCAATATGGGACAAGAGGTTACTTTTATCTTCCCATATTTAACTATATGACTTTAGAAACTATTTTTTTATTCAATACTCAATGGTTTTGATCAATCTAATATATATTTTTAATATAATCATGGTGGTGAGTACAACATTATTCCGACCCATCTTAGTCGGTGTATGAATCCCGCTTTAAAATTAACTCAAAGTGGCTAAAAAATAAAGTTTTCAAAACCATTTTTACTAACATTTGTTCATAATTTTCCTCTACTATATCTAATTCTTAGGTGAATGCTCGGTAACGTACATGGTTAACAGGTAGTTTGGGATAAAAATAGAATTTTTCTTTTTGACATTTTTTTATTTTTTGGTAAAAAATATTTTTTGAATCATCTTAATGAGAAAAAAATATTTTTTTTAATCAAAAAATAAAAAAAAGTCCGCTAAAGATAAAAATAAACAAAAAAACATTAACTCATTAATTTATTTTTGTCTGTTTTAAATTTTTTTATTTTGTGACTGAAAAATTTATTTTAAATCGTGGAATTGAAAAAAGTATAAAAATTCAACAACAAAAAAAAAACATTTACTAAAGCCAAATAAATTAAACAAATAAGCAAGAGAAACACCAGAAAACAGGGAGAATCAATAGTTGTTATCTAGTATAATGAGATCCAAAGAACTTGATCCAAAATACAAATCCTTGCTCAAAGTGTGAATCATTATTCACTAAGTCTATCAACAATTTCAGACAAATGCTACTTAAAATGTTGGATTTCTAAAGCACCAGGTCCTTGTTCAGTATTCTATTTACAAATCCATCAAAAACCAGAAGTGTCAATTAAATTATATTAGACTCTTTTGGCTGGTTGAGTATTTTTTCAAGCATGCAGCTCATCTTCTCATGCTGAACCATCTCCTGCAAAATCTTATCTTCGGTGACGTGACCTGAGATTCCTGGCTGCTGAACTTCACAATCTTCAGAAGAAAATACCAGCTCAGACAATCGGTTCTTCTCGGCCTGTCTGATGTACTTCTCCCCCTCCTTCGTCCCCGACGTGATCAGACGGTAAATGTAGACAACTTTCTTCTGACCAAGCCTATATGCCCGACTTATCGCTTGTCTATCCACCGATGGGTTCCAAACAACGTCAAGCAAAACAACTCTAGAAGCACCGACCAGGTTTATCCCTTCGGAACAAGCCTTTGTCGATGCAAGCATCACCCGTGCCTCACTTGCAGGATCATTGAGCATACTAATTGAGCGCTGGCGGTGCTTTGAGTCGAGTTTTCCATCCATATACAACAACTCCTTCCCTTCTGTCCAATCAAAATTAGATTTGACCTGATCTCTTATGAACGTTAATGGATCAATATATTGACTGAAAATCAAAACCTTTTCTTTTAGTGCCACGCTAAGTCGGATTAGTTCCACGACAAACTTTGTTTTGACACCGGCTTTGGGATCAAATCTAAGCTTTTCGAGCTGAACTGTGTCTACAGAGAGCTCTTCTTCTTCAGATAAAAAACACTCAAGCAACAGTGAAGGGTGGACAGAAATCAAAGACACGAGGTAATCCAGATCAAGTTGGTTTTTCCTGCCTTCGACGACTTTGATCAGGGCCTTCTGCAGGTGAGTTGGGTGTAAAACAACCATCGAGTCCCTCAAACCCGGAAGATTTTCTTTCAGTATCGTACCTTTGTGTACGTGAACAAACGGGTCGATCATGGCTCTGAGTTTGTCAAGTTTATCGTCGGTATCCTTACCGATAGAGTTGGTCAGAGAAGCCCACTTCCCTCTCGCAGCCCTGCCTTTCTTCCCTCGTTTTGTTCCAGAATATCCACGAGTTTCGGGGCTAATCCTGTCGGAAAACTTGGGTCTAACTAAGCAAAGTGTATTAAAGAGCTCATCAAAATTGTTTTGAAAAGGAGTCCCCGACAGGATGATGCGCCTTCGAGTTTCAACTCTCGAAAGGGCTTTCCAGATGAGGCTTTGGTCATTGCGAGGAGTGTGGCCTTCATCAAGGACCAAAAGACCGGGAAGTTCAAGAAGCATTTTCCTAACGTGCTCGCCCTCGGTAAAATGTTTAACTTCTGTTTTATATTTTTTACCTCCTCCACCAGCCAACAGACTGTCACCAGCAAGTTTCTCAAATAATCTATAGCTGATCCCCAAAATGCTTTTATCCATTTTCCAGGAATACAGCTTTACCATACGAATAGAGTTTTTATTTTGTCCTTGGCGTCCAAATTGCCTCAGTAGATTAACAGCTACTTCATTTTCCCGGCCAGAAAACTCAAGCTTGTTCAAATTGTGGAAGGGTACATCAACCTTCCACTTCCGGAACTCTTCTTCCCAGGTAATGAGCATGCTCCGAGGGGCAATAATGACGGGTCTGCAAGTTCGATATAATTCCATGTACGTCTGGAGAAACACTATGGTGAGACGGGTTTTCCCTGTACCGGGGGCGTGCGAGATAATGCATCCACTTCCACCATCAAAAGCACCCTTCTTCAATTCTACAAGGTCAATGCCCCCAGCTATATTTTTCCAGAGAAATTCAAAACCTTCTTGTTGATGTGGGTACATACTATTTTTAATTCCAGGAATGAAGTCCCACACCGTGCCTGTGCCTTTGCCGTTAAAATGTGGCTTAGAACCGGACTGGTATGGAGAAACACTGTCTTGGAACTGAAGCTCATCAAGATCAAAATGATCTGTCCAGATCAAGTGTCTCTTGTCGGGGGCTCCCCACGGATGCTTACTCTGCATGCAAAAACAAGTTCGTATAGAAGAGAAAATTAATGCTTGATTGATTAGATAAGCTCACATTGTATAAAACTTCACACATTGTATAAAACTTCAACTTTACGTCTCTACCTACCACCTAAGTAAACCAAAAATTGCACATCCCCTTTTCTCATTCTGGTTATGTACAAATACCCTGATTTTGAAGTTGAACATTGCATCTTATTGAATCCTTGAAAATTCAAATGCAATTTATTGCAGATGAAAATACCCTTAATAAGTAACCAAAACAATGTTAGCACCTACTTTGAAAAGAGAAACGTTGATGACTTACAAAAGAAGGCAAAATATGCTTTATCTCCAACTTCACAAAAGAGCAGAATTTGCATTTAAGCCCAATTTGTTCATCAAGAACAAGGTGGTGCTTCCCTTGATGGCAACAGGTAGAGGGATCACTTTCAATCTCTTGAGAGATACAGTCCTCGTTGTCAACCTATCAGTCATAGATGGCAAGATCTTAACACAACACATCATAACATCAAAATTGTAGGAATAAAACTAAGAACTTAAAAGGTAAAAAAGATGATGAGATTATGCAGGGTTTAATAACATGTTATGATTCTATTGAATACGTAGAAGCTGTGGAGAAACAAAAGCAGGTCCACGGCATATAATGAGGAAGGCTTCCACAGCATATAGTGAGGAAAGCTTCAAGGACCCATTAGGGATAAAAATGGCATTCATGCCTCATCAAAAGAAACAAAATTTAACAACTTTTACTAATATTTATGTTATAGTAATTGTTCTTACGAGAGAATAGAGACAAAATCACTTTTGGCACAGACATATATAATTGAACAGGTGACTCTAACTGCTGTTTAGAAAATAAAGAAAACAAATGACTGTTTAGAAAAACCATCTACAATAGAATTGGTAGACATAATCTGCTCATTCTGGAAGCAATGCAAAATAAAGAAATAACTCATCAACACTTGTAAAGCAAGATGTTTTTCCAGTTCATATACAAACAAATTTGGGGTGCCGTTAGTATACAAAATGGGGCCAAATAATGTTAAAACAAATGCTACTGTCACAAAAAAGTTTAGGAGATTAATCTCTTAGAAATGTACAAGTGTACATCACACTACTATAAAAATGTGAAACCCTTAGGTTGGCATATACATTCATTAAAATTACAATTTAAAGTGGACCTCCAACAAGAGTATTCAGCACTTTTAGAACATTTTGAATTTAAGCACTTAATAGAGTTATTCAACAACCACTTCATAACCCTTTCCTAAAGCCAAAACCAATTGTGAAGAAAATGTGAAAAGCTTCTCAAAAAGAAAGGGAACATGACATCTCTTTTTGGGTGGGATGGAGTTTTAGGCATGTGGAGTCTCATTATTTTGGGGTCCGACTCTTGTCTTAACCCCACTTTCAAAGGCGCTATAGGTTTAATGATTTTTTTGTAAAACTTAGTCCATGGATCAGAAGATCGGGTCGGATTAGTTTTTTACTTATGACCCAGTTTTGGTGTGTGTGTGTGTGTGTGTGTGTGTATCGCTTCCTGCTAGGTTTTGTACCCTTATTTTGTATTGCCTCCACCCGTAACTCCGTAGATGTAATCCTAGTTTTCGAAGAACCATGCAAATCTCATATATATATGTGTAATTGTATTATTCTTTTATTTTGTTGTTTTCAATTTCTACTTGGAGGGGACGAATCCAACTCATGCCGGATCCTTAGTCAACCTACTGAACCCAATATGGAGGGCATCCTTAATGGGCCACCCAAGCAGGCCCCCAAAACAAGTCGTGGTGTTTAGGGCCCAAAACACAAAAATGCTAGAGCTGAGATTTCCCGACGCAAATGTTGGTGATGACGTGGCTAAGCTATAATCATTAGCAAGGATAGTGTGACCAAGCTACTAGTATTAATGAGAGTAGTGTGGCCAGCCTAAGAGTATTAATGAGAGTAGCGTGGCCAGCCTAAGAGTATTAATGGCGATATAACCAAACCTACAAGCTCATTGTCACACATCACCTCAAATGATATAGGCCTGACCTACCCACCTACAGGGTAACGCTCTTAACGAATATTATATCAAAATGCATTCTCCTTATTGAATACCACACTAACTTGACTGTCGGAGTGGTCTTCTGGCAATTGCCGTCGGCCAGCCTATCAATTACCACCTTGTGTAGGTCCATTGGACTCACTAGAAGACCCGTGTGGACTGGTTCTTACCCATTCTCATCTCATCTATGATTTAACCCTCAGACACTACCATAACATGGAGGTTTAATGATTAACACTATTTGCACTGAAATAGTTGTGGCTAGGGAGCCTAGGCCCTAACGTACTCACTCCACAAGCCATGATTGATGCCATTTCAAGGTTTATCAAGAAAGGGATGGGTCAAGTGCGCCAATGCAAAGCATGGGTGGGGTAGAGGTCCCCCAAACCACATCCGCCCATACTCTTCATAGATATGAAGCTATTATTAGAGATGAATCTCTACAAAAAAAAATATTTAAATTAGGAAATTTTTTTAATTAGGAAATCCTTTCAGATGCATTGAGTAAAAGGTTCTTAAAGGTTTCAAATATCGACCGTTATGTATCGTATCGACCGATACGTATCGGAATTTTGAGCCTCCGATATCGATATTTACCAATATATCGGCCAATACTGTCCAATATTTATTGATATATGACCGTATCACCGATACCGATACGTCTTTCGATACGGCGATTTAGAACCCTCATTCCCATGATGCAGCAAAAGGTTTGTCCCCCTAAAAAGTAAAGGGCTCTTTATAAACACATGTACATGATTGTATCTTCAAGGGCTTATCTTTTCAAAATAATACTTGAGCAATGGAGAAAAAAGGAAAGGAAATTGAAAGAAGAAAACTCCCTCCCTTCCTTGTTTTGGAAAGATGCATTTTACAGCATTTAGTTATGCTAATGGGAATTTATTTCCCTTGTGCATATACCCAGTGCAAGCATTGTCAGCAGAGATCTAGAGAATTCTAAGTTCAGGTGGCAGCCAAGTCCATAGGTGCCTAGGGTATTCACAAAGTGCACACATGCTAGTAGGTATAAGCTGGCATTCAACAAAAACTCAGCATGGAGTACCTTTGTGGTCAGCAGAGATCTAGAGAATTCGAAGTTCAGGTGGCAGCCAAGTCCATAGGTGCCTAGGGTATTCATTAAGTGCATGCATACTAGAAAGTATAAGCTATTCATTCATCGAAATAGAGAAACTTGGCATGGAGTTACCTTCGTGGTTAAGGCATTGGCCAGGAAACGATAGAAAACTTGTGGCAGTATTGTGGCCAGATGTGTGGATAACAATGTAAATAAGACCAGGCGTTAAGAATCCAAATGGATATTGTTCAATTTAGGGAAGTTCAAGTCTCTCAGCAAGGTGGCAAAGAAGGGCCCAATTTATAGTATGCTAAGGTACAGAGGCCAGTTGGTGAAACCTGGCTTATTTGCACATACATGTACTGGAGCTAATTTTCCAGCCATTGGAGAAAAGAAAGGAAGCTAGAAGTACAGAAGCAAAACAAAGAAGCATCAGACTGGTCAGACTTCCAATTAATGGAAAACATCATGAGTGGAGAAGGTAAGAACATATATCCAACATGAAGGACATGCAGAGTTAGACAAACATCTAATCTTGTTTTTGGTCTAACTTTTTAAAAACAGCATATTTTGTGTTTAGTGAACTTTTTTCACCGTTACCCCAAACGAGCATGCATACTTTTGTTGGGAGAATTATCCAACGCCGAAATAAAATACATACTCGGGGATCCAGAAAATACATCTTTATTAAACTTTCAACAATTTACAATA
>JAOTRH010000008.1:10040927-10051430 GCA_034768845.1 Heliamphora exappendiculata | reverse complement strand
TGGTTTTCAGGCTTCAATTGCAATTGAATGGCCAATTCAATTGTAATTGCTTCAGCTATTGAAATCTGGATTTCAATAGCCAATAAAATTCACAGATTCCAACAACTTTTAGATTCCTCTCGATATGAGGAATCAAGAACTTAAAAACAATTGACCAAAATTTTAAGAAAAATCAAATAAGACACGAAAAAACCAATTAATGGACTTTTAGCGGGGGGTTTTCATCTGCAGTGAACTTTTTCAACTTTAGCCCAACCGAGTATTCTTTTTAGATTCCTCACGTCATGATGAACCGAAAATGTAAAAAAATTGAAGCAAGAAATGAAAAATATTCAGAAAAGACGAAAAAAGTCCAGCAAAAAATAGCCTAGACCAAACGCACACAAGAGGATAGCAACCAATAGTCTTGGCACACGGCATCTGTTTTCCACTCAACTATTAACCAAGAAGCAATCCAAAGTTTGGAGAACACTATGGATGATCTTTTAAATACACCCCCATCCAGGAAAGAAATCCGAAGGACCCCTTAATTCTAATGTGGATATAACGCCACACAATGATCGTGATTCATAGTGCAATGTTGAAATTCACAACAAAGCCATGCACACTTAACTCAAGGAGATCCACAAGGCCCTACATGCGTCACAAATAGGCATCGATATCAAATAACGCCGGACACTATGCTTGTGAATAATTGATTTGTCACAGGTCGAGTAGAGTACGTAAAAATGCCTCCAGTGTCTATGTTCGAGGACAACTAGCTGCATGTGTTAGTCCAGTATGTAGATCCAAGATAAAGCACTATGCACAATAACCTACACCAATGAACCAATATGACTCGCCCCGAGAGAGAAGTGGCCAGGCCAACAACAATAGCCATGCCCTCATACTCTACTATTCCATGTGTCCAAAAGCATGTGATGCAAACCATAAAGAGATCAAAGAAAAACCAAATGGAATATCTTATTATTGAGTCATTATGTATGCATTTTGACTGGTTTTAAATGGGATATAAAGTCAAAAGTCTTTAAATTTAGAAATTTTGGAGTTATATTCCTTTTAGAATGAATTCCCTGTCCACTTTAAGGTATGCAATACTCCTAATTCAACAGAGAGTGTAATCTTGGCATAATGCCCAATACTAAATGAAATGAATATGATTTAAAGGTCAAAATAAGTGAAACGGATTACTTAAACACTGGAGCTTTGGTTTGAATATGGAAAATAAACACACCTGGTGGCATAAATTTGCATGGGCTTGATTACCTAGTAGGATTGAGCAAGCAAACAACAGTGAAAGAACATAGAGAAAGCTCCAATAAGCATGGAATAAAACTTCTGAAAAATGAAAAAATGGCATTGGCAGAGTATTTATTAAGAAAATTATGGGACTTCCTCAGTCATGCCTACAGCCACAGGTACACTTATGGCTGCATCCATCATGAAGCTCAGTGGCAGATTGCCGGCTCAATGAAGGACAAGCGGGAAACCCCCCCCCCCCCAATCCCCTCAAGTTTAGATATTTCCACTTTCACCAATAAAAGAAAAAATATTTTTAAATATACCCTTAACAAATTTAGTTAGTGCCCCTCAAATTTTGATATTTCCAAATTTACCTATAAATAATAAGAATATTTTCAAATACACCCTTAATAAAATTAGTTAGTGTTTCCTTAAACTACTATATTTGTTAAAAGACCCAACCCATTTTTCAAAGGGAGCTTCTAAGTGCACATACTTTTTTGCTTAGTGCACCACTAGATGCATTGAGTATTTGTACAAGATTTTTTTCCTCACTTTCACAGGTTTGTTACTTTTTTGGAAAAAGCTACTGTCATTGATAGAGTTTTGGTACCTCTATTTCTGGCGTGCAATGGCCTTCTCTGATAGACTTTAAACTAAATAAGCAAAAAACTCGTTTGGTTAAAAACTAACTTTAAGCCACCACAAGAAAGGCAAAACGGAGACTTTTGACCAAAAGGCTAAAAGTTATTTTTAGATAACAAGTCCAATGAGCCCAAAGTTGGAAAATAAACTGGTCCCCCCCCCCCAAAAAAAAAAAACTGAATTTGCCACTGATGAAGTTCAAATGTATTTCCTACTTTTTAACTATATCATCATTGGCAAACTAAGTGTACATTACTTATTAGGTGTTTACAATATAAGTTCGCCCAAGAGATCAAAACCAAACAGAAATCTAAACATTCTTAAGTTTCTTCACAGACAATGGACAATTGAACGTCAAAATTGCCCCTTATATGTGGTTAACATGATACAATTGTCCAGTTTGATTAGCATTAATCGTACAGTTTTATAGACCTGAAATGTAAGATATACCTTGGGATGAACAAGTCCGTGAACGATCACATAACCACCCATGGTAGATTTATGGGAGCTGGGACACTATCCACACAAGAAGAAAATAAATTTGCTCAACTGTGTGCTACATATTTAAAAACGATGATTTGTCTGTTGTAATGCAATTAAACCCTTGTCTACTTTAGACTTTTAGCATTATCCAGATGATGTTGATTGGAGTTTCATCATGTTGCCAACATGATTCAACAATATCCTTTTTGTGGAATTAGATGATCCGCAATTGAATTTCTTTTACCTCTAGGATAAGCAATGGGTTTTGAATTCTAGGATCCGCTCCACACATAAACAACATATTATTTGCATTCCAACTCATTCAGGCATATATAAGTCACCAAAAGCAGTTATTTAAAGCAAGAACAGAGGATAGTAAATATAGAACAGCATAGAGTACAACTTACTGGTCTATATATGCAATTATCCTAGTACACATGTATGACTTAAAGGTCATCAAATCTTTTAGAGTGTTCATATCTAGAAATAACTTGCTGTTGTGGCCATGCGTTAATTGTGGTTCATGTAGGAATTGTGGGCTGGTTGAGAGTTTGTGATGGTTGTTTTTACATTTTTAACGTTTTCAACTGTTTTAGAAGAGAACACAAATAATGAAAATATCAAATTACTTTTGGTGTTTTATTGGTAGATAAAAAAAGTCACAAAAGGCTTCACCAAGTTAAGAGTTTTCTTACTATAACAGTATAGATATGGATTTTGTTGTTAAAGAAAAAAATCTAGGAAGCACAGAAAAAAAGTTGGCTGCTAGGCAATCCATACAACTCAAGTTTGCAAGTTACCAGTAGATCATCAGAATAATGACAGGAAATTGATAGGAAGCTAAATATCCTAATCCATCACAATTGTCAAAACCATGGTAGAATTAACAAGATAGGAAACAGAAAAGCTACTCTGAGAGACTGATGAACAGGTCACACTACCCTAATATGAGAAATGATAAAGGAAATCTTTATTCGAAGAACAAAGTCAAATTGGTAAAATAACATAATTCTTGTGCCTTTGGCTTTTAATGCCTACCTACCGTGGAAGAATCTGAAGAACCAATCTCACAAGCTGCAAGAACAAACTCCAACTCAGCAAAAAGTTTATCTGATTCTATATCCCAAAATGATTTCGCAGGTGGGTTTGGGTCCTCATCTTCAAACCCGAACTTTAAGGGTAGTGTTGGTTCCTCATCAAGAACCTTGTCTCTGGATGATACTAAATTTTCCAGAGGCACATCTCCCTTCTCCAAAATAGAATCTGCAAGAATCTTCATAAACAAACACCCATTATATACACCAATTATATATATTCAATTAACTTTTTTTAAGATTACTTGACATAACATAAAGATGCTACTTCCCTTCTGCAACAAATGATTTAAAACAAATAAATTGATATCTGATTTTCTGATTTGGTTTATCCTTGAAACATCTCTGTACAACCAACTAGATAGAATAAAAGGTTTCACCTTATCAACTGATATTGGAGCATAAGAATCCGCAGAACCACGCCTTCTCTTCGCAGGCCTCCCCGCATTCCTTTCGCCTTTCTCACTAGCTTTCCACACACATTTTTTTGCAACATTGCCATTTCCAAAACTGGTTTCTTCGTCACCATCAATGTCATCTTCAGCTCCAGACGAAGAATCAAGCTCCTCATCAGTAAGAGTAAATGGGCAACTTAAAGTCCCAAGCTCCCGTTTCTTCTCTTTTGCTTCTTTTGAACGTCGCAGACGAAGCCGTTCTGCCACACTTTTAGGCCCTTCCTCTTCTTTGCAGTCTCCTTTCCCAACATCAACCAATATATCCAACCCATAAACTTTTCTTCTCCTCAACCCACCTTCAAAACTTCTCTCTTCTCCGTGGTCTTCAGCACGGCCAGACCCATCTTTTCCCTCATCCCCCAAATGGCAAGAATTCAACGTCTCGAAATTAGTACTTTTCCGGGGTCTACCTCTTCCCCTTTTTAACCCACCCTCAACTATTTTCTCTTTTCCACCCCCTTCATTGATTCCTTCCTGACTGATACAATTGTCATTCTCTTCTTTTCCCTTACCATCTCCATTACAGGAAATCGACTGCCTCGACATCACTTTCTTTCGGGGTCTTCCTCTTCCACTTATGAATCCGGCCTCTTTTCCCTGCCCACCAACACTCCCAACCTCAGCCATTTTCTCCTCTACCTGTTGATTAAGACTCAAACTGTTCACAACACTAGATTCATCATCATCATCATCATCCTTATATTTGCTAGAAGGACTAGAATAGTCTGAATTAGTAGAGCTGGAATAATTATCAAGTTCATAATTCTGATCATTAGTACAATCATTATCGTCTTCACTAGATGATTCCGACTCATCCGAATCCTCTGAATCAGTAGTGACAACATCAATTCTCTCCTTCCCCTTCTTTACAACCTCCTCTCCATCCATGTGACGGCAATTCTTGCTCTTGCAGAACCCAGAAGGTTTTTCAAAACTACAACAACCGGAATTCACGACAACGTCCTCGGCCATTCGATCAACCTCGGCCACTCTACCAATACGCAAGAACTGAACATCATCGTCACTCTCATCATCATCAGCAGTGGCACCCATTCGAACCACATTCTTGTTTCTCTTCACTCTCTTGCAAGATTTGTCGTTTTTCTTAAAATCAACACTAGTTGCAACGACATTCTTATCTCTTTTCAATCCCTCTTTATTTTTTCGATCTTTTATCGAAGCATCATCAATTTGAACTAGAACTGCATGCTTATTCTTTGACCCCTTCTTCGATTTTTGAATCTCCAAACTAGCAGAACCAACACCATCCTTAACACCCACATTCATACCCTTGGCTTCGCCACCGCCAGAACCAGCCGCAGACCCAGAACCATCCGAACTCCGACCAAGACCGCCGCCGTCAAACCTAGCCCTACCACCACATTTTCTCTCTCTACTCCCACCCTCCGACCCTCCATCGCCTCCGTTCTCACCCTTCTTCTTCTTCTTCTTCCTCTCATTGTACTGTCTGAAAATCGAAACTTCTTGCAACCGAGTTCTCTTCGCTACGGGAACTTGGCTGTAATCCATCTCTCACCATGAAACAGAGCTTCTTCGATCCCTCTGTAAAAGACCAAACAGAGCACGTATCAGTCGTCATCGTATATATTATTCAGTACAACATATAAATATATAATATTATGCAGAGAGTTTAACCAGTTACCGGACAGAGAAATCAATTTTCCGGGAAGACGAAGAGTTGAAGCTGCGGCGAGAACGACAGAATCGGAGGAATTTTAGAGAGAGAAAGAGAAAATCGCGAAAAACCAGAGAGAGAGAGAGAGAAGAGAGAAAGAGGTACAAAAATAAGGGAAGGCGCGAAGGAGGATTGCATGCAAATATTGCCAAAAGCAAAACGAATCCGGGTTTGGCCATAGCCCAACTGGACCAAGATTTTTTTATTATCGGATCGAATACCAAATCTACCCTTATTAGGGCATCTTCACCCATTCATTTTTATTATTAGATTCAAATTTTATAAAAAAATCAAAAATACTACAAATCTAAAAAAATTATCGAGAATTCCATTCTAAATTTAAAATAAAATATTTAAATTTAATTTATTATTGTGTTTTGTGGGTTATACTATAAATAAATTCAAACTAATAATTTTAAATTTTAAATTTTAAATAAATTTTTGAGTTAACTTTTTAAATTTGTAGTATTTCTAATAAAAAATAAACAAAACTCGAGCTCTAAGGGCTTTATTTCTTTAGTCAATACTATGTTAAATTTAATAAAAACTATAATGTCATTGAATCAAAAAAGAAATATTTTTTTATCAAATTTCGTGAAATAACTTTTAGGATAAACTTAGAATTTCTTAAAATGATTTAATGAAATATTTGAAAGATGAAGAATTAAAGCGTTTAATTCTTAAATCACAAATTATTAAAAATGGATTTTGATAATAAGTTGAGATTTTTTTTTTAAAAAAAATGATGAATAATTTATTTTTCATTATTGGAGTGTATAGTATACAATAAAGTTTTTTAATTAAAAATTTGATCACAATTATTAAAATGGGGTTTGAGAATAAGACCTCGTTTGGAAAATTGGCTTTAAGTTAAGCTTTTTGTTTAAAGTCGATTTAAGCTAAATAAGCAAAAAATTCATTCGGTGAATTGTATGGGTGACTTTAAGCAACAAATTTTGGCTTAAATTAATTTTAAGCTGAAAAGCGAAAATCTTAATTTAAAATTGTTATAATTTTTTAAAAATTTATTTTTAGATAATTTTATATTCAATATAAATTTTGTTCGATAGATTTTAACGAGTAGATTTTGAAAATATAATTTTTATAAAAAAATAAATGTATATAATAAAAGTTATGATATTTAAAAAAATTTGTATATAAAAGTAAAAGACTAGAAGGATAAAAGTTTTTTAATTGTGAGACTTTTTGAAGTTTAAACAAAAAGATAAGAAGCCTTATTTAAAATCAATTGTCAAACAAAACCTAAGTTGATATTTGTCAAAAAGAATTAATAATGAACTATTATTGGAATGTATAGTATGAAACCAAGTTGTTAATTAAAATTTTTATTAAATGTTAATAAATAAATAAAAAATAAAGAGTTGAAAATGGCCTTAAAAGTTGGCTTTTAGATGTACACAATTGGGCTCATTTGATAAATTGAACTGTATTAGATTGGATTAATAGTGAGATGTAATATGTAATGAAGTGAAATTAATAATGAAGTTTGATTAATTTTTTTGTGTTTGAATTGAGTATGATTAAATAACGAATTAGATAATAATTTATCATTGTATTAAGTTAATTTATTTTTAAATTAACTTAAATAAATTAATAAGTTAAATTTTATGTTATTGTTAATTTTTATGTTATTTATTTTAATATTTTAATATTTTTTATTATTTTTTAAAAATTTTAAATTCACTTTCTAATTCAATTTATTTTTAATCCCACACCTCCCCTCACTAGTTATTTCTCATTTGGCGAATTAATAGTTTATCCAAACTTTAGTCTAAAAACTTAACAAATACGATATTAAATTATACTTCAAATTAATAATTCGTCCGAACTATTAATCCGACCAAACAAATTAATACTTTTCGATCAGCAAATAAACGTATACAGGAGTAATTATAACGACACATTGACAACCAAGGGATTTTTTTTTCTTTTGAAATGAGTCTTTTATTTTTAGCCTGAAATTGGGGGCGGTTGGCAAAGCTTTATGTTGTAATTTTTTATTTTTTGTTATTAATTTTAATTAAAAAAATATAATTTATTCTAAATACTTGTAATATTTGTTATAAATTATAATTATTTTTTTTAGATACCGATTAGCAACTTTAACTTTTTGATTTTTTTGGCTAAAAATACCAAAAAATCAAAAAATCAAGTTTGTCTGTTTGGCAAAAACGTAAAAAGTTAAAAAATTAAAAAATCAAATTAAAATACAAATTCTCAGAATATTCTATTCAAATTCTTACCACTTTTAAAATACAATAATACTTATTATTCATAACTTATTTACAACCAATACCAATTACATATAATTACAAATATTATATATATATATGGGTATAAGTGTTCATTTTAAACAAAAAGCAAAATAATTTATTTTTTATCCGAATAATCAATTTCAAAAAAATTAACTTAAAAGTTAAGTTATTAAACAATTTACTTTGAACTTAATTTAATTTTTTAGCTAAAAACGCAAAAAAAATAAAAACAAACAAACAAACAAAATAACTAGCTTTTAAGTTAGTTGCCAATCGGACCCTTAACTACGAGCTATAATTTGTACTATACACTCACAACTTATGTTATAAGTTATAATTTATAAACTATTAATTTTAGCAATGTCAAATACTACCATTATCTTTGTGAACAAAATTTTAGGGATTTCATATTTTTTAGTTATTTTAATCTTAATTTTGTCAATAATAATTTGAAGCTTTAATTATAATACTTTGGTTATGATTATTTTATATCTGATTGTGTCCGCCCATAATTAACTGTGTACAACAATCGGTTATTTCAACTTTCATTTTTTTTATTATTTTAACTGTCGCTTTAATTATAATAATTTTAAGCTTTATTGTGTAGTTATTTTAATTTTTAACTTTTGATCATATAAATTTAGGCCCAATTACAGATTTCATATGATATGCACCCAAATAATAAATATACATAGTGGTCTATCCCCAAATTTTAATGAATTTTTTTTTTAAACTAGCGATTTGAACACACACACACACGATGTGTGTAAAATTTAAAAAATATATATATATAATGTGTTAATGCACTAAAATTCATCTTATTTTTATCGTTTTTATTTACAACTACATGAGAGAGAGGGTGCGTGATAGTTTTCACTTTCTATTTGAGAGGAATAAAAAAAAGATAGGATAATTATGAAACTATATTAAAATTTAAAATTTAAACTTAAATGTGAGTATATTTAGAAAATAAAATGTTTAATTGGCTTTAAAGAAAAATCAAATATTTAAATTTTCTTTATAATAATATAGATACCATACTCTCACCAGTTTTCTTCTTTTTAACGACCTTCGGTCGTCAACAATGTCACTAACTGTCAATAGCTAATGCTTTTTAATTCCTCTTTTCCTTCTCGTGCCTCCTTTGCCCTTCTCTACCTCCTCCTCCTCCTCCTCCCCCTCCCCCCTCACTCTATTTTCTCCTCTTGCCTTTCTTTCTCTTTTTAAAAATCTTAGATTTAGGTAGATAGTGGTAGAGGGGTCTGTTGCGACTATATCATAGTAAGAGTGCTGTGATTTTAATTGTATTTTATTTATAATATTAAAATTTAATTAAAATTATTTATTATATTAAAATCATTTAGTAGTTAATTTCTGTAAAAAAAATTAACTCAATCGAATAATGCTAGTGATATGATCAAGATAAATTTATTTGACAGTTTATTATCAAAATTTTATAACCTAATTATTTGTTTCAAAATAAACATACACTAATCACATAGATAATGGCATCTGATTAAACTAATTTTTTTACAAAAATTACCTACTCAACAATTTTAATATAATAAATAATTTTAATTGAATTTTAAGATCATTAATAAAATGCAATTAAAATCACAGCACCTCTTACCTTGAGAGAGTCACAGCAGGGACGCTCAAATTGCTAAAGTTATAAAGGAGGCGGTGGGAGTGCAGAAAATGGAAAAGGTTAACATTAAAATTTTATCCCTAATAGAAATTTGACAAAGCAAAAAATAATTTATTTATAAAAAACTTTGGTGCCATTATAATTCACAATATATAGGTCTTAATTAGGTTTCGTTTGGCAATTTAGATTTAAATCTAATTTTTTGCTTAAAGTTATTTTAAGTCTAAAAAGTCAAAAGTTATAAGGGAGAGGTATGGGATAACTTTAAGCCAATGAGCTTTAAGTCAAAAAGTAAAAAATTTTACTTAAAATTATTATAATCTTACTTAAAATTGTTATAATTTTTAGAATTTTAATTTTAAATAATTTTATATTTAATATGAATCTTATTTGATAGAATTGACGATTGTATTTTAAAAATATAATTTTTACAAAAAATAAATTTGTATAATAAAATTTATGATATTTTTTAAATATATAAAAAATTTATATAAAAAGAAAAAAGGCTAAAACCTTTGAGTTATAAAATAAGACTTTTTGAGCTTTAAACAAAGAATCAAAAATTTTAACTTTAAACTAACTTAAAATTGGTTGCCAAACAAGGCCTAACTTTAAAATAAATTCCTTTGACTTTTTTTAAGTTTCATAGTCCAAGAACCTCTTTCAAGTTTCAAAAATGATACTAATTTTGTTTTTATCAGTTATAAAATCGTTAATCAAAAATAATGTTTTAATAATTTTAAGAGTTTTTAAATTGAGGTTTTATATGTAAGATGTGTGGAAAAATTAGTCTTATTTTATATATTTTTTTAAAAATCATGACCCATTTTATGTTATTATACATAATATGCTCTTAAACTCTATTTGAACATAAAATAACTAAGAAATTCTTATTTTTTTAACAGATAAATCTTCCTGTTGAACTCAAACAGATGAGTATGTTTTGCTATTTTATATATATATA
>JAOTRH010000008.1:10017837-10040827 GCA_034768845.1 Heliamphora exappendiculata | reverse complement strand
ATTCAGATAGCTCAAGTAGAAGCTTGAAGCTGTAACAGGCTTGTGAATGTGCCCGTAAACATTCAGATAGCTCAAGTAGAAGCTTGAAACTTGTAAATGTTTGGAATACGTCCGGAAGTATTCTGGATAGTGGAAATACTCAAGGGAGATCTTGAGGAGTGAATGTAGGCTAGGATAAAGCCGAACCACTATAAATCCCTGGTGTCTGATTCTTTCTCTCTATCCCTCATATTTTAATAATTGCATTGATTATATTCTTGCATACCTTTTCATATTGCAATATTAAAAGATTTCAAAAAAATGCTTTAAATTTTCTTTAAAATAGAAAAGACCAAATTCACCCCCCTCTTGGGTTGCCTAGATCTTACACTAAGGTTCAACCCCCATGCTCACATATACACGTCATTCACATATTTAAGAAGTGATCGTACTCATGTTATCAAAACATCTAAACACATACAATCAAGCGCACGCAATCAACCCTATAAGGTGAAGCACCCTTTTTCCAAGGATCTTAGGTATTCGAACCCACAGCTCTGATACCATTCTGTAACGCCCCAAACTTCGGGCCACCTAAACACCAATAAACAACACCCATTCCGATGTTTCACTCTGGAGATAAAGAATATATATGCATTAAATATAATTGCCAATAAACTTACAACATGAGATTTCAAAACCAAAAACATATACAACATTCCATGGTCCTAAACAAAACAAAAAGGATGACTATAGATCTTTAGCCCCTTTAGCTCCACTTGATCAACCTGCGTGATCATAAGCACCTACAAAATATTTTTAAATCTCACATCGTGAGTTAAAACTCAACAGAAACTAGACAAACATATAATAAAAGCTAAACATGCTGTTGCGAAAAGATTTGGATATTTCAACTCACACGAGCCTCAAAAGTAGTTTGATATATATATATATATATATATATATATATATATACACACACACACACACACGCAATCATCGACTCTCACGAGCCTCACATGCAACACATGTATATATATATATATTGACTCTCACGAACCCCAAAAGCTGTTCTATCAAACCCACGATGATTCTGACGCCTCACCTGCAACTTCTGCAATCCACACAATGCAACACATGCAGCTCTCACATCGCAACACATGCCACTTTAGGACCACATTTTCGTCCTTCAGATTCTCACACACACACGTATTGTTAACTAGAGTTAACGTGTATCGGACCACATTTTTGTCCATTGTTTATGCATTGTTAACTAGAGTTAACATGTATCGACCACATTTTCGTCCATTGTTAGTCACAGTTAATGTTTATTGGATCACATTTTCCCCAATTGTTAACCACACACATACGCATAAAAAAATCAAAATTTTATATACACAAGGACCACATATTCGTCAATCAACATGCATGAATAAAACAAGAATTTTAAATACACAAAATCACATACAAACACCATATTCCACATAACGACACTACATGCCATATAATTCGTCATCCACTAACTCATACGACCAACACTCTACAAGACAAAACCCAACCCTGAAGACTAGCTCCAAACCTCAAAAAACATAGTTTTTCAAAACATTTGTACAAAACACTATCTTTTCCAAAACACGTCTTTTAGAAAAAGAACCACAGACCCAAACACGTCACACACACAACGATGCATACACACCACGATTAACAAACCCATGTCTTCCCTGAAGACGACAACAAACGACCATAAACCCCCAAGGCCACAACACGACCTCTCAAAACAACAAAACAGCCCAATAGGACATCAGTCGACTGGGCACCCCCATCCAGTCGACTGAGAAGCTGCTGAAAACCAAAAACTTCACACAAACCCAACCCAATCGACTAAACCCCCAAGTCCAGTCGATTGAATTACCACACTGTCGACCTAGTCGATTGGAACACCCAATCCAGTTGACTAGACCATGGCGAGAACAAACCCTGGCTACGAGAACAGCTCTTCAACCCCAAAATCGAAGCAACCAAACTCTCTTTTGATACTCTCGGACATATACAAGCCCAAAACAACGAAGAAACACCGAAAGAAAAGCCCTAAAAACCCATTTTATCCAACCAAAAGCAACCAAAAAAGATTTTGAACCAAAACTCAACTTTTCGTAGCATAAACTAACTTTTCTTGCATTTTTAAACGGTAAAAACACATATGATTTCATGTAGCACCCTTTTAAGACATGAGAGTTTAAGATCTTATCTTGTTGAGTCAAAAGTTTGATGTCTCAAAAAATGAACCTAGTTGAAACGAGATTCTGTCCGGATATACGCGTAGCCCTCGATGTAGATAATAAGGATTCGCTACTTGATCGCCAAAAATCAAGTCTCAGGCCCCCCGAAAAGTAGAGAGGAGGCAGAGGTTTCGAGGATTTCAAGAGTTTGAGAGAAAAAATATCTTTTAAAAATATCTGAAGCTAATTATTTATAGGGCTCATGAAAATATTTTTTTTTTTTAATTTTGTACCACAATGCTCAACAGTCCCAAGATCCAACTTCAAATGCATTTCTATGCTCCAACATGCATAAAACGCATATAAACACGCAACAATAAAAACGATAAACTACGTGCCGAAAATACCAAAAAAAGAAAATGGGTCAAGGTCTCGCAATAGAGCAGTGGCGGCAACGGAGGACGGCGGAGAGAAGAAGTGGTCGGTAGTAGATTGTCAGACGGAGGAGGAGAAGGGGCGAAGGCGAGGGCGAGGGCAAGGGCTAGGGGCGGCGGTGCAAAAGAGAGATAGAGTTAGTGCTGTTAGGGTTTCATGCTGGTCTTCTACTTTAAATTTGTTAGTTTTTCAATTTAATTTGTTGGGTTCTGTATCAATCATTAACCTCAGTGAGGATAACGTTTCCGTATTGAGAAAATTCAAAATTCAAAGTTCCTATACAAGAGCCTTATCTTCAATAATTGCAAATTCAACAAATGTAATAAAAGAAAAGTAAAATCTCTTAAATAGGACAAATCATTCATAAAAATTATTCTGATTTATGATATGATTAAAATTAATAAAAAATATCAAGTAGAATTAAAACTATTATGAGGTCTAAAAAAATAATTAATTTATCAAATTTCTATAAATAAAAATTTAACCATTAAAAGTTTAAATTTTGATAAGTAAAATCTAATTTTGACCGATCAAAATTAAGCTTATATAAGAATCAAACTTTAAATCGGTAGAATTAAATTTTTACTGGTAGGAATTTTTTATTATCTATCAAATGAAAGTGGTAATTAAGTTTTTTTTTTGATTTATTTATTTTTATTTTTGTTGGATAAAAGCATCACTCTATTGAGCGTTTGGCAAAAGGGATATTTTAATTTTTTTCTTAAAATATACAATATTTATTTAGTATACTATTTATGGGATTTTATTTATTTATTTATTTATTAAATTTGCTATGCTAAGCAGCTTTATCCATTTAATCATGAGTTTGTCTATTTTCACATAAAGTTTCACAGATGAAATCACAGATTGTTTATTTGAATTTCCAACTAGGCAGCGGGTCCCACAATTATTTTTTTCCTTAAAAAATAGACCATGCACAACTCCAATACTCTCAGCAGAAAAAATAGAATGCCTCTTGGAAGAATGAAGAAGAATAGAATGCCTCCTGAGAAAAATAGAATGCCTCAAGTACTCCTGGACAATCGAGCAATTCTAATTTTCAACTGTTAATATGAAATTAGTGTTGGAATCTGTGAATTTTATTGGTCATTGAAATTCAAATTTCAATAGTTTTGGACCAATTACAATTGAAATGGACATTCAAGTGCAATTGGAGCCTGGAAACCAACAGATATAAGTGGCTATTGATTTTCAGGAATGAACCCTCCATAATGAAAGATTCAGATGGTTCTTTCTTCACTCAGAGAAGATGAAGAGATAGAGCCAGGTGCTTTGTCGGCTTTCTTCTCTCAGAGAAGAGAAAGAGTCAGAGCTGGGAGCTCTGAGGTTTCAGAAGAGGAAGAGGAAGAGACTGAGAAGAAGAAGAGACACAGCTTGGAATTCAATTACCATAAGTGGCAATTGAATTCTCTGTGGCTATTCAACTCTCTGAGACTTTTCTCCTCCTTCCTCTGTGGCTATAAATGGGTTGTCTCCCTCTGAGAAAGAGAGACGACACACAGAACAAACATATAAGACAGAAATCTCCAATCCTTGATATACCGAGAGACAGAAGGTGAGAAAGTTGAGATACGATCCTCGATTACGGAGCAAGCCGCAAGAGAGAGAAAGACAGACGAAGAGCGTTCGTAGCCGATCCTTGGAGGTGTTCCAGAGATCGTGGAGCCGTTTTATCCTGGGAGAGTGACGCCGGTGAAATCCCTACAACACCCTCGGTAGGCGGCGAATCATTCTTAAAAAAACTGCGATTGCAGGACTCGATTTATAAATTCCATTTTATTATTCATGTTATTTCATTCTCTGTAAATTTCAGATTTATGTAAATTGTTGAAATCTTAATAAAGATGTATTTTCTGGATCCTCGAGCATGTATTTTATTTCGGCGTTGGATATTCTTCCAACAATTAGTTCATTTTTCAATCAAGCAAATTGTTGAAAAGATCAAAGACTAAAACTTGTCAAAATAAAAAAGAACAAATAGGAGATACATAAAAATTTAAGTTACATAAAATGTTTAAAAAGTGCAATAAATAACAAAAATAGAACATCAAACACATTATCATTGTCAATAAGATACATGCAGTCACATCCTATGTTCTTCACCAAAAGATCTAATATCTTTTGCAATGTTAACATTTACCTAGCAAATTAATTCACCAAAAGGTTCAAAACAAATTCACAAAATGATTCAACAAAAGATTCACAAAATGATTGTATATTTCTATTCCCTATCACTATCTTTTAAATTTAATATTTCTGTAGAACTTGATTGTCCTGCCATCCAAACACTATTACTCTGTAGAACTTGGTGAAATCGAAAGTTCTTTTCATATATCATATTTGTTTGTTCAAAATATTAATGGTAAGTTATGTTTGGACACATAAAGAGACTTCATGTAACTTTGTCCTTCAATATGCTGCATCTTTAATTCCTACAAATTACACAAATAAAATTGCGTTAAAAAATAACTTAACCTCACTTCTAGCTTCACTATAATAGCAACAACAAAAAAACTTACCTTTAAAAGTAAACTTTCTTGTGTATCATGCACATGCCCAACCTCTTGTGACTCTGGCAAAATTTTGAATAACATAAGTTAGTAAATAATATATGTCATAAGTAATGAATCAAACAAGATTGAAATCCCAATAGTGATTAAAGTAGGAGGCACCATCATTTATGAAAGCATACTCAACAACAATATTATCCACCAATGTGACTAATTTAATGAATAATGGTAGAGAAAAAATAGTACTTCAAGTTTAAAGAAAAGAAAAATAGTTTTCAGATGTCATAATACGCTTTCTGCACAACACTTTCTGCTTGTGGCATTAAAAGATATAGCAAACAAACCCAAAAATCTGTTTGATTCACTATTGATGTAACTGCTTTGAGAAAGTTTTGATGTTTACTATTCTCTGGTGTTCTTTTTTAGAGTTAGAAATACTATACAAAGAGAACATTGTATTCTGTGGAATTCACCATTTTAAGAACATACATTTAAAAGGACATGTCTAAAAAAGAAGCAAAACAGCCTAGGTTTTTTTGCTCCGTTTTTTATCAGCTACTTTCAAAATTCACAACAACGCGTATTAATTAACTCGGGGAACTTAGATAAAGAGGATTAAATAATGAAATTAAAATGCATTTTTGAATTTGAAACTGTTTGAGTTGCTTCCCATGAAATAGAAATGTCACAAATAAATGCTTCTTGCACTTCTCATGCAAAAAAAATCTAGAACAAATAACACAAACAAACAAAACCGCACACCTATACAGGTTAACCGATAACCAGCTTGCCTTCAAGTGCTCAATAAAAATACAAAGCAAAAAATAAATGTTTTCAAGATCCAAGAATCATAATTCTGTAAATACCAAAACTATCATACCTATCAAAATCAAGTTCCTTAGTCGTCGGCATAGGAGGTATCCGCATCGAAGTAGTTGCCGGCGATGGAGAAGGTGCTGATATCAAAAAATCTTCCGACAACATACTTTTAGGATCAAAACTCAGAATGATTTGAAGTTTGAGTAAGAAGTACAACCGGTTTCGATTTCAACACGGGGGTTGCGCAAAATGGAAACAATGTAGTTGAGCCTGGTAGAGTTTCAAATGATAAGAGAGATAGAGAGAGAGAGAGGATGGCACCTGGTTTTGGTAGCGTATTGGAGAAGCTTCTCAAGAAAAGTTTCCCGCGTGTATTGGAGTCATGCGTGCTCTGTTTGTTAAGGAAAAAAACAGGGTAAATTACACTTTGTCCTGTATTTCTGTCATATATTACTAAATATCTTTTATTCTTAAAAATCACACTTTATCCCAACTAAGTAACACCGGTGAAAATAAAATAACTGAAATACTCTTCTCTACGGTCTGCACCCAGCACCCTCTTTCTCATCCGTAACCCCACTGTCTCACTTCTCATTCGTAACCCCACTGTCTCACCTGCAATTTAAAACCAACACCAACGACCCCAAAGTCGTCACCATCACTCACCTTCACAAACTCTCACCATCGTTAGTGGAAAGGGAAAACCCTTCACAATCCCTTTACCAGAGTAGGGTTTCCATTGCCTTAATGAATCCTATTGGAAAACCCTCACCATCGGTGGGTTCCAACCATTCAATCTCAAGTCTGGTTTCTGTTTGGGATTTCTTTCTGGGAGCTTTCATCACCTTGACCGCCCTCATTCAGCCGTAGCAACGGCGGCAACAGCCGGCGCAGACGACCAGAACCACGCCGGCGATGATGAAGGGTTTCGCGACTTCGAGCCAGTGCTTCAATTGCTCTGCTCTCGTCTTCGACGGAAACGTCTCGTCCACCTTCGCTATCAAGCTCCCATCGAAGTTCTGTAGCACCACTAGCCATTCTTTTAACTTGTTTACTATGTAATTCATCAAGTCCTCTGCCCCCATCTTGCGAATATCGACTTACCGTCTCCTCAAATCGATGTGTATACACACACATGAATATATATATATATATATATATATATATATATACACACACACACACATACATACATCTATATATATGGAGCATATGAACTGAAGAAACTTTTGTTTTGATTGAGCATTTATAATACTATTAGTTTAGAAGATTGAATCTTAAAAATTAAGATTCACATAGCTTGAAGAATGAAGTGTTTCTTCCCTTTCAAGGACAAGTCCAAGTCCCGGCGTGGCAAATCGGCGCCGGGCCTCCAAACGGGCACTTCCGGTAACACGGCGGCGAATCGGGGAACGAAGTCAGAAGGTTCAGTATCGTCTCCGCGGACCATACCGGAGATGTACAAGGAGAAGCAGCACAATTTGAGAGAGTTCTCTTTCTCAGAGCTCAGAATTGCAACTAATGATTTCAACAGGTTACTGAAGATTGGAGAAGGTGGGTTTGGGAGTGTATATAAGGGCACAGTTAGGCCTCCAAATGGGCAAGGCGATCCTATTGTGGTTGCCATTAAAAAGCTTAACAAACATGGGTTGCAGGTATTGAATTTCTACTTCTCTTTAAATGTTACATTTCTCTGTTTTGGTATATACTTGAACTAGACATTACTTGTGACTAAAGACACTTTTAGGTTCGGTTTGTTTTGTCGAAATCCAAATCAAAATGAGAAACCTCCAAAATTTTAGTGTATGAAACCCACTGAAATGGAAAGAGAGCTCTGGAATTTGCAGAAATGGTCAAAATCTCCAAAATCTAGAAACCCTCTGAAAATGGAAAGTTTGTACCTAAAGGTAAGAGATGTGGAAATGAGTAATGGGTTTGTAGAGAAAGAGATATGATTTGTGTGAGAAATGAAATAGGATTTGTGAGTGGATTAGATGGGGAGAGAGAGTCTCTACCCAGAACTTTTGAGTCTTGACATTTAAATTTCAAACAAAAGTAAGAGAGAAGAGAAAATTTAACTTTTTACCAACCAACCGTGACCCTTCTTCATCACTGTTTAAGGTTTATTCCCAGCCATTCAATCAAATCAGTCCTAAATTAAACTGCGACGGAGACAAACGTTATGTTGTGTATTGTAATATAGATGAGAAAATAAATTTGTCAACCCACAGGTGAACAATACCTACTCTCTTATTTCTTGATGTGCTTGTTTAATGTTCAATCATAAGGGTGGTTTGAATGAGTAAGAGTTTGAATGATTAAGACCTTTAGTTGCTGGATTTGCTAAAGAATTTATCATGAAACACATGTTTTGAATATCTCGTGCTGAAAAATAGTATATATGGTTTTGAGATCTGACTTGCTACATTATTTATTTGATTGAAGCTAGAGGATAGTGGAGTAAATTGGGTAAGAAGTGGGGGAATTTCGTTGTTATTAGCAGATTCCCGAGAAAATGTAGGAAAATATTCGAGGGTGAAGTTAAGATAAGATGTCGTTTGGAAATAGTGAATCCCGAATGACTTAAATAATAAGAATGATGGTTTAGGATCTAAATTTGTGTTTGAACCTAAACAGAAGGGGCTGTGGACACTGCAACTATGAAGTTTCTCCTTTTTAGGATTAATAATTTGCCTGCCTGTGTCATGGGGCGACTTGGGCTATGCCGTGGGCCTTATCTGGGCACTCCAACGGCCAGGACCACACGGCATCACGAAGTTGGCCTATAAAATGGGCAACACGTGACACTATGATACGATACAATTTATGGTTTAAACAAACGACCCTGCTTGGTGTGACTTTCATGCAATTGTAAATGCATTTGAAATGTTTCTATTTCTTGTATTTTGAAACTTAAAAGTATTATGATTCAGTGAGGGCACATAACCTGTTGAAGTTGTCATAAATTATGTGGTGGTTGTATTTTCTGGTAATGACTTTGCTCTTTTTGTCCTGCTCTGTGATGACTTTGGAGGATGTATTACCTTCAAATGCTATGGGAACATGATATTATGCATTGGCAGTACCATCGATGTTGAGGCTTGGTGGTGTCATGGTTCTGAGTTCACTGCTAAATCCAGAATTTTTAAGATGGTAAAGACCCACCCCTAGTTTTTGTTGAAATGAGTCCCTGGGATGACCTGGAGACTAGGAAGCTCAGACACTCAAAATAGGTGTTGTAGCTATGTTAGACATGTGTCAAACACGACTTGGTTTTTCCGGGACTTGTATCGGGCACGCCACACGGTGTGTTCTTTTTGTATTTTTTATGTAAGACACTTCATCGAACACGTGTAAGACATGCATGTTCAACACGGTTGAGACTCTAGTGAAATTTTAAAAAGAATTTCGAGAGTCTAATAATAATTATTTAAAACACGCTAACTGAAATTGAAAAAACAAAATAAAGCCCTAAAAATATACCAACCTTTGTTCAAACCCTAAATATACTGATCGTTGTTTAAGCCCTAAGCATGGATAAATATATAAACAAAAAATATATTTTTTAGCCGTATCCCCGTTGTGTTTGTGTCTCTTGATTTTTTTTGAAATCTTTGTGTTCCATGCCCGTGCTTCATGGTCCCGAGACATCATTGGCAACATTGAACTATCAACGATTGCATCATGCTATGTGAATATTTCTCATTTCTATTTCATATAGAACACAATCACCTCTAGCAAAATAAAAGGACTTGTGAAATAAGGTTGCTGTTATCACTGGGGTTAAGGCTTGCTGAGTTCACTCTATGCGTAACAAAAGGAGTTGTTGATTGTAGAAATAAATTATTCTTAGCAAGTTTGCTAGAATCTTTTTGCAGGCTCTGACAAAATTGAAAGAAGACAATGGTTTGGAGAGTCAATTTGAGATACCACTTTCTTAGGCTATGGTATATCTATCTTTTGCATTTTTTGTTTTAACAGATTCCATGTGTTGCTAAAAAACAACATGATAAATAGGGTGCAACAATCATGTGGAGGCACAGCCAACTGATGCACGATGATCATGAACTGGAAGTCAAATTTTGTATTCACAATCACCTAAATCGAGAAGGAATAAAATTGTGTTGCCCTGGAATTATTATGTTGAGCTACACAATCATTAATGGAAAGTATCTAGAAAGCACGTATACGGGATACGATACGATACAGTGATACGGAAAATTTTTATAAAGTATGATACAAATATAGCTAAGATAAGTTTGTAAAAAAATATTATTTTATGTTTTTTAGTATTGTATTATTTATAAAAATAAAATCAAATGTAAGAGTAAATTCATTTGTTTGTTACTATCAGAGTAGTTATTTTCTTATTTTACTTTTCTAGTTTATGTCTGGAGGGTTTTCTTGTAATTTAAACATTTATTACTTTAATATAAATGCTTAGAAGTGAAGGAGATTGATTAGAGAATCCTAAAAATGTATTTTCTTATTTTCTTTTTTCCTCTCCTTTTCATTATTCTTCTTCATTCTAATCCTAAAACCTCGATTTATATACTTCAACTGTTATAATTGAGTATTTAGTACATGACAAGTAATAAGAGCATTATGATAGAATGTTGAAACAGCTAACAAGGAAAAATAAATCACAATTTTACCACGTGTCAAAGTTAACATAGTAGAACATATAACAAACTAAAAAATAAAAGCAAAAAAAATCCCCAAAAAATGTTAACTATAAAAAATTAGAGCATTATGTATTCTTACTGTATCCTTCTCATATTTCTCATGTATTCCTCACGTATGCTTTCGTATCCCCTATGAATTTGATCCGTATTAGAAGCTTAAAAAAAAATAAAATTATTGGATACTTACTAATCGTAGTAGTTACGTATATTGCCGGTCGGGTGCGTATCTATATTTGATACACGTTTGGGACCTCTTTTAAAGTATTCGTGCTTCACTTGTATTTTCTAATGCCATTGAGAGTTATTTTCATTGTTCTCACTAGAAATGTGTTGATGCTATAGACCATTTTAGTAAGATTGGAGATACTTTTAAGTCATATTTGTTTGAACAAAGTTAAGTGATAAAGTAGTGATTCATTTTGTTTGTTGCGCACTCAATATAGTTTTAAAAACCAGCCATTACAATTATAACGCTGTTAGGTATAGGTTTCGGTGCCATCCGTTACATGTTACGACCGATTTAATGGTATTTGGAAAAATTACACGTGTAAAAGCCATTCAAGCTGCCGTAAAGACCGTCACGGCGCCGTAAAGACCGTAAAGGCCCGTTACGGTACTGCTATGGTCGTTACAACAACTGTAGTGGCTCTTCATACTTTGAATAAATTGAAATCATTTTTTGGTGCAATTTGTTTTACTATTTTCACCCAAAAAGTTTTCACAGCGGTCGAAAATCTCAAACTTACTTGGGTGAAACTTAATTTGTGAAATTTACATAATTTTTGGTATTTTTTGGCTTTCGAAAATGCAAAAGTATCCATTTTGTAATTGGTGAAGTTTTTCATGACCCATGCAAAATAAGATTAGTATATTTGGATCTTGTTTGTTTTAGATTGAATTCATATATTTAATGTTGTATTACTTTATAATTATTAAAAAATATTTAAAAAATATTTCTTAAATTACTTGTTCTAGGTCTATGCAAAGTTGCAAACTAAGTTTAAAATATTTAGATTTTGGTGGTTCTAAATTAGATTCATATTTTTAATTAAAAAGGTCAAAAATATTAATTTTGAAAAACAAATCTTAATTTAATATTTACTCAGAGTAAGTTTAGAATATTTAGATCTTGGTTTTTCAGGTTGAATTCGTATATTTAATGTAGAACTATTTTTTATTATTATGATTTAAAAATTCAAAAAATAGTTTTTGAAATAGTTGTTCAAAATCTATATAAATAAGCTTAGAATATTTAAATATTGGTTCTTTTATGTTATACTTGTATATTTAATAATGTATTATTTTTTAAAAAATTTTAAAATTACTATAAAAATTAAGACATGTTGAATCGTGTTTAGAAAGTGATCAAAATTTACTAAAATTATTTTAAACTATAATAAATATAATTTTAGAATAAAAACGCGTATATCGACTAATTTTAGTGAGTTGTGCGAATGAGAAAAAAGTTCACAGTTCCAGTTATCGCTACCGTTACGTTATGACCGTTACGCCCTGAAACTGTGTCACTACTACCGTTACCATTATGACAACCGCTACCGCTATTGCTATTTAAAACTAGAAGTTAATTGTCCTATAGAATCACTTGTCCCAATAAAGAAAGCCCTCTAGAACGAAGTTGTTACAGAATTATAGCAAAATGAGTACTCAGTAGAGTTTAAATAGCCTTCATTGGAACTAATTAATTTTATTGCCCATACTACTGGTGAAAATACTATATTGCCTTATTTGCAGAAGATTATGCCGTGTGCATGGGCTGTTCAAAAACAATTCTAGTACCCTTTTTTTCTTCCCTAGCTTTATTTTACTGTTATGAGTAAATGAAGCTCATTAGTGCTACCTAGCAATGCTTACACTTTATGAACCCTTAATTGCACTTAGTTGTGAGAGTATTATTATTATTTTTTTCTGGGCATGCCCTGGAACCAACCTCACATCACTTATGACCCAGCTTGATGTCAGATAAAAGAAAAAAACTCCAAAATATCATGTAACAAGAAAGAGGTCTTTGAATAGAGAAAAGGAAGAATTTGAGTGGTGTTTGATGACAATCAAACTCAAATTATGGGATCATTTACTTTCTATAAATATCCAAATATTGTTTAATAGTAAGGATTGGCACTTGTGTTTTTAAAATCCAAGTTTTGATTTATTTGCTCTCTTACTTGATAACTGAACTCTCTCTCTCTCTCTCTCTCTCTCTCTCTCCTTTACTTTTTAAACAAAAAACTATTGTTACTTTTGTGCTTTGGTCTGTAATGACTGTTTCTTAAATTTACTTATCTCATGTAGGGTCATAAACAATGGCTTGCTGAAGTTCAATTCCTCAGTGTCGTTGAACACCCTAACCTTGTAAAACTTCTCGGATACTGTTCTGTAGATGGGGAAAGAGGGATACAACGTCTATTGGTCTATGAGTACATGCCCAACAAGAGCTTAGAAGATCATCTTTTCAACAGGGCTTCTGCAACTCTGCATTGGAAAACAAGATTGGAGATTATCCTAGGTGCAGCTCAAGGATTGGCTTATCTGCACGAAGGATTGGAAGTTCAGGTTCGTTTTATGTTAGTCATTTGATGTTGATTGATTACACATTACTGCTTAGCAGACCCAGAGTGTTCAGGTTTAATTGATATTAAAAGTTTTTGGAGCCATCATGCTTGCTGACTAGTTAGTTCATAGCCTCTAATCCAGCTCAAAGAATTGTATGATCATATTAACAGTCACTGAAATATAATTGCTGAAGGAAATTTTAGTGGATTCTCTTAAATAGTTAGGGGAGGCTTAAGATGGAGTGACGACGCATATAAACTAATCTGGGAAGATTAGAACATGTGTGCAAGAAGTACCAACTACTATTTATTGATAGACCACAGATGTGCATGCACTGACTACATTTTCATTGGATTCATGTTTTATGATTTCTATTTTTTTGAAACAATATGCTGTATAAGTTGTTCAATTATTTCTTCGTGTTAATCTTGAAGGTGATATATCGAGATTTCAAATCTTCAAATGTTCTCTTGGATGAAAACCTGAAGCCGAAGCTTTCGGACTTTGGGCTTGCTAGGGAAGGTCCGGTTGGTGACCGTACCCATGTATCCACGGCGGTAAGTGGATAGGCATAAATAAGACCTTTGGATGCTTATGAACCAGCTAATCTTTAATGATGTTTTCTTTTCCCTCATCCTTGTGTCTTCCTGATCATGCATTTATTTTGAACCAAGTTCTTAACAGGCTGGTTCAGCTTTACATTTTTCCATTTCATACTCTTCTTGAAACTCATGGTTGAGAAGCATGGGTTCACTTGATCTCATATAGCTACATGCATTATTGTTGTGGTACTTCTTTTTGTATTTTATTTTTCCAATTTTCCAATTTCAGGTGGTTGGGACATATGGATATGCTGCCCCAGAATACGTGGACACTGGCCATCTTACGGTCAAGAGTGATATGTATAGTTTTGGTGTAGTGCTTTATGAGATTCTAGCAGGCAGGCGGACCTTGGAAAGAAACCGCCCAGCGACGGAGCAGAAGCTTCTAGAATGGGTGAAACAGTTCCCAGCAGAAAGTAATAGGTTTAGCATGATCATTGACCCACGACTCAGAAACCAATATTCTCTTAGTACAGCTCGGAAGATTGCCAAGTTAGCAGATAGCTGCCTGAACAAGAACGCGAAAGATCGGCCTACAATGAGTTACGTGGTTGAGATCTTGAAACAAGCAATAGAAGAATCAGAAGAAGGAAGAAGTTCTTCGGATAATAGGAGTATGGAGTCATCTACTTCTAAGCCAGTTGCCTCAAATAAGCACTCGGATGCTGTGGGTACTGCAAGAAGGACTACACAATTACCTCGACCAAGAGATACTTCAATTAGGGTTAGTAACTAGAATTTTATGCTATGTTACATGGACTCCGGTATGAGTGTTGGGTGTAGGTATGCGTCGTCTAAGTGTTGGGTTCATTTTCTTCTCATATCAACGACACTAGGACACTGCAAAATACTGATATCAAACTCAAATTATTAAATATGTTTTGTCTAAGTAAAAGTATTGGACACATATTTTATCCTTTTATCCAAGTATTCTTTGACAAGGTATTTTATACATTTAGAATAGTTTAGGTAACATAGATTTTATGACCATTAGAGGAGAAAGAATCATCGACTTCTGTAGCTAACATAATTTTCTTTGGATTTTCAACAGGTCTAAACGCTCAATTGTCAAATACTTATGTTGCGGGCCTTTTTGCTTTCTCTTGCATCATGAGGTTTTGAGTCTCAAAGCCATGCTCGCAATACCTTTGTGTGTTGGGCTCAAACGTATTGTTTCATGCAATACTTGCATTCTTCTTGTTTTTGATTCCTAATGAGATTTTGTATTTATATGGAATAGGGGAGCATGAAAGGAAAAACAGACGTGATCTGCTGCATAGAATGGTTGAAATTTTATATGCACTGAGGAGGGGATTGTACACAAGTTGATTGTAAATCACAAAACTGAAAGTTTGATCTTGTGGAGTGAATTTTTCTTTTTGTTTTCTTAGTAGGAACAATCTTTGGTAGCTAATCTACGCCCGTGTTTCTAGCGACATTTTTGTTGTTTGTAGTGAACTGTGTGCTTTGTTTCAATGTCTCGTTTGATTTAGAGGGAGTGAAACCTTCAGCATATGAAGGGATGATCAATCAAGGTTTTTCTCTTCTCCTCTGTCTCTGGAAGATCAAGTTCTCATATATGCAAGGACTGTTTGGTGTTGCTAGAAATGACATTTGGAGATCTACGCTGTGTTGGCGAAAATTGAAAAAAAAAAAAGTTTTGACAGAAAGCTATGAGACATCCTGAGATGGGCTATGTGCCTGTCCAAAGCATTGGTCGGGATTGTGGAATTATCGCTCGAGAAGTAACCTGTTCCTCATTTGGTCGGAGAATCATTCTTATTAGGTTAGGGTGGCCGGATCCCAAAACTGGGGCATAGTAACTTGTTCCTCATTTGGTCATAAGAAGACTCGATCTTATTAAGTTAGGGTGGTTAGATCCCAAATTGGGACATTAGGTTTATAAAAAAGTGATGCAAAATGCAAAAAGGGTAAAGAGAATGTGGAATTATAGCTTGAGGGACCTTATTTCTCATTTGGTCATAAGAAAAATCGTTCCTATTAGGTTAGGGGCGGCTTGACCCCATTTGGGACATTAGGACCATAATAAGGAGATACAAAATGATTAAAGCTAGAGAATATGATGGTACAAAAATTATATAAAAATAGGATTTTTTTTATAATAATTAAAAAGTAAATAAGATTTATTTAAAAGAAGTACAAAAAATAAGACCCTACTGTACTTAACTCTATTTTTCCCCTTTCCATATTTTCAGCCTTTTCAAAAAAAAAAAAAAAAAAAGAAAATATAAAAACATAATTTTTTCTTGATAGAAGAGAAAATAAGGAATAGAATAAAGAAGAGGAGAAAATAATTAAAAATTAAATGACGTGGAATTTTCTCTGTTTGATTTTGAAATAAAAAATAAAATAAGATGAAAAATAATTCTTTCATTTTTATTTTTTTTAAGAAAGATGAAAACAAATAAACAAGTAAACTAACAAAGGAAAAGAGGAAGAGAAAGAGCAAGCCTATATTTGTTTGACTATTGTATATTTCACAATTCATTTATTTTAATGCAGTAAACGATGAAAAAAATTATGTATTTATTGAATAAATATTTTTAAAAAAATATAAAATATATAATATTTGGAATAATATAATATTAATAATTTCTTTACTATTAGCTCCATACAAATTATTTAACATGGGATTATAAATCCCGTTATTATAATTCTAGTCACTCAAACAAGCCTTGGAGAGTAAGCCCTAGTTTGGACTAGTGCTTATTGATTTATTTATTTTTTTTAATTTTTTTAAAAAAGTTATCTATCAAGACGAATTGAAAAGATAAAAAAAAACCTAATAAAAAAATTAAATTTTTTAAAAAAAAATAAAAAAAAACCAAATTTATCACAAACCAAGCCATATAGATTAAGATAAGTGAATTCTAATAAAATTAAATTCATTCCATTTATCCTTTTTCCATTTTTTTTTGTTTTTTAACCAAGAAAGTTAAAATAGTAATGAGGCCCGTTTTGATATTCAATTTTTTTAGTTAGAAGATAGCGCGAGAAAGTGAAGAAGTAAAGATGGAGAGCAAGAATATATTAAGAATAATTTATAAAATTTAAGTGGATATTAGTGAAAGTTAAAGATGATATAGTAATTAAAAAAATAATAATTAATGAATAATTAATATTTAAAAAATAAAAAATAAAAAATTGAGATGAAAAATAAAAATATTATTTTTATGTTTACTCGTTTCATATTACAAAAAATAAATTCTATATATATATATATATAATATTATTTTATGTAATCTGGACAGATGGAAAAAATAAGGAAGGAAAAAACGATAATCCCTGTCCGAAAGGAAAAATAATTTATGATTTACTCCCCCACTTTTTTTCTCTCTCTTTCTTTCATTTTCCTCTCTCTTTTCTTCTTACCAAACATAGCATAAACCCTAGTCAGCCCACACCACCACCTCTTCTCCAGTTCTCTCCTATCTGAGCTTAAGCAGAGGAATGGAGAAAAACTTCACTCTCATTCAAACAATTGCAACTGCAGGCGTTTTCTCTGCCGTTTCTTTCTGGTTAATCTCGTTCCCTCTCTCTCTCTCTCTGTGGTTCAATAGGGTTTTGGTGGTTGCTTTGCTATGCAGTCGTATATTGGTTTTATTGACTCTTGATCTTGAGTTTTGTCTTCTCCTCGCTCTTCCCAGGTACGGCTTCATGTTTGGCAGAGAATCTGCTCGCAAGGAGCTCGGAGATTTGATCGAAAATCTTCGCCGCGGCAATTCGGAATCTGGTTCTGCTCCGCATTCCTAAAATTGTAACTTCTCTCTCTCTCTCTCTCACTCACTCACTCACTCACTCCATACAGATATAAATGTTCAAATTTGCTGCATTTATATATGCATTCATTGTAAAATCAATGTTTAGTATGCGCGGTAGCTTAACAATTGACAGTGTATAATTAGCGTTCTGGAGGTAATGTTATTGCTTTTGAAAGCAAAAATCCTAGCAATTTCGGCTTTAAAGAAAAGAAGGAATATTGATCATATGATGCGATAACATTATACACTGTCTTGGATTTTTGCTTTCAAAAGCAATAACATTAGTCCTTCAAATGTATAACATTTTGGAGTTACCTTCAAATTTTGGTTTTGCAGTTACCTCAAATAAAAAAAAATAAAAAAAATAAAAACAAAAATGGTTACGTTCAAATTGTTTTCTTCTTCTTCTTCTTCTTCTTCTTCTTCTGGTGCTGTTCTTTCTCCCCGCCCCCCTTTTCAGAAGGTTGACTACCTAGATCCAACACCCTGAAGCTTCCATTATAAGCATAAAGTATTAGTGGGACATACCGATTAGTGGGTAACTTCTGTGTGCCACGGAAAATCTTTTCATTTTCATGTGTCATAGCGGTAATATGCCTTTTCGTAGTAAATGGGACCTTCCCACAAATTTTTTTGTTTTCGTGTTGGACGACTTTATGTGTTTTCGTAAAAAAACACGACACACGCATTGTTCGTTTCGTGCAAGCATATGTCGCGCTCCAAAATTGCATTTTTTTTGTACACCAAGACAATTTTATGCATTTTTGTGCAAAAACATGATGCGCGAACTTTAGAAATTAAAATTACTGATTTTTGGATCATAAGTATGGGAATAGAGGATGAGAATTGTTTATAGGAGGCAAGTTCTTAAAATACACTTAATTGGAATAAGGACATCAACTAATTCCTATTGAAAAAAGTGATCATGTTCGGCTTAGCATGAATATCAGGATGATTGTTTGTGTACCAACTTGACGTGTAAGCAAACCAAAATGGCTGCAATAGCTTAATTAAGTTGTCTTGATTTGTGTCACACTGGTAAGGGAATTTACTATCGAAATGCTCTATATTTGTGACACTGACACCCTGTGCTAAAAAAATATTGAATGACAAAATACTAATGCTACTATATTTCATCTGCCCAAAATATGGCATGTAATGGTTCCTTTGATGCAATGCTTGGTACACGGAAGGGACTTATCCGAAATACTATATATGGTACTAGTGGTTTGATGATTGACATATCTTTAAGTAAGTTGCTTTCTAAGCTAAGTTATATGTTTGGAAAGTCATACTTGGAAGCAAATAACAAATTAGATTTGACAACATAAGTTATATGTTGTCATCCTCATCCATGTCTTACCACTCTTCAAATGTTCTTGGATAGAGGTTGTCTTCAAGGTTAGTTCCCTCTTCTAGTTTTATTTATTTATTTATTTTGTCCAAATAGCGGATACCTATAAGATTAAAAGAAATTTTTTTATTTATAGGACAACTATTTGACTTGTGATTCTATATGGGATAGAATGTTAGGCTACTAAGAAAGCTGTTAAGAAAGATCATATAAATAAGATGAGTGTTGTTGAAGTGAGAATGTTAAAGTGGATATGTGGTAAGATTAGGAAGGATAAAATTAGGAAAGAAAAGATTTATGAAATGAATGGGTTGTACTAATTGAGGACAAGTTGAGTGAAAATAGATGAAGTTAGTTTGGACACATATACAATATAGATCAGTTGATGCAGTAGTAAAGAAAAGTGACATGATTATGGGTAATACAAACACAAGGGTTCCGGGTAGATCTAAATTGATATGGAATGCTGTATTAAGAAAATATATCAATTTATTGAAATTAACTGATGATATAGCTCTTAACAGAACATAATGACTTAAAAAGATTCATATAGCCAACCCAGTTGATTAGAACAAAAGTTTAATTTGGTTTGGTTTGGTTATTTGTCCAAATAAAAAAGAATGTTTGCTAGGTCCTCTCGTGAGACTGGTTTGGTTAGGGGAACAATGGTAACAACTACTTCTGAAACCTGTGTTGTGGGGCCAGGTTGGAGTTCTACTTAGTATCAACCTCAAGACTTGAAGATCCATAACGCATTCCTATTGCACATCTATCATTCGATCAATCATTTTATAATATGTTATATCTTTACACACACACACACATACACACACATGTATATGTTTATCGAGATTGGGCCATTGAGTACAAGATCAAAGTTGGGTCACAAATCTCCATCTCCTTTGGAGACTTATCCTTATCAAAACAAAGATAGTCAGTTCTTTTCAAGGACTGCCATGTTTAGCACTTGTTGACACAATAGTCACTAACAATTGTTATCTACAAAACTGTTCACCTTTATCTCCTCTTATGTGCATGAAGGGAGGTAAGTTTCTCTTTGCATCCATAGTTCACACTAGCGTGTGAATCATTTATATTTACTTTTGAAAGTAGAAATCTGACGATTTTAATGTCCATTATGTGAGCTAAATGATCATTTAGTCAAAAGCGATCAATAGAGTGCACATATTTTTTACTGATATGATTATCCAAGTCAGCGAACTTAAATCACATTGCTATGTGCAATACATTTTGTATGTTCACTAAATGGTCAAATCAGAGAAAAGAAAGAAACTTCGTGGCTTGAGTGCTTACAGAGAATAAGCAAGAGAAAAAATTTACTTTTTCGTTTCTGTACAAAAAGCTATGGGTGTTTGAAAGTTATCTTTTCCTTAATTAGGTTGAAGAGCACGATGAAAAACAGGACAAGCTTTGGAGAGAGAACTTATAGCATTGTGCAGGGAGATGGTCAGAGAAATCTATGAAGCATAATGGCGGGAGGAATCCATGAAGCATAAATGGCGTGGGGAATCCATGAAGCATAATGGCATGATCATGTTTCCTTCATTTGTTGTAATGATGAGCTGATTGAAATGATATTTTGTTGGTTTTGTGTTCATTTCGTAGGTATTAAACTGTCTATTATACTTTTAGTTTCCAAACATACTGAGACTTTACAAATTTTGAGTGGTCCATTTATGAGTGAAGAGTGCTTGGGTAGCTAGACATTTCAACCAAAATCTGAACCATGTTGTGGTAAGTATGAATATCTCCAATAGTTTTTCAGCCTTTACGTGTGAGAGGTAGACATGCCTGCATTAGGGTTGGGTTCAACTTGGTCTAATGGGTGACTACACAGATGTGATTTAGCCGCTGATGGATTTAGAAGAATCCCTATAGGACAAGGTTTCTTAGTGGTAATAGTATTGAGATTATGTACTGTTAAGTTGGTGGTATTTTGTACTTTAGTTTTATTATATAAATAACAGTGTCAAGGGAGCTAACATTAATTTTTGGGTGCTCTCTCTTTTACTGTCACAATAATTCTCTTCTAAGCTTTTTTTTTCTATTTTTCTGTCTCTACATTAATCCTAATATGATATCAGAGCATGATCCCATGTAAGGAAGATTAGTGATTTTTTTCTTCTTTACTTTATGTTTTTTCTCTTTTTCTTTTTTGAATTCGTCACTGTAAAAATCCCAAACGATTGGCTGTTCTCCAAGGTCAGTGGAATGATTTTTCCCTTCATTTTCTTGTTTGTTTGATATTTTTCTTTGATTTTTTTTTGATTTTTGGCGCAGGTTAGGGTTTTTGTTCACAAATCGCGATTCCGATGGTCTACAAGGTTTTACAAGGGGGCCAGTTAGGATTCTACAAGGTTTTACAAGGGTCGAACCAACCCTATTGTTGATTCTTGGTTGATTTCAAGTTGCGGCTAGGGATATTTCGACCAATTTCGACCAGTTAGGGTTTAATACACTTGTTGGGGCTCAGATCAATTTCAACTTGTGTTGTTTGAAGCTCTTTGGTTGTTTGCGAACTACCATGTCGCTGCTAGGGTTTGCTCTGTGGTTTTTGTGGATTTGCTGTGGTGGCCAGGGTTTACAGCCATTCTTTTGGCCCTGTTTTTGATTTGCTGTAATCTGGTATAAGTTCCTTTTCATGTTCTGAATATTATTGGTTCTCTCGTGATTCAGCTCTACTTTGATTCGCATTTGTTACAATGTTCATTGATTCCTTTAATTTTGTATTGCTTGCTCTTGATTCTCTATGGCTATGTCTAATATTGGAAAGCCTTTTGGTGGCTATGAGGACACCGTATTAACTAGTTCTGGGACTTTTACTGATAGTCCGCCTCTTCAGATTAACTCTATTAAGTTGGATAGTAGCAATTATTTGATTTGGTCTTGTGTTGGTAGTTTAGCTATTGTTGCTCGTGGTGTATTTTGGTATATCACTGGTGAAACTAAACAGCCAATAGTTGTGGAGCCTTCTCGCACACGGTGAATAGAAAAAAAGCTCTTATCATGTCATGGTTACTACATTCTATGCAGTCCTCTGTCCTCCATTAGTTGCAGTTTTTTACTTTTAGATGCTACACATGAGATTTGGTTTGCTAACACTCAGACTTACTTTCAGATTGGCAATGATGCTCAGCTAAATGAATTGCAAAAGAAACTCTGTGGATTAGATCAAAAAGACCCATCTCTGACCTAGTATTATGCCGAGTTGACTAGATTGTGGAACAAAATTGATTATTATCATAACTTCCACGCTATTTATACTACTGATGCTGTTACCTTTCAGAAGATGGTAGAAAAGGAGAGGGTGTATGATTTTCTTGTCGGCTTAAATGTTGAATATGATCCGATCCGTGTTCAGATTTTGGGTCGAGATTCGTTTCCTACTTTGAGGCAAGCGTATGTCTATGTTTAGCAGGAAGAGAGCCAGCGCCAAGCTATGATTTCTCTTTCTAGTTAGGAGCATTATGTGTTAACTGTCACGTTTCTCACCCGGACAGGCCAACCTAGTCATACCAAATCTGGGAAGAAGTGTGGCTCAGTAGCTCGAGATTAGTTACGTTGTGAGCATTGTTGTAAGTCCTGTCATATTATCGATCACTGCTAGAAATTACATGGTTGTCCTACTCAGGGATGTGGAAGTGGCCATTGTGGCAAACGTAGTGGTTCTATCTGCTCTCAAGCTCATCTTTCTGAGGCCTCTGTTGGCTCATCTGGTGAAATTGGCCCTTTCTCTGAGGCCGAGTTGACTATTCTCAAGCGCTTGACGGCTTGTGTTGATATCTCTCCTTTTACAGCTTCTACTTCCTCCTCAACTTTGTTGACTCAGGTATTTCTCCTAGTGCACTTAGTGTTGTTGTCTTTCATATTTCTTGGATCATTGACTTAGGTGCCACTAATCTTATGATTGGTTCTTCCACTTGTTTTAGTAAAGATAAGGTCCGAATAGCTAACGGTGTTTATCCTCTGTATTTGGCAAATGTTTTATCCAT
>JAOTRH010000008.1:9997394-10007822 GCA_034768845.1 Heliamphora exappendiculata | reverse complement strand
AATTTTATACTAGTAAGTTTAGTTTTACTGAATAATTTTAATTATTTTTTAAAAATAATTCGTAAATTTATATCATTATTTGTCAAAAATTCATAAATTCATAATATTTTACTTAAATATTATTAGATCTGTAATAAATCATTATATCTGTAAGCTTATAAATTTTAATTTTAATTTTTAAAGAATAAAGATAAAAAAAATTTAGCACTACCAAGAACATCAGAATCACTAGATGGTTCAAATTTCAACAATTAACAGATTGAGATTAATTAAAAATATATTTTTAAATATTTTTAAATAATAAAAAAATATAATATTAATTTCAAAAAAAAACAATAGTTGAATAGATCTGTATATTATTATTAATTTTTTAAAAAATAAAAATAAAAAAAATAATTTTAAAAACTTAAAATTTCAGCCACCCTTTCAAATTTCAGCAGAAACTGAAAATGAAAGAAATAAAAAATTTAAAAACTTAACATGAGAATAAAAAAAATAATTAAAAAAAAAAACTTAAAATACCATAAGAGCTTCATCACAGCCAGTGCCCCAGCCGAATAAAGAAAATAATTAAAAAAAACTTAAAATATCAATCTTCTTCTTCATCACAGCCCAGCGCCCCAGCCGAAACTGAACCATGCTCGCCGATTTCGCCGAAACTCAAAATCGTACAAAAACAAAAAAACTATCATCAATCAACCAATATACCTTCGGATCCAACGAAAATGAAAAATTAGAACACTAATTACTGCTAAAATCGAAGAAATTGAAGAATTGAAGCAAGTCGGCGAGAACGCAAGAACTCAAGATTCCGAAAACAAAAAAAAATGGCCAAAAACTGGAGTAGATCTAAGTAATCTGACGAAATTATTGGTTCATCCCGTTGCTTAGTGTCTTTCTAAGTTGTTTAGACATAAAAATGAAAAAAAAATAGACAAAAAATAGAAATTGGGACCCATTACAGTTGATAGCACCGCTTTTACACATAGTAACAGTCGTAATGGCCCATTGCTGAAACCACCGTTATACAACCGAAATCACCGTTACGATAATTGTAACGGCTGTAAAATTCAATAGCACTGCTATAGTGGCCACAACGCGACTTGATCCTGCCGAAACCATTACGTAACGGCGTTACGTAACAATCAATTTTTAAAATTATAGTTGGGTCTCTGAATTCTTTTCCGCTATTATGCTTTATTAAGGAACATATTTTCAATTAATTTTAATAAGTTCATATATTTTCTTAATACGGCATCAAATATCAGTTTAGATTTATTTTTCTCACTAGTATTTTTATTACTCATAATTTTATCGTTTTTTTTTACTACTGTATCAACTAATCTACGTTGTATGTGTCGAGACCATCTTAATCTATTTTATCTCATCTTGTTCTTAATTGGTGCAACCCCTACTATTCAACGAATCTTTTTATTTATAATTTTATCTTTTTTAATCTTACTACATATCTACCTTAACATTCTTATTTTTTCAATACTCATTTTATTTATGTTATTTATAATCAATATTGGTTGGCTCAAGTTAAAGAATACTTCTAAAGTTTTGTGTGACCAACGAATACATCGAAATTTTGTGTAACCAACGAATACCTACAAGATTAAATAATCGAACCTAGATAATGAAAATATTCTCTTAGGCATTTCTTGATTTTGAATTCTTATTTTTTCACCATTAATACGCTTATTACTATTAAAATTATATTACATATATTTAGTTTTGTTCCTATTTACTTAAAACTCTGGTGGTTCTTAAACTTTCCTGCAGAAGAAACTGACTGTAGTTTGGAAATTTATATTTACTTATTTTTTGTTTCCGTATTTGTCCCTTCAAAATTAACGTCAAGAATTGTGACATAAAAGTTAATCCTTACCACAGTAACCATTGATGTGGCATGAAAGTAAATCCTTACCACAATAACCTCCCCGAGGAAATCCTTGAATCTGTCACAGAAGCTTCTCATATAATCCGAGTAGACCTGAATGGGTGTTCTTCCTCTAAGCACTGGTAATGAATCACAACCCAATGAGATATATTCAGGATTTCTCCTGCCTGATCTGTCTGTATAGACAAGGTCAGGATTCTTGCTGATTTCTTCAAGCACCCATGGGGGTAAGGGAATGCTGAAATTCACAAACAAAAAGGAGGTAATGATGAAAATTCTATGACCAATTGATCCAGAAAAGAAAATTTAAGAACCAAAAACGTTATTACAATTCCTAACTAGGCTATACCCACATAAAGTGAAAATTGACACAAAAATGAAAATTGAATACCAGAAAGTTGTAAGAAATACTATTGGAAAATGCTCTCATTGAAAAAGAGAGAAATTCTGGAAATTCATTTGATGGTCCAAAATAAATCAGCAATCTTCTTCCAACATGACAAACATATGAAAATGGGAAAAAAAGAATACAATAGCGTGCCGTCATACCTGCAAGAGTCTCCTACATTTCCCCCACACTGATGAAACGACATAACAACTTGGAGCTTCAAGCCATGCTTTTGAATCATCTTCACAAGCTCAGCGTAGCCTTCCCAGTTGTACTTCAAAGGCCCATCTTTTTCAACCAATCCCCACCAAGCATCGACCATTACTCCTTCAACGCCTGCACTTTTCAAGGCCATCAAGCTGGCATTCATCGCCCGCGGCTTGTTCAAGCTCCCCCCAAATGATATGGTGTCGAGTGGCAGCATCACAAACACGGGCACCCCGGCATCATTTTCCCTATGAGTATCCAATAACCGGTGAAGCTTTTCCCAATTCTCATTTCTTCTGTCTTTGAATTTCATGTTTCTTTCGTGTCCAAGTTGATCTTCTTGCATCAAACTCTTTGCTCGGAGACGACACGATGTCCTGATTTGTGCAAAACAAACCATGCCGGGGAAGTCATCAAGAGCTTTGGCACTCCTGGTATGTTTTAAATTGTTGAAGCTAGATGAAAGATGGAGTGTCAAAGCCATATTCTGTTTTTCTTGGTTTTCTGAAGAGATAAGAGAGATGTGGGAATGGATGAAGGCAGTTTGTGTGAATATATAAAGGGTTACTTGTGGATTTTGAAGGAGACATTTGTGGTGGGCTCTAGTTTAAATGGGAAAAGTGCAAAAAATGAGTAGTAGTCAGCTCAACTTTTCAAAGTCATCCCCCCTTTTACGATTTTACACCTGTTGTCATTCTTGTCAAATGCAGGGGCTGGAAATAAAAGGTCTTTAGAGTCATTGAATTTAAAGATCACTTGGGGAATTTAATAATCTCCCCTTGGTGTGGATCAGTCTCTGCAAGGTAAATGTTGCATCCTAAAAAATTGTTAGATACAGTATTTATTGTTCATCAATCAAGGGCTTTTGAAATGTGAAAAGATTGGTTAGTTCATAAAATTGTTAGTTAGTCAGAATTGTTTATTTATCTGATTTTTCTAATTGAGATGATTTGAAGAAGTAAAATTTTTTGACTAAAAGATGAAAAAAAATTCAGGAAAGATAAAATTAAGTCAATATGTCGCATTTATTATTATTTTTTTGTCTTTAACGAGTTTTTATTTTATTTTATTTTTTATTATTTGGTCAAAGTTTTTCACCTTTTCGATTATATATCATATTTATTCATTTCTGGCAGACTCAAATTGTTTCTCACATCATTTGATCAGTTCAATTTCACTTAATGCCTCATTTTCCAGTTCTACTCAAAATTAGTCTCCTTTAATCCTGAAATTGGAGTGAATTTGTATCATACTATTTCTCATTTGGTGGTGTCTTTGTTTTATCTCAATCAGCCAAGTTCTGTGTGTTTTGTGTTTAATTGGCTGCCAACGCATATACACATGGGGATGGAAAATTCTTGAATTTTCAACTTTTTTAGCTTTTAGTTGGTTCAGGATAACGAAGTGACGTATCTTACTTACTATCTATCCTTGAGGGAAAGCATGTGGTTGTAATGAAATCTCCGCTTTAATTTCCTCAGATCAATTATTGTATTGTTTTTATTAATCGATCAATCAATCATAGGGTAGATGAGATTCTCCCAAATAATAATTTTACCTATTTCGTGTAATTTACGTCTGCTTTCATTTCCTTGGATCAATTATTGTATTGTTTCTATTGATCAATCAATCAATCATAGGCTTGATGGGATTCTCCCAAATAATAATTTTACCTATTGTCCGTCTAATTTTACCTATTGATCAATTATTGTATTATTTCTAATTTACGTAGAATGGACGTGAATACGCCACATTAACATCTTGATATTATTGTTATAAAAAATTTTATTACATAAAACGTATTTAAAAAGTTTAAAAAATATTATTAAAATATTTGTTAAGTATCAAAAAAGTATAACATTATAAATTTTTTTTTTTCATTAAGACGTGTTTAAAAAATATCGAACACGAATTTATTGTCAGAATTTTAAGTATAAATTTCCTAACGTAGCGTAAAAAGAAATCATGATTTCAATCTGCATAAAACAAATAAAAAACAAGAACATCCACGAGAACGCGAGAATTTACGTGGTTCGACTGGCTACGAAAAAAAAAAACATTCTACTATTCTCAAATATAGAATATAAATTTTACTTTTAACCTTACAAGCTCTGTGTGTGGCCTCAAATTGAGATTTTCTGTGTCTCTCTATATTTTCTCTAGTATCTCTTTGAGTCTTTTTTCTGAGTATTAGACAACTTACACATATTTTGCATTAACCCTAGATGAAATATATGGTATATATATATAAGTCACGACAAAAAAACCTTAAAAATGCTTCAGGATGTCGCAGCAGCGCTCGAGCGCCTAGCGAGCACCAGCTTCTGGATTGGCAGGCACTCAAGCGCCTAACGAGTGCTAGCTTCTGGACTAGCTGGTGCTCAAGCGCCCATCGAGCGCTCTGCCAGTGCCAACTTCTGGACTGCTAGTTTCTTGAAAAACTCGAGCCACAAACCTAATAATCTCCACCTTAGCTTGAATTTCTCAACCATCTTGAAGAGCTGTCGGAGTTGCTTCGACCTGCACTTCTTTTTTTTGGGTATGAGTGCTCCACCTTCTCTCAATCTTCAACCTGAATAAACTTGAACCAAATCCAAGCCACAATTGAATTCGACCCTCTTGCAATCAACAGTCTTTTCATTATTGGATAGTTTTTCAAACTATAACTTTTTAGCCTTATGTGAAGGCTCCACATTCTCTAATACTGCTACTCGCCTTTGAACTATTTCTGTACTGCCTGTAACTTTCTTGTAAGACGAAGGTTCTCCATTTGACTGTTTTCTCTGCTGTTGACTTGAACCACTATCAACTGATTTTCTAGGTGAGCTTTTCTGACTGAGCTCCACCTCGACTGCTGCACTCTTCTTCTGACTTTCTGACATACTCTGTCGTCAACCTGATCAAGTTCCAAATATCTGTGTCTCGTGTCGTTCCTGCTGGAATCAATCTATGTGATAGTAGTAACTTCACCTATCACCGTGTCCCCTACTAATCTGTATAGATCGTCCACTTTCTGCCCTCTCATGTTAACTAAAGATTTTTTTACTGATCTTCATTGCTCCACCTCTTCTTGTGTACCCATAACTCAAAGAATCCAATGTCTCTAAAGAAATCAAAATTTTATTTAATCTTGGAATATGTCTGACATTCCTCATGACCCTTACAACACCGTCAAACATCTTGATCTTCACTATATCCTTTTCAATGGCCTCGCACGCTGTGTCATTCCCCATTAGAGTTGTACTTTGTTGCAAGGCTTATACTTGTCAAACTATTTTCTTGTTGGACACATATAGTATGAGCATCTTGAATCTAATATTCATGACTTTGATAGAACATTAAAATTTGAGAAAACTAAAAATACATCTCTGTCTACCTCACTATCTAACGACTTCTAAGCCAAACTGACAGTTTTTGCCGGAGCTTTTCCTTTCTTCTTTTTCTTTAGATGCTGCTTCAATTTTTGACACTAACTCTTGAAATGACTAGTTTTGTGGCAGTAGAAAGATTCCACATCCTCCTTTACACGTGACTTGGACTGAGATCGACCTTTGTTGGAATCCTCCTCACTAGATCTACTCATTTTCCTACTTGACTCAGGCTTAGCCACAAGCAATCTCTCTGCATTTGATTCACCATCCCTTTTCATATTTTCATGTGACAAAAGAGTACCGGTGACCTCTTCAAGTTTTAGAATGTCCTTCCTATACATCAGCGTTATCACCAGATAATTATAGGATGTCGAAAGTGATGCCAACATGAGTATCATCTTATCATCATCATCAACCTTTACTCCAAACCCTAATAACTGTATGATGAGTATATTATACAGATTTAGATGTTTCAAAAGGTTTGTATCGTCTTTCATCTACAGTTCATATAGTTGCTTCTTTGCGTACAACTTGTTGGCTAGATTCTTTTTTATGTAGGGACCTTCCAACTTCTGTCAGATATCGTACGCTGTCTTCACATCAAGCACGTTATGAATAATATCGTCTCCTAGATTCAACTGAATCTAACTCGCGGTCCTGGAATCAATTTCCTCCTAATCGTCATTGGTTATCTTCTCTGGCTTCTTTACCTTGCCGAGTAACGCATTGGAAACCCCTTGCTGGATCAGTAAATCGTTCATCTGTCTCTGCCACACGGAGAAGCTATTCTTTTCGATAAATTTCTCAACTTCATATATGATGTTCACCATTTTTACTGTAATCGTGTGATCAAGCCAATAACCAAACACTCTGATACCAGTTGTTGAAATTTTAAGCACAAATCTCCTAACGCATCAGAAAAAGAAACTACGAATTCATTCCACACAAAGCAAGTAAAGAACAAGAACACGAAAATTTACGTGATTCGGTTGACATATTTCTATGGAAGAAGAAACAATCTACTACTTTCAAATATAGAATACAAATTTCATTCTCAACCTCACAAGCTCTATGTATGGCCTCAAATTGAGTCTCTCTGTGTCTATTTATACTCTCTCAAGCCTCTCTCCGAGTCTCTCTCTAAGTATTAGACGATTTACACGTTTTGCATTAACCCTTGATGAACTATAGGATCCATATATATAAGCCATGACCAAAAAATCTTAAAAACGCTTCAGGACGTCGCGACGGCACTTAAGCGTCTAGCTAGCGTATCATTTTGTCCTCCAGGCACTCAAGCTCTCAGTGAGTGCCAGTTTTTAGACTGCTGGTTTCTTAGAAAATTCGAGCCACAAATGACTAGTAGGCATTCAAGCGTCCAACGAGTGCCAACTTTTGGACTGGCAAGCGCTCAAGCGCCTAACGAGCGATCTGCGAGTGCCAGCTTCTAGACTGCTGGTTTCTTGAAAAATTTGAACCACGAACCCAACATTTATGGTGTCCGAAGAGTGTCATGTTCGACACGCTTTATTCGTAAAAATTTTCGTGCTTCTTAGCGTATAATCATTACCATTAGGTTATTTTTTCATTAGTTGTGTATTTTTTTTACGTTAGTCTAGATGAGAATAATTTTTAGTTTTTTCTCGTCATGACAAATAAAAATATAAATTTCTTTATTCAAAAATATAAAAACAAAGTTTAGATATGACAATTTTAGTCTTTAGTAAATTTTTTTTTTAGTCTTTATAATAAAATACAATTGCCTCTACATCAGTAGCTATTGTCTCTTTCCATTTATTCGCATTGATTCATTGTTTCATGCGCATATGAATGAACAATACCAATAAAAGAGATTGGAGCAATAGAGTAGTTTATTTCACGTGGAACCGTGGAAGCAACTGATTCAAAACTAAATCAAATGCCCAACTCTAATTAAAAACGTAACGTTGCGTGGGGGCAATGTTGTTGATATACCGGTTTATATCTATATGTGAAATTTTCTTTTTAATTTGAGGATTTATTTTTTGTTTTTTTCCAACTGGTATTATAATTATTAAAATTTTACGATTTACTATTCGGTTTATGATTTGAGCATAAATTAATACGAACGTGAATCTGTTTTGTGATAGAATCATGATGAATTTTACGATTCACAAATCGATTCGGTATTAACGATTAATGAAAATTTTAAAATTATCGTGTTTAATAAATCCTAAACTCTTATTTATTATTTTTGTTTTGTTTTAAAAATACTATAATACTGCAGAATGTGTTATTATAAAATAAGATATAATTATTCTATATATCTGATTGAAATCTCAACTTAACTTAAAACCCAAATTCAAACCAAAACCAAAGCAAACCACTGTCCAATCAATCATAAAAATCAAATTCCGTTTGTTTCCCAAGGTTTCGACGTATTGTGTAGGGTAAGATCAGAGAAAACGATGAGAGGCGATACAGATGTAGATGTACAAGTATGCATTTATGTGTTGACTAGAAAAATCTTCTCTCGAATTAGAGTTTGAAATCAAGAGAATTAGGGATCCCTTTCCCTTAGCCCGTTACCTGCTGCAAATCCCTCTCTTCTGCAACAACCCTTTTTCTCGACGTTGAGCAACAACAGGCGACGCCGCAAAATCGGTGAAGCTCGACCTTGGCGAAGAATGGGTTCAGAAAATGTTTCATGCTAGTCGATTTGTGTTTCAATTTGGGAGATTAAGGTTTCTATTTCGATTTACTTCAAATCTACTTGTTTGTGTGTGTGTGTGTGGATCTAAACATGTTTTGAGATCTTGACGTCTTCAATGTTTTGCACAGAGAGAGAGAGATGTTTGTTAATTAGCATAGCTTAATTGAAAGAAAAAATGAAAAAAAGAAAAAAAATGATAGATTGATTCAGAAGGAAACCAAAGAGATTTGAGATCCATGGGTTTTGAAATTACTGTACAATTATGACAAAAAGGAGGAGAAGAAAGTATGTGAAGTAAAGGTAAAATAGTAAAAGTTTATTTTTCGTTAACGCTTTTTATTTGATAAGTTTGACATGGAAGATTAGTATCATTTTAGAAATCTTAGAGAAAGTTTTCGAAACAAACTTAAACTTTATGGGAAGAAAGCGTGATTTATTATTTTTTTTATCAAAATATATAAAGGTTTAAAAAAAAAGAATAAGCTAAATTAGACCAATAAAATTTTATCTTACTTATTTTTCATCTTTAGTAAAATTTTATTTATATTTTAATTAAAATTTTTTATTCTTTTGATTTTTTTTTATTAAGATGATTCAAAAATAAAAACTTTTTGTCCAGAAGATAAAAAAAATGTGGAAAAGACAAACATAAGAAAAAAAAAATCAAATTTTAGACTAAATAATATATTGAGGAAGTTACTATTTTGTGTGTGGATATATTAGTTTGTCCGAGTTAGCTTATTTTCATCTTAATTAATTTTTAAGTAATTAATTTTATGATTTATTTGCAAAGGTCTCAATTAAAATTAAACACAGTTTCGTATAAATTAATATTAAAAAATTAATAATACTTAAAAGGTTATTTGTTTATAAATTTATGACGATTTTCTTAAACTTCCAAATGAATTAGAACAAAAGACAAAAGACCGCACAACTTTTACATTGTTGTCTGAAATATTTAAAAAGTTTAATTTTTAAAAAATTTAACTTTTCTTATAAAAGAAGAGAAAATGTAAATTATTTTTTAAACATTGTTTTGAATAGTTTTACTTTTACGATTTAGCATTTGGTATAATTTTCCAAGTTTTAAATATTTCTAAAAATATAATTAATTTTTATATAAAAAATATTATATTTATCGCATTAAAAAAAGTGAAATTATTTAAAACGTAAACAGAGAAAAAAACACAAGTTCATCCTTACTTTACTCCATTGCACGTGGTTCTTGATTATTTGGGAATAAAGTCTTTTGGTTGTTTAAAAAATTGTCAAATCTGCATAAAAAAAATTTAAAAAAATTGATAATCTGGTCTAATTTAATTGGTACCATTCTATCTGATTTTTATTTGTAACGATTCGATTTTAAATTAAAATTTTTAAAAATTATTTTAACTAGTTCGATTATCAATTTTTGGCTTAAACTTTGTTTGGATAAATCAATTTATTAACTTATTTAGCTTATAAGTAAAAAATAATTTACATCATCTAAACGAACCAATTAAGTTAAATTTTAAGTCAATAAGCTAATAAGTCAAAACTCACATAAACGAACTAAACTTATTTAAGTAAATAAGCCAAAATAAGTAGGGGTGACAATTTCTCTCGCCCTAATCCCACCCCGCTTTGCAGGGTTTTTTTTGCTCCCGATAACAAACGGGATGGGAACGATATTTGCTCAACTCGCCCAGTTTTTTCCCGTCCCGCCTCCGATTACATAAAATAAATATTTTTTAAATATTAATATATATAAAATATATATTTTACAAATATAATAAGTCTAAAATATTAAAATATTATTTTTATTTTTATTTTTATTTGATTTTTTATATTTTTTATATTTAGTTATATTAAGTCATCAACTATTATT
>JAOTRH010000008.1:9970919-9997294 GCA_034768845.1 Heliamphora exappendiculata | reverse complement strand
AGTATGAGCATCACTCTAAGGAGGAAGATTTTTAGTTAACCTAGTATACAGAATAGCTACATCCTGGACAAAGTACTGATAAAAGTTAGAAATATAATTAAATCTATCTGAAGCCCAACTATCAGTTAAGATGTTAAAAATTATAAAGTCCAACTTCATTTTTGCCACATCTAGTATGGAGACCAAAAGTGATAAATTCATGGTATCTCCTACTTCATCAGAATCCGACTCTAACAAGTTTATATGTTTAACTGGAGAGTCTATGTAACACCCCGACCTTTCACATGTCAACGATATTGTTCGCTTTGGGCAAAAGCCCTCACGGTTTTGTTCTTCCCAATGGGTCACCCATCCTTGCATTGCTCCTGCCGAAGCACACTTAACTGCAGAGTTCTGCTAGGGTTTCTACCACTTGGAAAAGGGTCTCGTTGAATGTAAGGGTCCAAGGTATTTATTTTATAGCCCAGGAACTTCCTCTTCCTTTCCGATATGGGATACCAGGATATCACAATCCACCCCCTTTAGGGCTACACGTTCCCGTGCGGTAGCCTGTCAGCTCCGATTGCCTGCCAGTCCTTGCCGACCCGCCCACTCAGTAGCCCGCCCACGTGTCATAAGAGACAGGAGGGGCCCACATTCGGAGGTGAGAAAAGTCGGCTCTGATACCATCTGTAACACTCCGACCCTTCACATGGCAACGATATTGTCCGCTTTGAGCAAAAACCCTCACGGTTTTGTTCTTCCCAGGGGGTCACCCATCCTTGCATTGTTCTAGCGTAAGCACGCTTAACTGCGGATTTCTGCTAGGGTCTCTATCACTTGGGAAAATGCCTCGTTGAATGTAAGGGTTTAAAATTTTTCCTTTATAACCCAGGAACTTCTTCTCCCTTTCCGATGTGGGATACTAGGATATCACAGTCTCAAGACCTAGATGATGACACTATCCCATTAACTGATTATTAGGATTCCTTGATTGGCATTGCTGAAGAAAAAGTATCAGCATCTAAATCAAAGTCACTTTGATATAAAATAATCTTGGAAAAATAGGAATATTCTTATATTCTGTGGAATGGCTAGATTAAATTATTCAAAGTATATCTATACAGCTCACAGCCGACGTTAAACGACAAAGGCAAAGGTATCTCCTGCGTCTACACGACAAAGGCAAAGGCAGCTCTTTATTGAGTGCTTTTTTTGTCAAAAGTAGTATAGTATCTTGTCTGCCATCTTTGACTATCCGCACTTTGCGACAAGGGTGGCCCAGTACACTCATGTAATGCACTGACCGACTCCAATAACTCAAGGACACCTGGCATCGCACTACCGGATTTGAAGAAGAAGATTTGAAATCCGCATTATTGTGGTTCTGTTTGTATCTTCTCTTCTCTATTTAAGGAAAACTTCACCCTTGTTGAAGTTAAACTTTCTCTACCCCCCTCTCTCTCTCTCTTCTCTTGTAACCCTTCTTCCTCTTTCCTTTGTAATAAATTCTCAGTATCAATAAAAAAAAGTTTGAAGTTTGTAAGATCCGCAGTGCAGTTTGCATCATATTTGATTTGTAAGATTCGCAGTGTAGTTTGCATCATATCAAACTCGGCTTTCTAATAATTACTACAATCTTTGTCTGTGGTAAGTTCATTCAAATAACATTTACCTTTATAGTTAGATCTGTTTTTAACAAATCTGGTTTCTGATGAAGAAGAGGAAAATTGATATTTTCATGTGAAGATTCAGATTCAGATTCAGACCCAGAAGTACTATTAAGTAATAATTTACTTAATTGTAATCTTAAGCCTTCATTTTGAAGTTCATTCAATTTCTTCTCAGTGGAACATCTGTTAGCATAGTGACCTATTTTGTCACATTTGTAACAGCAAGCATCAATATGATGCAAACTGCACTGCAGATCTTACAAACTTCAAAATTTTTTTATTGATACTGAGAATTTATTACAAAGGAAAAAGGAATAAGGGTTACAAGAGAAGAGAGAGAGAGGGGGGTAGAGAAAGCTTAACTTCAACAAGGGTGAAGTTTCCCTTAAATAGAGAAGAAAAGATACAAACAAAGCCAAAATAATGCGGACTTCAAATCTTTTTCTTCAAATTTGGTAGTGCGATGCTAGATGTCCTTGAGTTATTAGAATCGATCAGTGCATCACATGAGTGTGCTGGGCCGCCTTTGTCGCAGAGTGCAGATAGTCAAATGTGGCAGACAAGATACTGTACTACTTTTGACAAAAGAAAGCACTCAATAAAGGAGATGCCTTTGTCATGTAGACGCAAGAGATGCCTTTACCTTTGTCGTTTAGCATTGGCTGTGAGCTGATAAGCTGTACATATATACTTTGAATAATTTAATCTGGCCATTCCACAAAATATAAGAATATTCGTATTTTTCCATGATTATTTTATATCAAAGTGACTTTGGTTCGGATGCTGATGCCTTTTCTTCAGCAATGTCAATCAAGGAATCTCAATAATCGGTTAATAGAATAATGTTATCATCCAGGTCTTGAGACTCTCCAGCTAAACAGAGAAACTGGTTAGAGTCGGGTTCTGATGGAGTAGGAGATACCATTGATTTATCACTTTTGGTCTCCATACTAGATGTGGCAGAAATGAAGTTGGACTTCACAATTTCTAGCATCTTAACTGATAGTTGGGCTTTAGATAGATCAGGAAATTGGGTTTTCAGGGTATGAAGAATCAAAAGGCCTCAAAAGTCCATATTCACATAAGGAGAAGAGGATGATACTTGTTGGGTTTGGGCTTGTACAGCATCCTTGGCAGATATTGTAGATTGGATTTTAGATAAGGCTTTAGCCGTATCAAAACCATTCCACCATTTAAAGAATAAGGTCATCTGGAGAGTAGAACATTCTAAATGATCCAGATCACTCTTAAAACTCCATCTCTAAATCCAGGCTAACTGGAATTCAAAAAAGAAATACAAAAGATGCTAATCAATGGGATCCCATTTACAATTGGGTTTCTCAAACATTGTTGCAGCTTTGGTTAAAGATAGATTAGGATGATGTTTTACCCATAAAGGATAAACATCTTGTACAAATTGTGGAATGACCTTGATGGTCGGCCCCATTTTTTCCTACCAAGAAAAAAACCAAGGAGGAAAACCAGAAGAAGAAACAATCTCCGGATTCATGGTAAAAAACCATGTATGTTTACGGATAGAATTTTGGTAATAAAAAGTAAAATGCCAGGCTTGGATGTAATCCCTCTAATTATACTGAGTGCCATTAAGTTTTAGGATACGAGCCCTAAATGGATCAAAACCCCATGCATGAGGATCGAGAACTCGAACCACATAACATTTGGAATGGGTAACGGAGGACTTAGGATCAGTTCCATTCGTAATGGCCAAAAGGAATGGCCCTTTAGTCAAAAGGTATAGAATGGTCATCATATTGATCTTTAAGTTTTTGTCGAATTTTTTTGACAAATAAATTAGATAAGCCATCAATGAATTTGGCTTTCCAATGTTCAGCATTAGCATTTTTTCTTTGCATAATGCGTGTTAGGACAACATCCTTATACCATCTAAAATGAGTTAAGGAAGGACATCGAAGATTGTGGAGAAGCTCTCTGGATCTTTCATGTCATTGAGAATGAGAGCCAACAAAATGCATCAAGATGGTTTGTACTAAAGTAAAAACTGCATTTTGTACAACCTGGCTAGTTTGTACAATCTGACCTTGCATGTCAGTTGATGTATCGGGTTCAGTTTTGATAACATTAAAGATTTCATGCTTCTATCCTTCAATAAGACAGTTGCCAAACCAACCTTTTAAGGAACCTGTGAATCCATGGGATGTGTGTTCAGCTGTTTGTTGGCTAGTATTACCAACAACTCTACACATACAGACATATATTACCATATTCTGAATAATTTCAAAGATTTGATATTCTGATAAACCATCTATGTCCCATTCATAAATAGTTTTTCCATTATACGAATTATGTACTTGGAAAAATTTTCTTCCCATAACAAATTCGTAGGAGTAGGACATTGATAATAAGTTTTACCAGGAGGTTCGTATTCAATTTTATTTACCTAGGAGTAAATATAGATTAAAGATCTTGGATATGAGCTAAAGTGTTAACAAGCTCAAAATCAGTATTTGATTCAGAAGAATCAAATGATGAAGGTTGATCTAAAATATTAATCTGTTTTTTAGGTTCTTTCATTTTTAAAGATTCTAATTTTGATATTAATATTTCAACAAATTCATTATTCCTTTTTTGACTAAATAATTTAAATCCAAGAACATGACGTGATGGTTGTAAAGAAGTATGTACATCTCCTACGGGTTTAAGAGTTGTAACAGGGTAACGCGAATGAATTAAAACTTCATCTACATTTTCTTCTATACGATTATGTTGATTACTAACAGTTTGTAAATTTAAATTAGTAAAAAAGAAAGTCTGATAGGTTAATGGGGGTGGATGTACAGAGGTAACTGAAGTACCATCAGTTATATATAGTATAGTTATATATATATATATATATATATATATATATATACACAATAACTGGGTATACCCTGTTCAAACTATATACAGCTTCCCTGTACCATAGTTCTATAAATAAGATTCATACACTTAATCCAAAGAAAACAACTTCGATCTGTTTAAATCTTAGCTGTTTCTACACATTACCCAAAATTATATAAATAAAACCTCTCCTAGACCATCTTATATGATTATGCAGAAAACTTTGTGAACTTCAAATTTACATTATTCCACATGTATCTAAGCAACCAACTAAACATGCTTAGAATTTCATTTCCGGTAAAATTCCTGTCCCAACACTGCAGATACGCATTCATGTATACGCGAATGAAAACCCTAGAGTCCAAGCAAGTTATATGCAAAAACATCAAAATTATAAAGACTTCCAGTTTTCCTGGGAGAAATTAAGGGAATGGAGATTGAAGTACCTGGATCGAGCGACGTTACCGCACTTGATACACTTGGGTTTGTTGAGGCCGCGAAGGTTCTTCGACGCGTTGGTTGTGGTGATGGCGGTAGCCGTGATGGAAGTGGTTGCGGTACCGGTGCCGGTGCTGTTGTTGCTTGTAGCCGGTGACGATGCCGCCATTGTCCGTTACGCTCTGTTTGGAAATTCCAAAAAAGATTCAAAAGTCAATTATTCAAATGCCGCCATTGATGTACTCGTTGCAGGTTACGAGAACAGAGCTTGAGTAATCCTGAGGCTATGGTTACAAGAAGGCAGAAGCTGGCTGATCACGCCCAATCAGACGGTCCTTGTTCGTCAACCAGAAGGGCGGATCCTATCAAAAAAATCACTGACGAGAGGGATTTCAAAATGGAACGCTTGGCAGAAGCTAAAAAGGTTGTGCAGTTCAAGCTTTTCTCATATCAGAGCCAGGTTTCGATCCTGGGACCTGTGGGTTATGGGCCCACCACGCTTCCGCTGCGCCACTCTGATTCGTTATTCTATCTGTTGCACTATTTATGTATTATCAATTTTATGGTAAAAAACGACAACTAAATGAGGTTGCTTAGGAGGTACCAATTCCAAAAGATTTGTTGGAAAAAGGGGGGATGTCATATGTAATCAGTGCTCAGAGGTGAAAGAAAAAAGTACGAATCAAAGCAATTAAGATGACTTATTTTATCACGTTAATATTTTAAATGATATGAAATAATTATAATTATTGAATTTAAGTAAAATTGATGCGAGATGTATTACATTAATGCTTTTGATTGTTTTATATCACTTGAAATATTAATTTAATAAAAATAAGTTGATCATTCTAGTATTATTAGAATCGAAATCACTCTATCAATTTGATTTAGATTGAAAAAATCGGTTTATGTTGTTGACCAATTTATTTGAATTAAGATTTGTGGCACACGCTATGCATGTGTAATTTTTAATTTATTATAATTAAAAAATAAAAATAAATAAAAGGAGAGAAAATAAATTAAATTAAATATAAATTTTAAAATTGAGATCGAATCGGTTACCCAAAAAAAAAAGGTAGTGGGGTAATGTTATTTTTAAATTATATTCTCAAAGTTTTAAAATAAAATTAGTTATTAAAAAAAAAAAAGACATTATAGGTAAAAGTAAAAGTCTACCGCTTCAATTTTTAAAGAACAACAAATAAGTCCCACAATATAGTAGTATAGATGAGAGGAAACATTCAACCAAATAGTTGATTAAATCAATTTGTAATAATTAACTTGAATTTTAAACCGATTCAATCTAATAATTCTATATACATTTCACATGTTAGCCTACCTTCATGTTTGCTCATTTCAAATTATAATCAGACTCTTATAATTATTTCATATCACAATAAACTACAATTCCACTCAATTTCTCTTCCTCTCTCTCACTTCTTCCCAAACTCAATAGGATTCTTCTGCATAATAATTAGGATATAAAAAGCTTTCTATTTTTCATAAGCTAACAAGCCCTTCTCTTGTACCCGGCTATTTTTTGCTCACCAAATTGTACTTCGTTTTTTAAGATAACTTGTTCCTTCTTTCTTCCTTCCAACTGGTACGAAAGAGAATTTCTGCTCAAGCTCTTCCATGATCATAGATGGAGAAAGAAATCCCGAAAAAAAGAGCGCTCTCAAAACTAATGCGTCATTGTTTTATTTTTGCTTTATTTGAATTTTACGTGATATAAATTGGGCATGAAGTCTATAATTTTACCATAAGAGATTAGGAGTCTATAATATTTGAGATGAATAATTACTTCTCCCTTTAAGAATATTTATCATCTCTTCGATTTTATCTTTCCTCCTTATTTGGTGACCAAAAATAATTCGCCAAATTTTATTTTATATTTTATTTTGTTTGAACCAAACATATACTACCATGGTATATATAATCTTATTTACTATCCAATGGTATTAAAATAAAATATATAAAGCCAACTTATTACTTATATCTCTTATCTTATGCAATTCCGTTCATCAAAACAAACATAGCCAAATACTTAAACACGCTCTAACCTCCTTGTTTTTTTTTTCTAATAGGACCTTTTCAACTGAGGGTGTCTTTCCTTGTCAAAGACCCGGACCTCCAAACATGAATGCCTGCTGAAAATACTCCACCACCTGTTTGAACTTTTTCCAGTTGCAGTTCGTTTCGCTGCATATATACAAACAACACACTTCTCAGGCGTGAGTTTCCAAGATGTCACAAAGTAGGATCATAGGTTAGCAACTCGTAGGAATAGTTTATCACAAAGACTTCATTCCTAACCCGTTCAGTAGGGGGGGGAAAAGTGAATTTCATTTGAAACAAGTTTTTCTTTAAAAAAGAAAAAAATCAAAGTTTTGCCCACAGAAAAAGGTGAAGAGTCAAGGTTAGAGAGAGGGCTATGAAATTATTAGTGAATTACAATAAGAGATTTTCAATCTGGCTGGTGTTGATTAATAACTCTCTCTCTCTCATGCAAAACAGAACTGCACAGGTACATATGTGTCAAGGCTTTATACATGTTTGGGCATATTCACGCCGCGAGAGCCTGGATTCATTGGAGTTGTTGGGCATCACCTCAGATCTTTTATGTATCATATAACTAGACTCGTCCACCCAAAAAGTTTCAGCATCTGGACTGAAGAGCGAAAAATCTGGAACTTCAAGATTTGTGACGTGCCAATAATTCCTAAAACAAAGATGAAAGTTGTTAACAATGCCCACCACTGAATCTAACGATGTATATTAAACTATCCAACACTCCTAATGTACGACCTTATCTCGCACATGAAGAGACAAACAAACTAAATTGAATGGCTGCACCAACGCACATAGCGCACAATAACAAATATAACAGAGAAACACATATTACGAGACTTAAACTAGGATTTCCTGAAATCATAGTTCTGATACCATATTAACTCATCAATTATCCCAAAATTTTAAATTGTTAGGAAATTGACCCAACAATATATATCAAGCTATTCAATACCCTCCTCACATGCAACCATATCTCGCACATGAAGTGACAAATAAAACACACAGGGTGCACAATAACAAATATAACAAGAAAACAAATATTACGATACTTGAACTCAAACCTCCTAGAATCAAAACTCTGATACCATATTAAGTCACCAATTGTCCCAAAAGCTTAAGTTATTAGAAAATGGACCCAATAATTCATATCAAGTTACCCAACACAAATGTACAAACCAATCAACTGTAACTTTTTATAGCTATGCAAGTTCAACACAAAGAAATAACAGATGGAGCATTAACACAATAACATTGATTATTGGGAGGAGACAATAAAAAACTGTCAATGTGTATATTTTTATACTATATATTTTAGGGTAGTTTAGTCATTTTGGTTAATAGGGTTAGCCTATATAACCCCTTCGTTAGCTTTGTATTAATCAATCTTTTTGGCAATAATACGATAGTTATTCTTTTGGCTCCTCCAAACTTACATTGTATGCCTAGCCGCCACTGCCGAAACCCTAGTCGTCGGAGTAATCTTAGTCGTCGTGCATCTCACCATCGTGCAATCTCAACAACCTCAGTAACTAAGACTTAAATATGGTATTTGTTAGGAATTTTGTCCTTGGCAATATCTATTTTTTGTTTGGCAAATCTGTGATAAATTGTCATTTAAATTATTTATATTTTATTCTGTGATATTTGACATTTAGTCTATGAGAGGTATGCTGCTATTTTGCAGCAGAGCAAGGAACAAAGCTACGAAGCTAAAAACATCAAAATACAACAACCGATATAAGACCGCTCGATAAACCGATTGAGCTGTCCATCGATCGGTCATTAGAGTGTCTCGATTTCTGCACATGTTATACGTCTGATGTGTAGAGAAGTGTTTTTGAAATAACGTACCGAGAACCTGTCAAGACCGATCGAGCGATCCGTACGCGCGACAGCTTTTAAGTGCAACAGCAGTTAAGGTTTTGGCAGGCAGCTATAAATAAGACAGCTAGGGTTTCATATTTGGTGCCTCATTATTCTGTATTATTCTACACACTCGCAAGCTAGTCTACAAGTTGATGAATATTTAACTTCCGCGCAATTAATTCTATCATCAAATATTCAAACTTTTAACGATTTATTCGTGCTCGTGGAGTCGCTTGAGAGGATTCTCAAGTGTTTGAAGTCTGGTGGAAAAGTCCATCAGAATCTAAAGTCCGATGGTGGATTCTAGCTGCAGTCAAGCACAGAGTTGGTGTACGTGGATTCGACAAGGATAGGCTTACTATCATTGGTTGTGGGTTCAACGTCGGGGTTGTAAGATTTCTTTATAACCAACGTTTGATATAGTGTTCAATTTCCTAGACCCAGAGTGGTCTCGTGATTTTTACCCGATTTGGGATTTTCCACGTAAAAATCGTGGTCTCCCTGTGTAATTGTGGTTGTTTTCGTTCTGCTTGTGTGGTTGTTTATTATTTTGCTTTGCTGTGCTTAAATTCTTTAATTAAATCAATTAGTGCAAATCAGTCTACAAATAGAATTTTTCAATTAGTACCAGAGTAAGTCTTTAAAAATTTTCAAAAAATATTTTTTAAGTGTGCTCCATTTACTGATTTGCAATAAATGAATTTTCTTAGAGAAGGCTCTTCAACCGGTAGACCACCCTTCTTAACGGCCATAATTACCTCTTTTGAAAAGTAAGAATGAGGATTTTTTTAAAATCTATTGACGAACGTATTTAGCTTTCCGTTGTTGAGGGTTACAAGCCTCCCGCCATTGTTGTTAATAAAAAAATCGTAGCTAAGCCCATGGCTAAATGGGACAGAGCTAATTATGAGGATGCAGGCTGAAACAGTAAAGCCATTAATGCTATATTTAGCGGAGTCACACAAGATGAGTTTTGTAGAATTAGTACGTGTGACTTGGCTAAAGAAACATAGGATATCTTCAAATCATTCACGAAGGGACTGATGCCGTAAAAATCTCAAAATTTCAACGTCTCACAACTAATTTTGAAACTCTGTGTATGAAAGACGATTAAAGTTTTGACGATTTTTACGCAAAATTAAGTGATATTATGAATGCCTTTTAATCTTGATGAAAAAATTTCTACTTTTAAAATCGTTTGAAAAATTCATAGATCTTTATCCAAACGTTTCCAACAAAAAATCACAGCAATAGAAGAGAGTAAAGACATTGATTCTATTTCTATTAAAGATTTAGTTGGAAACCTACAAACCTATGAGCTACATTTTCAAAACAAAAAGATTTCAAAAAATTTGACAATTTTCTTTAGCTCAAGATTCTGCAAGTGACTCATATGATAATTTAGACCTTAAGATGATGCCTGTTTTTATGAAAAAATTCAAAAAGTTTATAAAAAAACCTAATCAGGAGAAAAAATCACAAAAGAAGCATAGTAAAGAAAAAATAAAAAATGTCCAATTTTATTAAAAATGGGTCTAAATGCCAAATTTTTAAAATTCAATACTATGAATACAAAGGATATGGACATATTGCAAAACAATGTCCGAACTTTCTTAGAAAGAAATAGAAGGGATTCACTGTCACTTGAGATAATGAAAGTGAACCCGGCACGAGTGATGAGAAGGAGCCTGATTATGATGATGATAACGTTATTGCTTTCATTGCTTCTCTTCAAAAGAAATTTAGTGAGTTTGAAAATGAAAACTTTATAAATAATTATAATAATGAAAAAAAAGAGGAGGATGAAACTAAGGATAGTGAAGCTCTGCAACAAACTTATGATAAGCTTTATTGTGAGAACTATTTGTTGACCAAGAAGTCTGATGAACAATACCATGAGTAGACATAAAATTTTTCATCGGATGGAGAGATACTCACCACCATTATCGCTACGCAAATATTTTACTTGAGTCTGAAACTGGGTTTGTACTTCCATACAAAATGAGGAAAAAATAGAAACTACTTCATATTTATGTCGCATAAAATATAAAAAAGTGACACGAGAATAATCATCCACAAATATGACAGAATAACAAAATCCGAAAACAGACTCAACAGGACACGACTCCCAAACATCAGAATGGACTAAAGAAAAAGGAGTCGAAGCTCGTTTATTGACTCGAGGTAATAAAAGCACACACAGATGCTTTGCCAACCAACACGACTCACACTCAATATGAGAAATAGAACGAAAACTAAGACAAAGACTATGCAAACTGGATATAGACGGTTGCCCCAAACAACAATAAGCCTCAAAGCTGGGAGAAAAGACTACTGAGCAAGCCTTAGCAGCCACCTCTTCCACCAAATAACCTGCTAGAAACTCGACATCTACTGATAATCTTCCTTATCGTAAAATCCCAAAAAACACAACCATCGGGATAAAAAGTCACACAGCAGTTGAGATCATTAGTGAGTTGACTGATTGATAATAAGTTAAATGAATTTTCAGGAGTATGTAAGACATTAAACAGGGTTAAGGACGGCGTGGGAGTGGTAACTCCACGCCCCTTAATCGGTAAGAAAAATTCATTAGCCACAAGGATACCACGATGTCTAGAAGTCACCTGATAGTCTGACAATATACTTGCGGAATTAGCCATATGCTAAGAAGCACGTGAATCAATCATCCAAGCAGATGGGGTAGTCGCCAAACAGGCACTGGGATTACCTGTAAAGGTAGCGGCAACAGGATCGGAAGGACCAGCAACCTGACACTGAATATACTGCCTATATTCTGCTGGTGTCATCTCAACAAGCTGCTTCTGAGACGAAGAAGATGATTATGCATAGGAGTGATCAATAGTAGCATTGGCTATTGGGGAAGGTCTTCCATGTAATTTATAACGCTCACTATGGAGATGTCCCTAAATACCACAGTAGTTGCAATGACGAGTCTCACGAACACCTCCACCTCGTCCCTCATATCCACTAATTCGACCCTCCATCACAGCCCTTACATTGGCCACGACCACGAGCTCCACTGCCACCTCGATAAGCAACAAAAGTAGACTGGTCACTAGCATCAGGCAAAGATTAGGTGTCATCTCGACGCATCGAACGACTCACCCGACGAAAAGTCTAAGACAAGGTGGGAATGTCAGTGCCAGCCAGAATCTGAGAACGAGCTGTGTCATATTCAGAATCTAAATTGGCCAGAAAACACACTACTATAATCTGCGTCTATTGGTTCTGAAACTTACTGAGCAAATTAGTGAAGGGAAGAAGCCTATCAAACTCGTCGGCAAGCACTTTAAATCTCATAAAGTGCTCCTGAAGGGGACAATCAGCTTGCTGAGAGTAAAAAAATTCTCGCATCACATCATAGAGGCGCGATAAATCATTAGTGAATGAGAACATATCCTCGAGAGCTCCCCATATTTCTTTCACCGTATCGGCGCTTGTAACCAAGACTTTGACACTACGGTCCATTGAATTCATGATCTGACTAAAGAGATGAGCATCATCTCGCACCCACATCCGGTAGGTAGGCGAACATCTGGAGCATCACATATAAGTGGGAATCCAATTCCATGTCTTGTAGGGATTTCAACATATTCTTTCGCCACAAAGGATAAGCGAAAACTCCGTCAAGTTTCTTATCGACAAGCCGAATAGAAGAAGAGAACATCTCAATTCTCATTGGTCGCCCGGTATCAGTCAGGGACTCATCAGTTCCAGAAGCCCGATTAGCAGACCTAGGTCCCTCAAATGACATTCTTGTTCAATTACTAGACAACCCAAACAGACAACTCTCACTGTATCAACAAGAACCGAACAACACAGAACTTTTTGCTGGATTGAAAACAATCCATTGCACAGATGATTGAAGGGACGCAATGAGGGAGAAATAGAGAGCAGGAAAGAGAGAATCGACAATGAGAGAAAGAGGGCCGTCAGCGCCGCCAAAGGAGGCTATTTGCAAGGTTTAGTGGTGCGGCAAAGGTCTAGTGACTGTTTGGGTGGTCGACTAGGGTTTTAGGGACTGATGGCGACTTGCGGCGACTGTTTTGGAGATCTGGTGTCTGTCGGTGATGGTGTTGGTAAGGCAGCGAGGTGTCGACGAGAGTTTTGGTGGAGGTTTGGTGGTTTGGTAACTGTTTGGGTGGTCGACTAGGGTTTTGGAAACTGTTGGTGGCTGTCGGTGACGGTTGTGGACTAGTTGGGTGGGTTTCGGCGCTAGAGGTGGTGGCTTTAGTGGGTTTCGGCGCTGGAGGATGAGACTTGCGTGGTCGATGGCGAGGGTTAAGGTTTCGGCGACTGTTGTGGACTGGTTTGGTGGATTTCGACACTAGAGGTGGTGGCGTTGGTGGGTTTCGGCGGGAGAACTAGTGAGCTTGGGTGGTCGGCGGCTAAGGCTGGAGATGTGGTAGTGACGTTCAGAGGGTTTCGGCGCTAGAGGTGGCAGCCTGGGTGGTTGACAACAGCCTGGGTGGTCGACGACTAGGGTTAGGGTTCATGGAGGAGCTGTTGGCAGTGATGGCTCTAATACCATATTAAGCAGATAATATCAGGTTGAATGAAGGTGTTAACCTTAATGGAGCACGCAACGGTTTATTTATATACTAGTGAGAATATACAATAAGATACGGTGTGCCCAACCACACCGAATGACAATAATAATACAGCTAATAATTAAACTAACACATAAAGATAACAGTCGTAGTCTCTAGTTTGTTTTGGGTCTTGTTTTTTTTGGTTTGTTTGTTTGAGTTTTTTTTTTTGAGTCATTTTTTTGGGATCATATATTAAAAAAATGTGGGAAATTTTATTAAGGATTGAGTACCTTATTTGTGCATTATTTTATTTGACTGAAATTCCTTAATTTAGTTTTTAAGATTAAATACCAACCTAATTTCTGAATAATTTAGTTCATAGTGGATAGAACGTTTTCAGAGATGAATCTATTATGTACAATACTTAAATATGGATAAATGCAAGGATCCTCCAAACTTGGGTTCAAATTTGTCTATGGGTCTTTCTTATTTTTCAGTCTTCTAAAGTTCTCACAAAATGACCACATAGTGGCGACCCACTTGAACTGAATGTTTAAACTCTCTCTTTATTTTGTTTTTGTATATTTGGTTTAAGAAAATGGCTATTTATGCAAATCTTATTTTTTTGTTCGTATTAGTGTGAAAGCCGCCAATGAAAGTATTAAAAAAATGAAGAAAAAAAATACAAGTTTTTTCAAATACTCACAATTTCTGCTACAACTTATTACTACTTTTTTTTTATTTTAGTTACAAGCTACAGTTTTTACCAAACACTCACAACTTCTCTTACAAGTTATAATCTATAATCTACTAATTTCAGTAATGCTAAACACCACAATGATCGGATTGGTTGTTGGTAAATTGGGAGCTCACGTCATGACATTGTCTTCAATATCCAAACACTGGTTTCTACTTCCAACGAAATCCGAACAAACCATAAACATTGAGCATTTCAACAGCTTTTCCATTTAACTGTCCTAGGACTATGTTATGTTGGTGGCATAGAGGACTCTTTGCGGTGGATGGCAAATAGGAAAGAAAGTTCCAAAGTCAAATCCTTTTGTAGAGCTTTATAGGAAAGAGGGGGTGGTGTTCAATGGAAAGATTTATGGTATGTTGGGGTATGGCGTTGGGATTTGGGAGTTAAAAATAAGGAAATTCAAAGATGTTTTGAAAAATATTTTAAACACCTTGAAAATTAAAATTTAAAAACCCATTTTGTTGAAAATAGAGTCGCCACTTAGTTTTTGAAAAAAACTAAGAAAAATAAAATTGGCTACTGATCTTGAAAACAATAACCAGAGAAAAAAAAAGGGTTCGGGGGCTAAGGTATGAATCGGGGAAGGTGTTAGGCACCCCGTTCGTCCAACCGTAAGGTTGGCTTCAACTAATCATCATCGGTTCATTAATATAATTTCTCAAATATATACAAATAAAAAAAATTGGGGTGAAAAGAGAACATCCAAAATCAAGTATAGAAAAATACATAAAATATGTACATAACAATCCAAAACAAATAAGTGTCAAAAGAAAAATCCTAAATTCTATAACATGCAATTTCCATCTAAATGATACATGAAACATACCCACATGCAATATTGTTAAAAATGACTTAAGCTATTATAATATGCAAAATAATAAAACATGTTATAGGCTACCAAAACTACCTAAACATGAATTTGCTATAAAAGAAAGAAAAATCAAACTATCCTAAATATGCTTTCAAATAAAGAAACTAAAACTTGCGTTTTATCAAAATTAACTAGGTTAACCTCAACGTGATGAATTAATAAAAAAATAAGAAATGTAAAATAAGAAATGCATAAAAAAGAAAAATGCTATATTAAAAGAAAGCCTACTTAACAAATAAATTTAAAATAAGAGTTTTGTAATAAAAGAGAATTTAAAGATTAAAAAAAAAATGATTTGACAAGATATAAATGGTAGAAAATGTTGTTAAGAAGAAAATCTAATTATTTATATAAAAGATGAAAATAATAAGAATAAATGAACATTAAAAGATATTTTTATGTTTTTTGTACTTTTTGTTATTAATAGAAGGAAAAAATATATTATGAGAGACAAGTTAAGAAAATTTAGCTATTAACATTTAAAAGAGAATAAAATAGAATAAAATAGAATAAAAAAAAGAATAATTGAATATTTTTAAGAGAGAAAATTATGAACTACTTAAAGATGAAAATTAGTTTAAAAATCTTTTTGTGATTTTTGAGTTTGATAAAAATAGAGAAAAATGAGGATAAAAAAAACAAAGGTATAAAAGAAAAAAAAAATAAAAATAAAAATTTATAAGTACTAATATTATGAGAAAAGAAATGCTAAATAGAATTTTATGAGAAAACTAAAGCTAATAATAAAAGAGAATAAAATAATATAAAAGAAAATTACATTAAATGAAAGAAAAGCTAAAAAAAAATTAAATTAAATGAATATTTAAGCTAATATTACTTAGGTTAGTGTTTGCAAAAGAACATTAAACTAAAATTAAAAAAAAAAAGAAAAAAAAAAGAAATGCTAATACAAGAAAATGGAATGAAATACTTAGTACAAGAAAATAAAATGCTATTGAAATGAAATTTAAACTAAACGAGAAAATTAGATACTAAAACATTAAATACAGAAAAAGAAAAGGAATAAAATGCTAGAAAAAGAATATTACACTAGAGAAAAAGAAAATAAGTAAAATGTGATAACCCACAGCAGAAGGCATTCTACCCAATAAGGCGGATACTTCAAATCCCGCATGGACAAAACAGAAGATATTATCGATAAATAGAAGTACGTCTTGTTCATTAACATCTCGGAAATATTTTGCCATGGTTAGGGCAGTCAAACCAACTCTCATAATAAGGAAAAATTAATACTAATGAAGAAAATAAAAGATTAGAAAAGAATATTAAGCTAAAAAAAATAAAATATTTGCACTAAAGAAAAGAAAATGGAACATTAAAGAAATTTTATTAAGTTAAGAAAATAAAATGTTACATTGCAAAGGAAAGTAAGTGCTTGGAAAGTAAATTACATTATTTACTAAATAAAGGTTAACATGAATATTAAGTTAGAAGAATAATTAGAATGCTAGTAAAGTAAAACTAAGCTAACTAAAAGAAAATAAAATAAATGCTAGAATATGGAATTAACATAAAAAATAAAAAATAAAAAATGTAATATTAAAATTAAATAGGTGTAATATTGACGATTACAACCATTTTTATGTAGGTGCCTTAAGCATAATGATTAACAGCATTGATTAGTTGTAATCGTTGAGAATGTTGGCACTAAGTTGATGGAATAATGGAATGCAACAATGTACTAAAAGTGAAATGAAAATAATAACTGAAGTTTTTAAAAGAAATAGCCCAACTACGTTGAACAATAATTAATATTGCAAATACTAAACAAAATTGACAATAATTGAAAAACTTTAAAATAAAAATTAATCCGATCGCTTCAATAGAGAGAAGTGAAATTTAGAAAGATCGGGGATCCAAGCGAAGTACCTGGATTGCCGGGGAATTCTCAAGTCGGGAAATGTGCTCCAATTGTTCAATCATCGAGAGGTGATCCAAGCAATGTAGGCTTCAATGTAGGTATGGAAGATTAGGAACTCGGTATCTATGCAGGGTTTCGGCGTCGGGGCTCGGGATCGCTCGGTATATCGGCAGAGTCTCTCACTCAAAATTCGTACTGAAAACGTAAGTCGGGGTACGGTATTTATAGAATTCTTCAACCAATGACAATTTGACACGTTTTGGGACACGTCAGTCCATTTGAAGTTGGCGGCCGCTGGGTTGGAAAAGGTTCCATAAGGTTCTATTGACGGCCGCCACAATGTGAGTTGACAATCGTCATGTTGTAGTTGGAAGCCGCCACTTTTGGTTAGAATTTTTAAGAGATTTTATTGACGGCCGCCACAATGAACATGGCGATCGCCACTTCTGACAATGACTTGGACAACAAGTTATCGATGGTTTGGTACAATTTTATTAATTTTGGAGATTTTGAAGGTTTTTGATGACTGAGTTCAAATACCGAGCTTGGATCAACTCTCGAGGATTGTACTGAGATACTATTTCTCATGTTTTCATCATCGAATTCACCTAAAATTAGACGAGATTATCTACATGAGACTCCTTTAAAAGGTAGCTTTTTCTACGTGGAATGCGTCCCACGAGAAGAATCTTACACAACCTTAACAGCTAAGACAATTTTTCCCTACCCCCGCATGTCTCGCCCTATTCCGTATGGATTCTCGCCAGCCCCATCCCCGATAACAGGTAGGGTAAGTAAACCTTGTGCTCATCCCACCTGTTATACCCAACCTTGCCCCAATTATATTAATTAAATATATTAATGAATAGATAGATGCCTATTTGTAGTTTTTTTTTTTGAGAAAAAAAAACTAAGACTAAAACACAAAAATATTAAATTATGCCTCATTTTACTTCTAATTTTTATTTTTATCTTTTTAACTCTAATTACTTATTAACTGTTATCCTTCTTATTATACCAAATCATTTCACTTTGAATAGTACCATCTCCTTTATGGTTAACAAACTATCCCTGTTATGGCACCGCAACATCCCTGATATGCCCGCCCATATCTTCGATAAGATAAGGAGTGGAGATGGGACACCACAAATCAGCCTCACCTGCCCAGTTGCCAGTCTAAACGGGCGATAGAGATTAGGAAAGACAAGGAAATGACTCATCTCTTGCTTTGTTGTTTGGTGACAGCAAAAATGGGGGATTAGTTTTAGCTCTTTTTTGGCATGCATTGGGCTTTTTTAGAGGAGTGTAAAAGGAGTTATGCTCGATTGGAGTGGAGGTGGAGATCGTAGGGAGAGACATAAAGCTAGGAAGCTTGCTCTTTAGGCGTAATTTGGCTGTTATGGAGGGATTGTAATATGATGACTTTTCAAGACGTGTTGCAGTCCATTCATAGGCTTAAGAGCTGTTTTTGTATTTTGTATAGTTGGGACTCATAGAGGGCTATGAGTAATCTTGACCATTATTTGGATTTTGTAGATTCTCTTAACTTCTAAGTGGTTGTGGCCTTCTTTGGTTCTGATGTACATGCCTTGGTTCTGATGTAGATTCTCTTCACTTGGCTAGAGCAAGATTACTCACCAGTTACTGCAGAATGTTGGATTTGTTCCATGAAAGAAATTATAGAAATGGGGTCTTACATCATATGTATAATCGGACTAATCAGAGTATGCAATAAAGCTCAAACACGAGCTCGATTACCAAATTTGGGACAACAACGCGCAAATGCAAACCATATTATTTCGAAAGAAAATTCGAACAAAACTCAACTCAATAAGCATTCATCTGAAGAGAAGAAAACTCATTACTATTTAAAAATAAAATAAATAATTCACAATAATTAGATCTGCCCTGTTCAAAATATATAGAACTTTCTTCTACCATAGTTCCAGAAATTAGATTCATATACTTGTCCAAAGAAAAAAACCTTTAATTTGTTTAAATCATAGCTGTTTTGATACATTACCCAAAAGTTACATAAATAAAACTTCTCTCCTAGATCATCTCATATAATTATGCAGAAAACTCTGTAAGCTTCAAATTTACATTACTCAACACGTAACCAAACAAACAACTAAACATGCTTAGAATTGCATTTCTGGTAAATTTCCTGTCACGTCACTCCAGATAAGAATTCATTTATACGTGAATGAAAACCCTAAGGCTCGAACAGGTAATACGCAAAAGCTTCACAATTATAAAGATTTCAAGTTTGGCTAGGAGAAATTAAGGGAATGGGAGATTGTAAGTAACCCGGATCGCGCGACGCTGCCGCACTTGTTACACTTGGGTTTGTTGAGACCGCGAAGGTTCTTTGATGCAGATGGTGATAGCGGTAGCCGTGATGGAAATGGTGGTGCCGGTGCTGTTGTTGCTTGTGGCCGGTGATGATGCCGCAATTGTCCGTTACGCACTGTTTGGAAATTTCATAGAAGATTCAAAATTCAAAACGCTGCATGGGTGCAAAAATAATGGGAGCAGTTGAATCCTTGCTCTTATCAGAGCCAGGTTTAGAGTCAGGTTTCAATCCTGGTCCTGCGGGTTATGGGCCCACCACGCTTCCGCTGTGCCACTCTAATCGTAATTATTATTACAAATATAAGTATAAGTAATCCAATGCTATAACTCAAAGTTGCGGCGTGGGGAAGTACAAATGCCAAAAGAGACTGGGAATTTGAGTGTTATATGGAATCAATGCTCATGGGTGAACAAAAGATTGTAGAAATTGAAATCACTCTATTGATTCAATTTGATTTCAACTGGGCAATTTATTTTAATGAGAGGAAATATTAAATCAAATAGTTAAATTGTTTTATAATTTTAACAACTTTAATTGAATTTAAAACCGATTCAATTAATAATTTTATATATTTTCAGATGTTACATCTATGCTTGCTTAATTCAAATTATAACTCAAGTGTAATGATTAATTTCACATCGCAATAAGTTACATTTCCACTCCCACTAACAAAAACCTATCCCATCAAACCTTCTCTTCTCACTTTCTCAATCTCTCTTTGTCCTTCTCAGCTTCTTACTTCTCAATCCCACCTCTCAATCAGTTCTCACTTCTAGTGATTTCTATATTTACTTTAAGGCCATTTTTCTAGTGTGATTTCTATATTATCTGAGATCATCTTATATAACTATGCAGAAAACTTTGTAAGTTTCAAATTTACATTGCGCAATGAACCATAAACGTAAAAATATAATAATATCTATACTATTATTATTATAAGACAACACTTGAGTTTGGTGAAACTATTTTTAATTACTTAAAAAATCTACCACTAATTTTGTAATTTCATTCTTCATGCACTACTTCTTTATTTAACAAAAAGCTAAAATGGTAAAAAAAAATACCACTCAAACTCCACGTCAAACACATTTTCTTTTTTTCTCTCTCTCTCTCTTCATTTAGTGACCCACATTCTCTCAACAAATAACTTCCACATTCTTTCTCTCTATCTCTCTTTCTCTTCATTTACCGATAACTTCCACATTCTTTTTACCGAAAAAGAATTCCCACTTCCACATTCTTCGAAGCCTGTAATTGTAGTCTCTCTAACCTCAATCCTTGCACCATCATTGGCTCCATCAGGAAAAAAGGAATTCATGCTAAAAGAAAATTGGTGTTGCATGCTTCAGGTAAAGGTTTTTTTTGCTTCTCTCTCTTGATGTTTTTATATATTTTGAATTCTATTTTCTTTCAAGATTGAATTCTATTTTTTTACAGAAAAAAAAAATTCATACTAAAAGAAAGTTAGTGTTGCATGCTCCAGTTGAGGCTTTTTCCCCCCTCTCTCTCTATATGTTTTCATATATTTTGAATTCTATTTTCTTCTAAGATTGAATTCTATTTTTTTATGTTTGCAGCGGCTGCACTATTGAGAGGAGAATTGAGATCGAGACCGAGAGAAAGACAAACCGAGGTTTTCAGCACTCTGTTGTTTTTTTCGTTAAATTCTTTTTTTTTGTTAACATTTTCATCTCTAGAAACCCGAATGCAAAAACTAGCCGTTAACCTGCTTTTGGTTCTTTTACTAAAAAACCTTCCCCTGTGTCTGCTTCTTCACTGATTGTCCTTCACATCTGCTCTTTTCGAAAACAATACATCTTCTCTATCATCTATACTATTATTATAAGTCAAGGAGTTTGGTGAAGCTAGATTGTCTTATTTGAAAATACCAAAAAAATCTACCACTAATTTTATAATATCAGTTGTTATACACTTACTTTTTATTTGACAAAAGGTTAAAATAGTAAAAATACCAATTTCAGGCCAACTAACCCACGTTATTCCTCCACTTTCACTCACAATAACTAATCTAGAAAAAAAAAAACTAAAACTAACAAATGACAGACATTTTCCAACTCTTTCAAAGTATACACTCCACGTTCAAATTTAACACTCCTAGTTTTGAGTTCCATCTCCATCTCTATTTTTACTGTAATCATACTCTTCCCCTACCATTACCCCAGACGGAATCTCTCTCTCTCTCTCTCTCTCTCTCTCTCTCTCTCTCTCTCTCTGGATTTGATTTTTGTAAATTTGTTGCTTTAACTGTTTGGATGGTTTCACCTGTAATGCGAAACGTAAGTGGTGGTTGTTAATCAGAAAACGAAAACTGGAATTGGGTCTATATTCATTTTAACGAAAACTGGGTTGAAAATTGGGTCTATATTCGTTTTAAATGAAAATAAGAAATTTTAATAATATTAGTTCAAAATACACTTTAGTTAAATCAAATAAACTGGGTTGTTTTACTGGGTTGTTCTTCTGGGTGTAATTCTTTTTTTTTTTTTTGGTTTTACGTCTTTATATTTGAGTTGTTTTCTTTGGTTTAATTTGAATTTTGTTGAATTTAGGTAATCAAGCATTTAATGTACATATCTAATCACATTTTGCTGCATTTTACTTTTTAATTAAGAAAAAAATTGTATATTATTTTTAATATTTGAATTTAACATAATTCATATGTAAAGTTCTTTTTAAATTTAATTTTTTTAAAACTTAAAAATTATTATTTTGTTGCGCACGTAATATGTGGATCCGCCTGCTGGGTAAATAAATAAGCATACTTTGAATCGCATACCTAGTAAAGAAAACTCTGTTTGCACATATTTTTCTCACAGAACCGAACACAGATGATGAGTTAGCTGTCCAACTCAGCACGTGGGCCCCCCAATTAAGCAGCTTAGTTAGTTTTGATCTATTAAAACTACACAAACAGAGCATATCCATTAAGGCCGAAAGTGGCGGAAAGCTTCTTCTCTTTTTTTTTCCCTGCTCGCTCACTTCTCAGCAAATGCTCTTAATCATATTCTCATTCGAGCACTCGCAATGAGAAGTTTTCGGGATGGATAAACATGGATTTTGGGCTCTGGGGCTTGGCAGTGGATCCAAGTGTAGGATTCATGGAAAGAAAACTCTACTTACACGAAAAGAGCAAACATATGGAAATTTAATTTATTTAAGGTTAATATTTTTATAAATAAAGCGTGTTTAGTAAACACGTTTTTAGTTTAGTGAAAAAAACGTGTTTAATAAACACGTTTTTATTGTTAAAATATTTTTATAAATAAAACGTGTTTAGTAAACACGTTTTCAGTTTAAGTTAAAAATTCTACTGAAAAGATTTTTTCGAAACACGTTTTATAGGTTTTGCTTAGAAAATGTTGTTAGTAAACACGTTTTCGAGTTTATAAGTTAAGCGTGGTTACTACAAGTACTTTTAGTTAAAATTATATATTTTAATTAAAAACGTTATTAGCGAACGTGTTTTTAGGTTAACACTAAAACGACGTCATTTTACTTTACACGCTTTGAACGTTATATCTTAGATGGTTCAAACTTGTTTTCGGCTCTTTTACCAAAATACGTATGTTTTTTAACTTAATTAATAGATTAGTGAATTTTAAAACTTAATTCACATTTTACGTAAAAGCGTGTTTAGCAAGTACGCTTTATGTACAAATGTTTTCAACAAATGCTTTAGTTTCGAAAAAATAATATTTAAACGTAAAGCGTGTTTGCTAAACACACTTAATGCCCTAATACATAAAGCGTGCTTACAAAACACGCTTTTATACTTTTATATATAAAACGTGATTGCCAAGAATGCTTTAATCTTTTAACGCATAAAACGTGTTTACTAAACACGATTTTAAGTTAACACAGAAAACGTGTTTAGTAAACACGTTTTTTCATTAAATATATATACTATGTTCGCCAAACTTGTATTTAACGTTCAAGACTTTTAAAAAAAACCCTCCTCCTTCTCCGTTCAAGACTTCTTAAAAAAATCCTTCTTCTCCAGAAGTCTTCTCAACACTCTCGCAACACTTTTTCTCTCATCTCTCTCATACGCGACGAACCCTTGTTCTTCAGATGCGACGACTCAAGGATCCTCTTCTCCAGTCCTTTCGATCTCTTATCTCAACTTCAGGTCAGTTATTTGCCTAAACTTTTTTTTGCTGAGGTTAATTAGAGCATCGATCGCATAATAATTTCTTGCTATACTTTTTAAATTTTTACAAATAACTATACACATATATGTGTCACACTTGTAGTAGGTGCTGGAATTGTTTTGTTTTTACTTCGGACTATGGATCAAATTGTTTTGGGAGTGCCTTTAGGCACGGGCCATCCCTTAGCATGAAACAAGTATGAACAACACCATAACAGATATCAAGCAGGAAGTTCAATAACTAACTTAAGAGTGTAATTACACGTTTGGCTTTTCTTAAACGAATTTGACAATCTACTCGTACTTCTCCTTCACTGTCTCTTTCGTGTTGTTCTAATTCGTTGATCAATTTGTATGACCATCGAGGAACTTTTTTAATGATTTATTTTATTCTAATAGAAATCGTTTTTTTTTTTTTATCATAAGGATCAGTTATAATTGCATTGAATAAAAATTTTAAAAATTGAGTTTCGTTTTCTGAATCCATTCTTACTGGTTCTTGTTTTGAAAATAAAGAAGGTTCTTTCAAATTGAAATTGGATTTTGATTCTCTATCAAATTGACTGATTAAAGTCACGAAGTGACTAATTTTTGTTGATAATGGTTTTTTCTCAAATAAATCTATTTTTTGTTCAAATTCCTCGTAATCAGTATCAGTAAGAAAGAGAGTATGAATCTTATTTGTTTCTATGAAATTTTCTATCAAAGTTTCATTTATGATTATTATGATTTAACTTTTAAGACAACTGGGGTAAAAATTGAACCTGATTTGAACAACGCCATAACAGAGATTGGGCAGAAAGTTCAATAACTAACTCAAGAGTGTGTAAATTTTATGATTTAACTTTTAAGACAGCTGGGGTAAAAATTGAACCTAAGAAGCAATCCACAAAAATGCCCACCAGAAGAAGATACTATGTCAAAGAGTAAACGGTAACATAATTCACATATCAATTTGCTGAAATAAAGAGTAAATGAAGCAATTAATGTCTACCTTCATTAACTTATTTAAACCCCCATATGAATTTCAGCTTATAAATAGAAGGATGTATGCCAAAAGGCATTCAGCTCCATTTGAGATATAATGTGTCGGTAACATATAGATAAATTAAAAGACAAGACCAACATAAAAATCAATTAAAAGAATGGCTAAATAAGCTCAAAAAAGGAGGAGAAAAAAAGGGTTACCAAACATTAAGGTCACTGCACCAAATAAGGGCTTTATCTGAAATTTGCAAAACAAATTCCATAATCCTTTTATCCCATATAGTTGCGAAGATGATCACATGTAGATAATTGCAACTATTATTAAAAAAATTAAATTGCATGACTAGACACATGAACGAGATAACACCATCTTCAACAGCTATCCACTTCAGCTTAGAAAATTGTGCAAAAAACTACATGTGATGACATCAAGTATTTATTAACTTGCAAATATTAGCAAAATATTATTGTTGAATTGGAAGAATTTGAAGATCTTATGATGGGTTCTAATGTTTTCTATGTCGAACCCAATATATTTTTTGTTCTCATATTTTTTGGAAAGTAATGCTACCCTTGTGTGGCAATGAGCTAATGTTACAGAATTGTTAAAAAAGTGAATTAGGTGACAGCATTTATAAAATGAAAATTGTGGGGCACATTTTGTTGAATAATGAGATTATTTAGAGTAGTCAAAAATGATTGTGAAATAACATGATCAAAATGACGTGTGTTGTAAAGTTATGTATTTCTGTTAAAAATGTTCCTAATCATTTTATTGTTTCAGGGTATGCAATAAGTTATACCATGATTCAAATTAGGTAATTTCATTTGTGATATAAATATGAAATTTGTAATTGAAATCCTTGGATACTATTCAAAATGATATTGCTCAATATGAAACTCTCGTGCCTTGGTTTATCCAAAATGATATATGATGCCTCAAAAAAATTTGAGATGAAATGTCAAGTTCATTGCCTAGATCTTCCTCTCTCCAACCTTCGATGTTCCTTAAATTAATTAAAGTTTTTCTTTAAGTTTTAGTTTGTTTGTTTCTCTACATTTAATTTTACTATATAACTGCTCCATCTGGAGAGGCAAAAAAGAAAAAAAAACTTAAACCGTGAGAGTATGGACTCAGGCAAAGATATAGACACGAGTACATATATTGTCATATAAAGACAACACAAGTATATTTTCACACAAACGGTTATTCTGCAAACTGGAACAACAAGCAAATCAAAAAATACAGATACTAAAAAAAGTTCAATAAAAGGCATGCATGTGCTCTCATACGCACATTTCTTCATGCATGACACATCCTCCTTGACTTGTCGCCGTGGGGATAGTGGGTTTTGGGACCTGCCCATTGATCCCCGTGTTCTTCGACAACTGGATCATGCAGGCTTTTACGGGGTGTCCCGTACTGGCTTCATACATCTAGACCACTGCCTAATCACTACCCTGGTCGAGCGGTGGAGGCAGGAGACCCACGCATTCCACCTGCCGGTGGGAGAGTGCACCATCACGCTCCAGGATGTCTTAGTCCTACTTAGATTGCACGTTGATGGTGCACCTATCATCGACCATGATCGGACCCGCAGCACCGCCAAGTGGCAGCAGATGTGCTTCGAGCTACTCGGGGTTGCTCCAACAGTTGAGGACTTCGAGACTGCCGGCCGACTTAAATCCTCATGGTTTCAAGAGCACTTCACCAGCGCCATTCCTTAGGACGCCACTGCAGATGTTATTGCCCAGCGTGCACGAGCTTACATTCTTCAACAATTTTCATTCTCTCTCTTTCATTCTCAATAACATGCATATCATTAAGCTCCACATTTGAAGAATCACTTGATAGCTTTTCTATAACTCTACAAAATTGAAAGTATTCAAAAATAGTATATATA
>JAOTRH010000008.1:9953546-9970819 GCA_034768845.1 Heliamphora exappendiculata | reverse complement strand
GCTCCCCCCCCCCCCCGCCCCCCCACCTTCTTAGTGAGGTTTTTGTGCCTCTGAACCATCGTGGTCGCCCATCACTTGGTTTTTTTGGGGCAATTAGCTTTGTATCTGTCCGATGAATTTACCATGGGATAATCTGTCTACACCTTTATTCTTTTTTGTTCCCTGCTTCGTTCCATCTACCTATGTTGTCTATTACTCCGCCATTTCTTCAGGGATTTTTTTTTAGGATTCCAGAAATCACTTTTGGCAGTTGTTTCTTGTGGACAAGGTTTATGCATCTTGATTATATCAAGGTCTCATGGTATCAACAGCAATCTCGATAAGTTCCCATACTTCAATTTATACATTTAATAGATATTAAATTGGGTCAAATATGCTAGTGAATGTTCAAGGAAGTAATCTTAGCATTGTACGACATCACAATGTTGACATATCTGATATGATTCCTTAACGGAAGTTTACCAGCTATTTGAATGTTCCATTTGACCTTTCAAAGGTGGTTTTTGTGGCAACTGCAAATAGGGTGCAACCTATTCCTCCACCGCTGTTAGACAGGATGGAGGTCATTGAATTGCCTGGATATACACCTGAAGAAAAGCTTAGAATAGCAATGCAACACCTCATTCCACGAGTTCTGGATCAGCATGGCTTGAGTTCTGTGTTCCTTCAAATTCCCGAGGTATTGAACTTTATGATTTTGATGGAGTACAACCAAAAAAATCAAACTTGTAGGCTTCCTTCTGTCTTTGCTTAATGGGGTCCAGAATATGCCATTGACATATTACCGTGCTCCCCAATTCTAAATTTTGTACAGAGTTATGTATAATAGTGCATGGGGCATTTATGGGCTCTGGCTAATTTTCTCTTTGAAATAATGATTATTCCACGGATGTATCTGCATGTTACATTGCTACTGATTGGTCATTCTTTGATGGCTCTACTTGCATTTTAGATAATTGTGTGAAATTTTTTAATGCTTTATCACATGATTTGGAAACTGAAAGCTTCATGACTACCTTGTTTACTTCTTGAGTATTAGTAAGGAACTTTCATCAATGCAGGGAAAATTAGAAGGTTTCTGAAGTAGGCGCATGCTGTTTAGTCATGATGTGGAACTGTGAAACCTCTCATTTGTTGTTGTTTTGTTAAACTCGCATGCTTCAAATATGAACGGCATGGCTAACTTTCAACTACTCAGTGTGAGACGTTTGTGGGCCCTTCTATGGTGGGTGAAGTTTTTGTTCTTATCTATGCTTTAGTTGCCTTTTGGATTCTGCAGTAGACTGAGTACTTATGGTTAGCTATTCTTTTATCGTCATATGCATATCCTCTTTAGTTAGTTGAGTATCAACAGAATTCTGACTAAGGGCAGGTCTTGTGGCAGCTATAAGGTTTTCCCATTGTGATATTGGCTTCATGGTTCCAAATATAGAAACTGTCGCTCCTTAATTGGTATTGGGCTGCATATGTCTGACTCTCCCCAAACCCTGCAGTGGCTGGAAACTTACATACGGGCTGCCTTGTCCTTTATTGACAGAATCCTGACTTGCAGCCATTTTCTTAGTCCTTTTTTCAGTAGAAGTTTCTTTTATTGATATAAAGATTATATATTAAATTTTATGGAATATCCACTGGGATTGATAGGCATGGTCACTCAAAAACATTTGAGATAAAAGGCTTGGGCCATGGAAATGATGACTTGAGGTCATTTTAAGCATGGACTGCACTGACTTGAGGCATGAGTTTTAATGATTGCTTGTGGAAATGTTCATGCTTGAGAATTTTAGAGGCTTCTTTTTCTTCTTCTTATTATTATTATTACTTTACTGTTTTTTTTTTTGGTGGTATTCTTTTCTTTCTTTTCATTTCATAGGATTCTTATTCATCTTACATTGAAAGGATAATTTATGTGATGTGCCTTTTTTTTTTTTTTTAAATGTCCTTGGTTTGGGGGGTAGGGGTTAGGTGATGTTTTCTAGATATGCTGTAAGTGCTCTATTGGGATTTTTGGTTTTAGGCACCTGGTAAGTTTGAGGTGAAGATTTTGACTGTTATACTCATTCGTTTATGATTAATTTGGTTGGAATGACCTTATAGAGGATATTTCTTTAGTGTATTCATTTCTGTTGTGGTAGACTATGATGAAAAAGTCAGTTTTTTGTCGTATTTATGTGTGATTTATTTGGATGTGATCACCTTATAGAAGATTCTTCGTTGGTTTACTTCTCTCTGTTGTGGTAGGCTATGGTGAAACTTGTCATTCAAAGGTATACCAGAGAAGCTGGTGTTAGGAATCTGGAAAGGAGCTTAGCTTCATTAGCTCGTGCAGCAGCTGTAAGAGTTGCAGAGCAAGAACATCCTGCAACACTCAGCAAAGATATGCACCAGCTTGGTTCACCGCTGCTGGAGAGCAGACTTGCTGATGGAGCTGAGGTAGAAATGGAAGTCATTCCGATGGGTGTTAGCAATCATGAGATATCCAATGCATTTAGAGTCAGGTCACCTTTTGTTGTGGATGAAGCTATGCTGGAAAAAGTATTAGGGGTAAGTATGATACATTTTTTAAATCAGGATGCTCAAATTAGAAATAATTGTGGAAAACCAGAGGATTTAGTTCATACAATAGATGTGTCTAGAGATCGTTCCTCTTTTCAGTGTTTAAAACTATCAGTTTCTGTTCCACCCTTAATCACCTCAAACTTCTTATATATTTGTTTGTCCGGTTGAGTTTCTTGTAATGGCTAACGGATCTGTGGTTTGGAATATTTTCATTGGAATGCAGCCTCCAAGATATGATGACAGAGAAACTGCTGAACGAGTCTCTACTCCTGGTGTATCTGTTGGGTTGGTTTGGACTACCTTTGGGGGGGAAGTTCAGTTTGTCGAAGCTACAGCAATGGTAGGAAAAGGTGATCTTCTTCTCACCGGGCAGCTAGGTGATGTTATTAAAGAATCAGCTCAGATCGCATTGACATGGGTAATCTTTTCCATCAAATGGTGTATCTTTATGAATGCTCCAAGAAATTCTTAATTTCCATCTTGATCATGATTATGGTTTTGAATGGCAAAATGAGGTGAGGGGTCAAGTTGTTAGCTTAAATCTCAAGGCATGAGGCAGAATCCTTTTGATTTTCAGTTATGTATATTTTCTGGTATATAATATAATAGAGTATGATACAAGAATAAGAAAGAACACAAAATGATCCTAGTTTATGATATTCATCTCTTTGAAAAAACCTGTTCCTTTGTTAGGATAAATAGCGATTTTCCCCGAATATGCGGTTGACAAAATCCATCCAACTGTTGCTTTCACATTGTTTTGTGATTTTTCCATAATGTTTTAACTTTGAACTATTTATAAAGAAGTTTATGTTCTTTTCTTCTTTCATTCTCTCTTGCCCTTGATGTCCGCACACCCTTTTAATTCGAGGGAGTTCACGATATAAAATTTTAAGAGGCACCCTCTTTAAAAGCTTTTGGTTTAGAGGAATAGGTTGTTAACATGGTAGTGCCAGTATCTCATTACCTATTTGATAAGTATGTACATGCCGAGGTTTGGCCTAGTCATGGAGGAGAGTTTATCCCTTCTAGAGGGGGTGTGTTTGATTAAACTTTTAGAGGAGATCGTTATTAACAAACACAAGCTAAGTAACATGGACGCGACAATGACGTGTTGATTTTCGAAAAATACAGGATAAGACACGCATGGGACACGTTAAAAATTAAATTTTCATATATTTATTATATGAAAAATATATAAATAATTTATTTAGTGGTAATTAAAAATATACAATATATCACTAATAAAGTTAAAAATTTCTATATTTCATCTTATAAATGTTCCAAAATATATCTAGTATACATAATTTGTGTTTCGAATAATGCAGAACATTGTTGTTATAAAGAAATTTATCACATAGGACGTATTCGAAGAGTTCAAGAAGTGTTCGTCAAGTGTCGAAAAAGTGTATGATATTATAAATTTACTTTTTTAATTAAAACACATCTAAAAAGTGTTGGACGTGGATTTAAGAGTGTCCGAAAAGTGTTGTATCCGATACGGAACGCCTCCTTAGGGGTTAAGTGTCCGTGCTTCTTAGGACACAAGGTATTACTACTATAAAAGGAAAAAAGATAAAATTTCCATGTTTACCTTTTACCTTGTCCTTTTCTTTATCATGGAGTTCAAACTCCGACCCGAGCTTTGAGATTCTTCTTCTTTCGTGTCGTGAATGCGAAGTTTTTAGGATCTGATGCCTGCTGACTTGTGCAATCAATGGATTAGAGTGCTTTGAGAAGCTTCCTCTCTAAGAGGCCTGTGGGATTATATGTTGATCATGCCTATTTCACCGCAGCACACATGATCATGGCGGTCCCCATTAGAATCCAAATATTTAGGTGGATCGAATCTAGGGTTTTGACATTTTCATTGCCTCTGCTCGAGATAAAGCATCATAAAAAATGTAACCGGAGAACTTGCTGCTATAATGCAGAAATGCTCAGTTCCATCGAAGTGAGGATTTTGACATTTTCATGACCTCTGCTTGAGATAAAACATCATCAAACTGTAACCAGGAAACTTACTGCCTTGTGATAATGCATAAATATTTTGCACTACGAAATTGCATGAAAACTTTGGTCTGCCAGCCTTTTTATAGGCCATGCAAACACACCTGTGACTCAATATAGGTACCACTGATTATTTTTCAGTATGTATTTGTTGGGGTAAGACATCCGAAAACAAGATGCTGACGGTTAATCTTTTTTTGGTGGTGTAAATTAAGTGTATATAGTTTCTTAGTTGTTCTGTGACTCTAGTATTCCCTTGACATACAGGTTAGAGCAAGGGCTGCAGAACTTAAATTGGCTTCTGCTGAGGGAATTAATCTGCTGGAGGGCCGGGACATTCATATACATTTCCCTGCCGGGGCTGTACCTAAGGATGGACCCTCGGCAGGTGTGACTCTTGTAACATCACTGGTTTCACTGTTCAGTCAGAGAAGGGTAAGAGCTGATACAGCAATGACTGGAGAGATGACTTTGAGGGGTCTAGTATTGCCAGTTGGTGGTATTAAGGATAAGGTATGCTTCTAACTCTCTTCATGGTCCGGTACTCCATTTCAATTTGTACTGTAATACTGTTAATGCTATAACTGCTGACCTTTGAATCGGAATGACGAGTTCTATGAGGTAAATAGCTTGTTTGTGCATCAATTTGTCCCTCACTTGCTGATCTAGATTTTGAGGGCACTTGAGAAATTTTCTTTTTCTCCCTGTCAGATGTTTTGACATGCATGCCTGTTGGACGAGCTACATCCCATGCTGTGGTATAGGAAAATATCAGGAAATAAATTTGAAACTTTCAGAAACCTTTGGATTTACAAAACAAAATTGTTAATACAAGAATATACTGTATGAGGAACTTTTGGCAGTACTTGGCAGTACTTGCCATGCAGAGTTGCAAATGCATATTCCTACCGGCTTAATGGCCAAGAGTCTGCATGCTCATATGAGAGCATGGGACATGGACACCCAAACAAAATATTAAAAAAAATGTTAATGAGACCAATCACGATGATGAGGTGGTTGTTTTTGATTTTGTTGTTGAACAATGATTTAGAAGTGTGGCCAAAATTTCCAATGTATGCCCTGTCACACACAGCCTGGGCAAAGGCAAGACCCTTGAGAACCATAATGCTAATGTTCGCAGCTGATCTTATATATCCAATTTAATAGTGGAGTGCTCAATTCATTGTCTTTGGATTATAGGCCTATGGCATAATTTGCGACATTCAGTAAATGCTTGAAAGAGTTATTTTTAACTTGCTTGTTCAAATGCATGCTGTACAGGTTTTGGCAGCTCATCGATATGGTATCAAGAGAGTTATCCTTCCGGAAAGGAACTTGAAGGACTTAGTTGAAGTACCGTCAGCTGTACTTGCCAATTTGGAGGTATTTTCTTTCTTCTTTTTTTTTGGTATGCACAACTAAGGTGTTTCACTATCGTATGAGTGCATGATTGGAAATAGAAATCCATCGCATTCCCCGAGCCTCACCTATTTGAGTAAGGCTGGAAAGCGATAATTGCCCTTTAGTAGCGTACAAGTGGATCTCTGCACTGGTAAAGGTTTCGAGCTCCTCTGCCTTGTTGTGTAGCCCAGGTATAGATTAAAGAAAAACAATCAAAGAAGAGGAAGCATTGGCTTAACAGTGTATTACTATAGAGATGTCAAACTGACTAGTGCATTCTTAATTGTGGTAATTTGTGGTAGTACTGACTAGGACATTCTTAATTGTGGTGAGTTTGATATTAATTTGTAAGTTAACATTTGGCACCTGTCTTCAAAAAATGCTAACCCTTTGACTGATTCACCCCTTGCTGATATCTATACCTCTGAGACATAGGAATGAGGAGCCTTGGCGAAAAGTTTTGCATTTCCAAGGGTAAAGATATCTATAACTAGGGTATTGTGCAGCGAACACACATCGTTGGCTTCAATCCACACAAATCAATAGAGAATACGAACAATAACAAGAACACAAGAATATACGTGATTCAGCGAAGTACTTACATCACGGGTGAGGAGAAATAATCTACTATAATCAATAAGGATTACAAGAACTTTTTCAATCTTTGGCCACAAACTGAGCCTTTCTTTTGTGTATTACACATCTAGCCTCAAACTGAGTCTCTCTCTACACTCTCAGACTTCCTTCCGAGCTTTTATAGTGTATTTCTCTTTCTAGCCTTAAATTGAGCATCTCTTTACGCCCTCTACCCTCCAACTGAGTCTTTCTAATGTATCTCACTTAACAAAATATCCATATATATAAGCCATCACCAAAAATCCTAAAAATAACTTTTGGTATGTTGAGACGGCACTCAAACGCCCAACTAGCGCCAGCTAGCCTTGGCTTCTGGTTTTTAGGAAATTCAAGACAAACTCAACGTAGGGGAAATTGTAATATGAATCTTTCCTTGAAACAAAAAAGGTGCAAACGTGGAAGTATTGGTATGTCTATTTGATCAATGATTGATAATTTTTGTAGATGCATTTATAACATTTGTGTGTAAGTAATTTGAACTACCTAGGCACTTTAGATGATAAGGATATCATGGAGAGGTGGGCTTAAAAGTTACCATATGATATATGAAGATGTAACCTGAATCAAAGAAAATAAGGAACCAATCTTGTTAGTCAACACACACAACAATGGGCGCGACCGTTAAAGTATTGCTCGAATCTACTTTTCATTTGTTGTTTGGTTTCAATTTTTTCGAAAATTATCTATTTTGGACTCAATTGACTCAACTCAAGTTTGTAAATAGTTTTGATTGATATTTTGATTTTTTTTTGTTTGTGAAAAGTGAAAATACATTACATTGATAATATTATTTAAACTAGCACACATTAGGAGGTGCAACAGAATTTTTATCAATATGTAAAAACACGATCATAATTATTTTCGATATTTCCAGTTATAGCCCACACATATCTTTTTTGGATTAAATGCCATTACAGATTTTGTGTGCATGATTACGAGTGCCCATATTTTTGGGTTTTCTTGTTCTATATTTGTTACCCGTAACATGCGCGATCCCATCTTTACAACCACTCTTTCGACAGCTACTATTTGCTAAGCGGATGGAAGACGTGCTGGAACACGCTTTTGAAGGTGGTTGTCCTTGGAAACAGCACTCGAAGTTATGACAGGACCTCGGCCGCCCTCTATCTAACAAACTTTTGGTGATCAAATTGTTTATAACTTACCACCGACAGTATAGGCGTGCCGATTCCCATGTACCCGGCAGCCGGAGGTGACGCTTCGGAGACTAATGCAACTGATCAACGAGGTCGGATCAGTGGGTGTGCAGGAGACTCAAATCATTAACATCTGTGTCGGCTTTGGATTTGCTTGGAAATTGTTGCTCTGTATTATTCTTTACCTTTGGCAAAGATGTATTTGTAAGGTGCAACTGGGCAAGCAACTGCCTCCTCATCTCTCTTTTTTCTATACAATCATCATTAGTGATGCTCTACTGTGGATAACGAAGCTTTTAAATGTGGGTGGATGCATAAGATTTCAACATATGGTGTTATTCTTGGAACCATGACTTGAGGCTTCCTAGTGGTACCATGGTTGTGAATCTTGTACCGTTTTAAAATAAAATTGCTCTACTAATTATTTAATTTTGTAGCCTTTAAAATATCAATTGGTACCAAATGTATTAATAATATTGGCTGACAATTGCTGGTATTAGAAATACCGGGTACGTTTATTTTATAAAAAAAAACATAATTTTTACTTATATTTTTCTCGTCTTTTTTTTATATATATATATTTATTTATTTCTAGAGCTGTAAGTATAGCACAAAGGGAGTTTTAAAACTAGTAAATGTTAATTTATTGTAAAAACATTAAATATTGAATTTCTATAGATTTTAAGTTAAAACCAAATGGTTGATTTAGATTAATTAATTAAAATATCATATTAGATAAATGTTTATGTTAGATAAATGTTTAATTTTCCCTATATATATATATATATAATATTTTGTTGTGATAGATTAAAAATGGTATTTTGTATTTTATTGGTGTCACTATTGTCTCCCCTCTTTGAGATAATAATTTATTTGTTTATTTTATTTTTACTTATTTTTAGTATTAATAAATTTCTTACTGTTAGTTTTTTGATAAAAAATTTACTTTTTAAATTTTTCTCATGACGATTCGGAAAATAATTTATTTTGATAAAAAAAAGTTTTAAAAAATGCAAAAGCTATGCAAATATCAGGTATGTACCAATTTACAATTATCTTTAAAAGAACACAATTTTTTTTTAAAATTTTTGGTGTATATTCCTTTCTTTTTAATTTTTCTACTCTATTTTTGAACCTTTTTTTGGGGCCAGTTTGTTTGAAGGATATAGAAGTTGAATTGGAGATAAAATACAACAGAGACAACAAATTTACTGTTTGGTTAAACCAAAAGAGCTGAATATATCATTCAAATTAGTCTCTTATCCTTTGCATATAAAATACCAAAGCAGTGAGGTATTACCTATTCTCACCTATCAAAAGTCAATCTTGCCCTTTAGGTCAAAAACCAATATATGCATCAAGAGGGCATTTTCCGTATCAATATCGGTTGAAACTAACTCCAAAAATTAAAAAAAAAAAAAAAAGAAATCATAATTTGGATCAGAGATGATTTGTTTTCAATTTTATGAATTCTTTCTTTATTTTTTACAACTACGATTTGTTAATGATAAAATATAAGTTATAAAAATAAATAAATTTCAACAGTATTGTATAACCAAGCACCATATTTTATGAAGGGCAAAAATGAAAATGTATTTTCATACTTACTTATATTAACTTCTAAATAAATAAAGTATATGAAAAACTTCAATAAGGCAGTAATACATATCCAAAGGTATATACTTTGTATTTTATATCCACTTATATATCTAAAGGTATTTTAATTCTGTCAATTTATTTTTTAACAATCAAACTGGCTAAATAATTGAATCTTTAAATATAGTAAATAGAGAATTTTAAAACTATTCAATGTTAATTTATTATAAAAGTACTAAATATTAAATTTATATCGCTTTTGACTTAGCTATCTCATCATAAATAATTTAGATTAATTAATTAAAATATTATGTCAAATAAATATTTATGTAATGCTAAGTTATTTGTTACTGGATAATATTTTTAGAAAAAAATATATACAATATTTTATAGTGATAAATTCAAAACTGTATTCAATATTAATTGGTATTGATACTACAGCCTTGTTTGAGATAATAATTTATTTATTTTTTTAGTAAATATTTTTATCGTTTAATTAAATTATTATACTTTTTAAATTTTTATCAGTGAGACTAGTAAAAAAAATTAATTTTTTTTATAAAGAATATGAAAAAGTTCAATTAAAATTAAAAAACTCAAAAACACAAAAATAAGAAGAAAAAAAAACTATGCAAATTAGTCCAAACAGGACTTATATTAAATGGAAAAAAAAATCACCACACCATAGTCAAATGTTTTGAGTACCGTGGACCTACTCACTATGCGCAAAGTTATCACGAGGCTTAGACAGGTGTTGCTATGTGGTTGGTCTGTCACAAATGTGTTGTGTGACAATAAAAAGAGAAAAAAGGAGAACACCCGAAGTCTTGTCTCGTATCAGACAAGAGGTTTAGATCCTGGGGGACCTACAAGTTATGGGCCCACAACGCCTCCGCTGCGCCACTTCGATTTATTCGAAGGCAATTGCACCTAATAATATATATAGTAAATATTAACCGTACTTCTGAATTTGATTATATTGTGTGATATTTGGGTTTCGTTTGGTTTTTGGCTTAAACCTTTTTGGCTTAAAAGTTCTAAAAAGAAAAAAAAAATTATGTTCTCTCTTCCCTTGACAACCTGATTTCTTTGCCTTTCTTCTTAATGATCTTATAACCTTTATTAATCAAAAAGTATTTTTATATATTTTAAAAATGTCATAACTTTTAATATACTCTAGCCGAATTTATGAAACAAGATTTATATTGAACGTAGAATTCTGTAAATATAAAAAAGTTATAACAATTTTCTTTTGAGGTAAATGTTTTTGAATTATTACCTTGTTGCTGTTTTTTTTTTTGCCTTAAAGTTGTTTTAAGTTAAATAAATTTTTTAATCTTTAGCCAATTTGCAATTTTTTTCAAAAATTGGGTTTTGTCTTTTAATTTAAAATAATTTTAAACAAAAGCTAGCTTTAAGCTGAATTACCAAACACTTAGTAAAACAAAGCTAAAATCCTGAAATTTTGGTCCCTAAAAATTAATATCACTAATAATCACTAATCCCAATTATATTACATATTAATATCACTAATAATCACTAATCCCAATTATATTACATCAGCTGAGAGACTGAGTTATAATGGCTCCACTCATTTAAGGTCGAATGAGGTACCGAGTCAAGTTGCCGAGTTGGGTGGAGGACTTGGTATTGAATTCGAATGCATTTTTTGACCCAGTAAGGGTGGTAGCCAAGAGTGGGCATGACCTCTGCAAAAATTTGAAAAATACTATTACTTAAACCATTCATTTTTTAAATTGTATCGTATTAAACCCCTAAAGCATAAATTCTAGGTCGGCCACTGGAGCTAGTATCGAGAAAAACACTCGAGTGTGTGTGGGGGAGGGAACGATAGTGTAAACGCGAGAATTTTAGGCATTTAACATCGAGTCAACTTAGTGTTATTTTTTATTATCGAAAGAATTTACACTATCTTAATTCCAAAGAGAATCATCTCCGACAACTCCTTATGGATCTTGAACCCGTAACCTTATACACACAAAAAAGGAAAAAAATCGGAGATGCTGCTAAGCTACACAGCCTTGGCAATTTGGGTGGGTTTGCTGTTTTTCATCTCTTGCTTTGTGGTTAAGAGAACTCGGCGGTGCGATAAAAAGAAGTGGACAGTTTGTGTGTTTTGCATTGACTTACTGTTTTACTTGGCCTTCCTTTATTGTTTTCCCCAGATTCTGTTCAGCTATTTTACTTTGTAGTTCTTTCTTTTTTTTTCTTTCTTTTTTCTTTTTTTAAATTATGAGAACTTAAAAATACAACAATAAAATGTAACAACTTCATGTTTTCTAAAGAGAAAATACAAAAACAACAATAAAAGGCAATAATTTTGTGAACTTTTAAAAATTTTGTTCATTTGTCACATTTTTAATTTTCTCTAATTAAGAGGAACAAAATAGTTATAAAAAAAATTGAAAATCTCATTAAAAATAAAAATAATCTGAGCAAACAAACAAACTAGCCGAACTGAATCTTATTTTCAAACAAGATCACCAAGATTTCGTGATCTAAACTTATGCCAATTCCAAGAGCTCGGACCGAATCGGTTCTTCCTCCCTTTGTATTTTTTACCATGGACAGTCACAGAGACGGGACAATTCAAAAGTAAGAAATCCAAAATTTCAAATTTGCGAAAATGATACAATCCCACAGATTTTGATGAGAAGATTCATAATTGAACCAATCAATAAATGGAAATCTGAATGGTGATACATGTGGGAAATGCAAGGTAAAGTAACTGTTGACATTTGCTTCATCTCAGAAACAAACAACTACGGAATTGTCCTAACAAAACTAATGTCATTAAGTGATATATTCTATATCGTCACCCCCGATCGGAATCATTCATCTAGGAGTATTTTACACCACTTACAAGTGAGTTTACAGGCATACTTTCCTTGCACTTTCCTAGATCTAGTTTCTAAGGTCATACAGGCACCCTTTTGCCACGGTAACGGTCAAAAAACTGCACATAGAAAAAAGCAAAATCTCATATCAAAGATTTGATAAAACAATGCCTGAACATGTAGAGATCAATTCACACCAAAGATATATCATGAGGAAGACAGAGAGGATCCAAGTTCAGAAAGAAGAAATATCATGATGAAGTAGTAAAATGATGTCTAAACCATTGTTATGGTGAGACATAGCACAGAATTCAGGATTCCATTATTCCACATCGTATTAAACATAGAAATGTCAGAAATTTTGATTTGTTGGTTTGACGAACATGTCTAGATGGTCTCTAAACTTGCTGTAAGGTTGATACAGAGCATAGCATGATAGCAGTTATTCACGAAGAAGCTATACTTATTTGATTCGCCATAAGTCTAGGGCCATTAAGAAATTCATGGAGTTCTTGGGAGAAGTGGAGAAAGAATTAGATAAAAGCATAAAGAATCTTTGATGAGATTGAGGAAAATACCTCTATAATGAGTTATTGGGCCATTTTGTTGAAAATGGGTCTCTTTCTTAGTCGACTTGTGCATGCACTTGACATCCCAAAACAAAATCGTGTGGCAGAGAGGAGAAATTGGATTTTACTATATCTATGATGAGTTGATCACACACGCCATTTTCTTTTGGGGGTAAGCCTGAGACACAACCTGTGTGGCTATGTTCCATGAATTTACACACGAGTGTCTGGGGTAGGTGAGTATCAAGGAGGCAGACCATTTAAAAGTCCAATGAAGGATATGTAGACTCGGTAAAAATGACAATATTTTTAGTACAAAAGGTACCTTACTCATTTTGTAACAATTATGAAACAAAGTATACTAACAATGAGAGAGTTGAACAAAATTATACAAGTATATGATTGGAAGTATCATACACACATCCCACTCCTTTATCTAGGCATCAAGTGTCCAACGCAAGTACTTGATTTGTTCTTGAAAATCCATGTAACACATGATACAACAGTATACATACTCATTTTCCAACTAAATCTCTTCCCAAGACATATTGGGAGTTGTGGTATTGGCTTAAGACTAGCCTACAACATTTGCTTATTTGGAATAGCTTTGCAACAATACCTTGTTAGGAAAGAAAACATCGCGACTATCGTTTGGTCATGAATTACAAGGATAATGGTAACTAATCATTCTAATAGAAGTAAATAATCCTCCTCAAAAATCAGATATACCATTTCCTATTATAATAATTTACAAATATATCTAGAGTTATCTATATCTAATTTCGAGGAGGCCCAATTTGTTCATCACAAATCCAGTTTATTATGAGGGCTTTTTACCCAAAAGAATATAATTTATTCAAGCAGATGACATGAAAGGAAATTTACCGAATGCAGCAACATGATGCAAAATTTTGGTTTAGTAGAGCTGCCTTATTATTTCAATTGTCATAGACTCCATGGCTTAAGAAAAAGAGAAGTCTCAACTAGTCAAAAAAATGTACTCATGTTCCAAACTAAATCCTAATAACAATTGTGTGGAGAACTAGCTAACAAAAATGACTTCAATGAAAGAACACAACCAGTAGAAATTCATAAGACTTCTCTATGTAAAAGAACACGGTATTGAGTTGCAAGATATACAAACCGATCTGATAAATGGCTGCTGGAACACCCAACCAAGGATAGGTATCTTCTGCAAAAAAACCGCCAGTGTTGGCCAAAAGCCACTGCACAAAATATCCCATCATCAACTTAAGAAAGAAGTAATGTGAGCAGAGGACATGAAGTCATGGAACGGAAATTCAATGAACCTGAAAAGAACAATGAACCCATATGCCTCCAAAATCATTCCCAATATAGGCCATCCTATAACAACCAAGAAGAATCCTGAACCAAAAGATATTGTCCCCTGTACAATCATTACAAGGCACAAAACGGTAAATAAGAATGGAAACTGACCACATGCACTGATTGGAGAGAGAGACAAACGGAGAGCAAATAAAACCTTGAAATTGCTACGTTTCATGAAGAACTGCATCGAGGACTTCAGTCCAATGGTTAATGTCACCCCTGACAAGAAGAGGATCTGATTCAGCATCACCAAAATACACAATGTTAAGCAGGCATCAAAACAATAAGACAAATGGGATCGACACAATAATGGAACAAGCTGGGCAATGAAAGGCTGATACAAACTTTACGTACATTTCCCATGGCAAGCAGTCCCTTGTCAAAGAAGAAAATGATTCCCAAGAATGAGAAAAATATGCCAAATGCTGTCAATCCAAGCCCAATCTCTGTTTCATCACGGAGATCCAAATTCTTTCAGTTATCAGAATTTTGCAATGGATCCAATAATTAAAAACTTAATTAAGAAGAAGATTCCAATTAGATGCATCTTATTACACAACCAAAACTTAGTTGGAACCTAAGGAAAATACATTAACAAATGCATGTTTATTAGATAAGACAACAAACCAACCAACAGAAAATAGATTTTTCCCCCTCAATCAAAAGCAATATCAAATGGAAGAACGAGTTTTAAGAACCCATAGCCCTCAACTAACAAGATATGCAATTCCTTGGTAACCTCAGCGCGTGTATGAGAGCGGAAAATGACCAATGAAACTCTCCTCCACAGCCTGGAGTAGAACAAAACATAAATAAACAAACAATAGAAATTGGAATAGAACCAACTTGAGCGGATATCACGTTGACCTCAAGACGTTGGTCTCTAACTCAAGAAGTACATGTTTGAGCTTGAGAAGCTTTTGCTCCAGTAGGTTTGTAAAACTCACAAAGATAAGCAGTTTTATTGAACCAAATATAACAACAAGCAATGAGATGGCAAGCTATTTTTATTTATTTTTCATTAAATTAAAATCTTAAAACTAGAGTCAACTGAAAATTAGATAAATTTAATTGATCTTATGTTAGAAAGTGCTTTTAGGCATTTAGAACAGTATTGCACATAGTTGTACATTCAATCTGTGTGTGAGTAAGCGCGTGTGTGTGATCGTTGTGTGAGAGTAGTGAGAGAGTTTATGCAAGTGTTTACCTCGCTGTCTCAAATAAACTTATATTTCAAGCACACACCAACCCTATTTTAGTGTTATGGTAAGCATGCCCCAAAACTCTAACACAGCCTATCAATCTGAAAATGAAAGAAGTCAATATGATGGACTGCAAAGGAAGGGGAGATTTATCAAAAAATAAAGAACAACTCCAAGAATGGCCCCAAATTAGGCAAAAGTCTAGCAGCTAAAAACATCACTAGCTTAAACTCTGACCCGAGTAGCATAGAACACGTAAAATCCCATATGAATCAACAAGGACTACCTTGTAACGCTAAATATTTCTGGGTGTCCGGTAGCAAAATAGTACCGTGAGAGATGGGTGGAAAGAATTAAGAACCCCCGTTAGGAGTGAAATAGAACATGAAGCTGTAAGCTCCAAGTATTGGGAGGATCTCAGGGCGCCAACTGCATTCTGTTAAAGAATGAGCCAGTGACTCATAGTCAGTGGCTTTGGTTAAGGGAATCTACCGGAGCCGTAACGAAAGTGACTCTTCAAAGGAAATTATCACTGCTTATGGGTGATCTATCCACAAGCAGAATAAAACATCGGTGAAACCAAGTAAAGGTATGAAATGACCGATGTTAAAGAATCACTTTTATGGTAAAAATTTCATTCATTCCCATTATTGCACAAAAAGAAAAAGAAGAAAACTAGGGATATGTTGAATTTCAAGTATTCAATTTAAACAATAAGATGTGAAGACTTACTTTACATTTCAAATTAAATCTATTTTCTTCCCTATGAGTTCTATTCTCAATAAGAATGCTAGTTCTTATTGTTCATATGTTATGATATAAATATTCCGCACCAATTCTTCATGTATGGATGGTGAAATTTAATTGATACAGAGCCAATTTCAATAATTCAAGAAGTTAAAATGAACTTCGCAAATACCTTAACATAACTCATCACCAAGTTGAAACAAGCAGAAAAAAACTCATTCTGACTACTGTAACAAAAGAAATTTCTTTTGGGATGGAAAGTGATATATTGTATTAGATTCACAAGATGATAGCTGAAACTGGCCCAGACCAATTGACCAGATCTATCTTAGATAGGTTGTATGAGGGTTCATGCAGTTCGCTTCACACAAGACATACCCTTCTCCGGAAGCTCTGCATAGCACCTAACACTAGTCTTCATTTGGAGGAGTTACCACATCCCAAACCCCCTCCATAGCAAGTTGTCTGGAAACTCAACTTGTAGGAGATGGCATTCATTTCAGAGTGATCATGGCTAATGAAATCCAGAGGCAGTGATTAAAAAAAAAAGTTCTCTTGCAAACCGAGCAAGCACCAGATTAGGCTAACTCACCATCCCGATGATTCAAAGGCACTCTTTGTCAAACCAAACTCCAGAACTAGCCTTAGCTTTCTCATTTCTTGTTTATGAAGATAAAAGGAGAATGATGAGATGTGGCGCTATACACACACACACACACACACACACACACACACACACACACTCTTTCAACATACATACACGCTAATATATATATATACACACACACACACACACACACACACGCAAAGTATTAAGAAGTTTTCTCAGTTCACATACTTTTTCGGTCGTCCATTTCGAAGGAAAGCATTGTGTCGATTCAGATATGATGCTTCAATTTCCAAATTTTCACCAAGTGAACTGCATATCAAAGCAAAGAAAATCCAAACGGATCAAATCAAAGCGAATCAAGTTTTCATTACACGAAACAAAACAAGCACACAGCAGACACATCACAAATCTGTCGAAATCCATCTGCTAATTTCAGCTCAGCCCCTGGGGTTTGAAATTTAATTGGAGAAAAGCCGATTCAAATAAGATCCGGAAGAGTACCTTCGTAAATCTGCAGGAAATGAGCCGAATTGAACAATCTTCAGACTTCAGAGCACCTGTGACGTTAAATTCTTTTT